>LPNX010879556.1:0-78173 GCA_001517045.1 Pseudotsuga menziesii | reverse complement strand
TTCACCAAAGCGCTTGGACGAGAAAAGTTTGAAAGATTCAGAAACATGCTCGGAATTACGAACACCCCTTCGGATTAAGAGGGGGATTGTTAGAATAATCCGTCAGGATTATTGTAAATAAATAAATAGAATATGAATAGCTAGGAAGGCGAAAAGGCTGGTAATCAACCGCCTCATGAAATGTATAAATATAGGCATTTGCATTTGAATAATTAATTGGAATCAGGAGTTATTACCAACAGTTTTGAAGCTGCATGTAATTATTCCTCTATTAAGAAGAATACCTATTTATGTAAAATAGAAATGCATTATATGTAGGATGTTTAGATCATGAAGTTACAATTAGCAAATGAAGGTTTATGATGTTATAGCTACAAGGTAAAGCTTCCATAGAAACAAAAACTGAAATCTAAAGGACTGTTAGAGAGATGAGTATGCATAAAAGGGTTTTCCATAGATTATGGATTGATATGAAAGTGTGTCATGAATAATTAACAAGGTTGTATACATCTCTTGGTAACAAGTATGGACTCTAGAGGAACACTTGGAAAGCAGCAGTAGTTTGAGTGTTTTGTATCAAAGGTATAAGTTGTCTTTTGATAGGAAACACTATTCAAAGAATTTTTTTATTTTATGTTTTGGGGACGTTACACACAAAATAAATAAAGTGGCATTTTTTATTTGTCTTATGAAATGACAACCACATAAAAACTATCATAAAAAAATAAGAGTCCTATTGCAAAATTGGATTGTATAGAATTTGTTAATTCAACTCACTATTGTTCAAAAACCACACAAACAAAGATGTCAATGATGTAAAATCACATCATAAAAGTTTCAATAAAAAAGTGGAAGGAAAATTCCACAACCATCATCATCACCTCACATAATATGCCATAAGATGAAATACTATGTGCTATCAGTATGTTTTAGGGCTTGTCTCAAAGAGGCATACTCATGGAATTCAATGATGATGGGATATATGCAAAGTAATAAGTGTAATCAGGTCAATAGAATCTTTTGTAAAAAGGGTAATGGATACAATAAAACCTTGTGTGTGCACAATTGACATCCTTTTATCTCTTTTGGAAAAGGGGTATTGGATACAATAAAACTTTATGTGTGCACAACTGACATTTTTTTATCTATGTGGGTTCACATAACTCTTTTGTATCATGGGATGAAGATCCACAATTACCTACTAAGAAGCATCTTTGATATTGTAATGTCTGCAAATTTAAAAAAAAAAATTATTAGGCTAGTCAAAACTACCTATGCTCAAGATTATTTGAACTTGTGTGCAATGTGTCGTACTTTGTTTATTGTACTGTAAAGTCGTAAGCTATTCTTATGTTCTAATTTCATATTTATTGATGTGGTTATTTAATGTATAATTATGTTGTCGTGATGTTCCTTACTATCTTGATCCAGGGTTACATATTTACATGTATGATAGTTAATTCGATTACATACTCACTGATTATAACGTTTGATTATTTGTTATGTAAATAATTCAACTTGACTTTGCTATTGGAAAAAGGGGTGGAGTGGTGGGACTAGTTTCCCTTGTAACCACATGAGAGGTAACTTTTTTCTAATTGTTAAATCGGGATTACTTAGTTCTTACGAACTAATGCACTTCTTTTCATTTTGCATGCAGGTTCACTTGTCGACGTAAACTGCTTATAAAAGTTGAACCGACCAAGCTGTCCATTTCATCACTAGCACCAAGTTTTACAAATCTATCCTAGTGACAATACACTAGTTGTTAGATGATATTTATACCCCAATGGATGGTTTACTAGCCTATGTTTCACTGGTTATTATTGTTATACATATAGATTTTATGATAGTGACTTGGTCACTACTACAGTTATTATTTGCGTGGCACCTATTTACTAATGTATAACGGATTTAAACATTTGTTCATGCTTTAACATAGTTTTAGTGTATGGTTTTAATAGTTGGTATAATATTGTAAAAATTTGGCCTATAATCCTCCATGGCATATTTCATATGCCATGGACTTATCGTGTAAAACCTATGTAATTCAATGTATACTTTACATGGAACATTGAAAAATACTTGCATCTATATTTAAAGGGTGATATAAACTATACAATGTGTATTTTGAATTTGGTTGATGGAGGCCAGGGTGGCGACATTAATGTGCATTGAAATGTGTGGGCCTCAAGCTTAGGGCTTGGGAGGCTAGCTATGATGAAAAATACATATCCATTATGGTTTGGAAGCACTGTTGTCTTTTCAGTTTTGGTTTCTAGTCGTACTTCTCATCGTGGCCTCTACTCTATCTTGCAGGTTGCAGGGCATGATGAAAATCTTGTTCATGGTTCATGGGTTGCACTATGGGAAAAACCATACCCATTCGGGTAGGACTGCTATAACAAGTGTTTAACTTGTTCCCTCAATTGCTTAGTTGTTGTGACCGAGTTAATACTCGTCATGGGTTTGAATGCTTGGATCTGGTTTCTAATGGTTGTGTTTTGGGAAGGGGTCTGTCTGTAATTTTAATGGGTAGCATCGTGGATGTGTTAGAACTTGGGGTTTTGTTTCCTTATTGGGTTTTAGTGCCTTAAGGCCAAAACTTTAATGTATTAGGGTTGTAGTAATGGGAACTCTCTATGAAAAATGTGACTGAGTAACTCTCAATAGGATCTGTGTATTGTAATAAGTTTATTTTATTTAAATGGAGGCAGCACCATTGCTTGCAATGGTGCAAGGCCGAGTTTAAATGACTGTGTAACCCATTATTGCTTTTGGTAATGTTTATGTTTATATTTATCTACAGTATTTCCATTTACTGTGTCAATTTCATTGTTATCACTCTTCTTCGTTTCACTGTGAGGATTCACAGTTGGTGTTTAAGTTATTTGTATGAAATCGTTACTGTGTTGTTGGCCTTTGGAGCCATGTTGTGAAGGGAAATGACATTCCCTCCATTTACACTCCCACTATGTAGTTATATGAATGGATTTGTGTTATTATATGGAGTGTATGTAATCAAAATCATTGTTTGAATCATTGTATGGATAAACATTGATAGCGTCGTTGGATTTGGGGGCCATGCCATATGTGGCATTGGTGTTTCCGCCATTTAAGTTGTGATAGTGTATTGTACAATTGCATTATCGTTTTTATGGATGAAACTTGTTTATGGATAAATATTTATGTTTACGATTTAAGATCCATGAGAGGGTATAACCCTTTGACAGTTGTCGTTGCTATTCTCCTAGCGTTGATAGTGTTGCATTAATGTTTAAGGGATTTATTAAAAGATAGGGCCGAGGGACATAGTTATAGTGATTAATTTTATTCAGTGTTTCGACCTCTGTGAAAATATTTGATGTTTTAGATTACGACCTACATATTTATATATATATCATGTCTTTGATAGTGGAATGCTACAGTGTGGGGTAGAAACCAAATATCAAATCCTACATGATTCGTTACTGTGACTTGTAAATAAATAGACCCTACAGGAATCAATCCTGGGTTGCTACGATTGTAACGGTTCATATATGTATGGATTTTATTTGGAAATAATGCCTACATGAGTCGATCCTGCAACCTCTGTGTAATTATATTTATGTTTTTAATGCATGTTGTACATAGTATTATTGTTTATTTATTGTGTTGTGTCTTTCATTATGGCATGTGATTCTTATAATGTAGTTTGTAAGTATGGTTTGATTTATTATATATGCAAAGGATTTATTATGTGATAATGTATTTACCGCATATGATTTCATGGATGTAGTTGGTATGATAAATATATGGTTTGGTTTAATGTGGCGTATTGGTAAAGCATAAATCATGGAACATTAAGTGGTCTCGATACTTGGAATGTATATTCCACTTATGAGTTATTTGGTTAATGGAAGAAGATATTGTTTAACCTTGGTTATTGGTAGAAATAATTATAGACACTCAGAGGTCTACGATGGTTTTTATTTTATCTTTAATACTTTGAATTGATGATTATTCTTAAGTATAGAATAATATGTTTATAATATTGCTTCATTTAGAATATTCTTCTGTTTATACTTGATATAATGTAAATGATTTATTTATTAGGTTATTTTTACTATATTAGTTAACTGTATTTTATTTTTAGGTTTTGTTTATAGCTTAACATGAATTAGTCTTTTATTCGTAATTATAGTTTTGTTGGCAATATGGAATGTGCCAGTACAGATCATAGGTAAATAAACATATAGGCACAGTTAGAGTAATTCCTAAGTTTTAGAAAAAACAAAGTTTAAGTTGTAAATAAATGCAGAACTAAGTATAGTAGAAATAAACCCTAAATATTTCTTAAACGTGAATTAATTTATAGACATAGGGTTTATAAATAAAATGTAAACCCTTAAAGATTTTGACAGGAAAATAATTGTAAACATGGAGTTAGAAATATAACATGAACAATTGCATATTCTAACCATAAATTATACTAGATAATGAAATAGGAAGTCAAGGACCTCATACCTGAAAGGTGAAGCTATTCCCATAGCTAAAAGCTGCACAGTCAATTACAGAGCATTAACCATTCATAAGAAGATCTGACCTCTGTATACATGACTCAATCACTTGGGAACTACCACGTTCCTCCCAACCATGACCTAGAACCGCTCTTGGCTTAAATCGGGATTTCCCTGAGGTGGTTCCAACATGCAAGTAGCTTAGAGATCCTAAGGTAAGGATTCCCTAACTGGTATATCAGGTCTGGATAAGTTCTCATTTTTTCTCTTAGGAAAATGTTCTCCAAGAACTCCCTTGAGAATAGTCACGTAGGATAATGACTCCAAAAAGATGGAAGAGATCCCCAAGCCGAAAATTTATAGGCAGCATTTTTAGTCAAAGGGGTAGTTAAATCAAGAATCATTTGATTTCTTGATTTAACCCTTTTTTATTTAATTTAGGTACTTTTAATATTTTAACTTAGGAACCTTTAACTAGTTCCTAATTGGACTTTTGTAGGTATTATAATATCTAATTTTGTTTTAGTAATAATAATAATAGATGGATTTTTTCCTTCTTTCTTACATTATTAATATTATTACTATTCTTACACTTTATACATATGATGTATAAAATATATAATAATATATTATTTGTTAACATTTGTCTTTGGGTATCATATATACTGATCCCTAAAGTTATGACACTTTCTTCATTAAGGTCATCAGATAGGTGGCTAGGTATACTAGGCTAGGAAACTCTAAAGATTGTTGCATGTTGGATTCCCTCGTATAACGTGGAAGTTCTTCAGTACTTGACGAGACACAAAAATTCAAAATTTCATTTAATCACTTATAAATAAGTCAAATGAGACCAATATTTTTCTCAAGTCATTTTCACTCGACATAATTAATTCTTTTCAGTAACTCAATGCTAAAAATAGGGAGTTAGAAACTCAGTGCAATTGCATAGCTCCTCGCTCAACACTAATGCTAGGATGTACTTGTAGGATACACCTAGGGATACAATTGCCAAGGATCTGATGTTCGAGAGCTTCATGCTCAACACAAATGTCTCAAAACTCATGTGCTCCAAATCTTATCACTCAACAAAAATATAATTACTCATGTTCTCTAGAGATTGTCACTCAACACAAAACATCAATTACCCATGTGCTCCAGAGCTCCTCGCTCAACACAAAACATCTCATCAATCATGTGCTTCAGGGTCCATGCCCAACACACACACACACACACACACACACACACACATATATATATATATATATATATATATGCAATTGGCTTACACCCAATATATCAAACAAATTATCATGCTCGTATGTAGTGGGGTATTTGACCCAGTATATCAAAATAAAACATCAAGGTAACATCATAATCAATGGGGCTCATGCCCATAAGTGTTAGGTCCAAAATTCAAGATATTATAGATATCTACACACTTTGATCTATAAGAATCAACTTTTACCTTTAATGTCTTTTATTTTACGTTTTAAACCCTTATCTTCTCCATCAGATAAGGTTTTGTTTCAAAATTGTCCTTCTACCTTGAAATATTATTAAGAAAAAATACTTTTCATTATTGAATCGAAGGGCTTTCACCCTACTAGCATTAGACAATATTTTTTGGCTCATCGTAAGAAAGAAGAATTGGTGAACATAGAAATAGTGATGATAGATTAAGCTTTCCATGCTTAACCTATGTATTATTATTTAATCTTTTCATTCTTAACCTATGTATTATGATTTCCAGCTTCTTCTTGAGCTGGAAAGTGAGCTCTTTCTTTGCGATGCACCATGATATTTTGTTGGCATCTCAAATATTAAATCAAGAATGAAAAATAGTTACATAAATCGATAGGTGTTTCAATATGTGCAGATCAATCACTGCCTATTTCAACAGATCCAACCAACATCTATTGATTAGTTCAACCTCCACCACGCAGGAGCACGCTGGTCAACCACATTAACCGGTAATGAACTCCATCTGCATAGAACGTTGGCAAGATTATGTAATAGATGTCTACTGATGGATGCCACACAAAGGCCATAGTTAATTCAGCTAACATTGATCTTAGTTTATTAACTAACAGATACGACAATGACTACGCCAACTATAAGTTTAATCTTATCTGTACATTTGGCAGCCTTAAGTGAATCTTGTTAATCCGCTCGCTGAAGTCCTATTCCATGCAAACTATAGGAAGTATTACGCCTATTAGATTTTTTTGAAGAGAAAAATCTAAACATTACCATCTCTTCGATTAAATTTTGGAAGGGGGTATATTAGTCCAAAGGAAAGATTGACCATTCCACTATGCTCATGACCCAATAAAGGACTCAATAAAATTGCAAAAGAAATGTAGGTTATGTATATGTATATGTTGAATAACAATATCTAGATAGGCAATGGACAAGGGTAAGAACATACAACTACATATTATATAACAAAGAAAACGTGATATACAATAGGAATTATAGGAGAAAGTAAGGATTATGTGAGTCAAACTTCATTTCCTAGTTGTATTTGTATTTTCCTTTTTTTAAGTGAGATATATTTTTGTAAAGATTATATAATAAAGATATGAGATTATCTACTAAATATAAGAGAATCTCTTTACTAAAGATTATCTACTAAATATAAGGGATTATCTACTAAATCTAAGAGAGTATGTACTAAATATAATAGTATTATCTACTAAATATAAGGAATTATATTTAATAGATATTATCTACTAAATATAACATATATTTTCTTTATTTATATAAATGTGAGACATTATCTTTTTTAAGTTTTTCCTACTTTCTAAAATATTATATTAAATGCACTTTTGATGCATATATTTCATGCACTTTTAATTTTTTCCTACTTTCACTATAACATATTTTTCTGTGAATCCCTTTTTATTTGTAGCATATTCTATTGAGGTAATATTTATCATCCTTAATTTGGCATCCATGCTAAAACATGTTGGAACAATAAACAAATATAAATTTATATAAACAATATTCCATTTAAATAAATGCAATACAAATATTCCTTGCGTCGTTCAAAAACAAATATTAGAAAAAGTATATACTATTTGTTGCCACCATAAATTTAATTAAAAATATATAAAGTCTACAAATGGTTTAATATATGATTTTCAAACTTGTGTTCTATGTAGTTTCCAACCTATCGTGATTGCATTGTTTCCAACATATAGTTCCAACCTCTATTTATACCATGGTTTCCAACCTATATGTGTTTTTGAACCTTTAGTTATAGCATAGTTCCCAACCTATAGTTCCATGTAAGCATGATTTTCATATGAATAGTGTCGTTTGAGAATGAACTATAGGGAAATAATGAAACCCATTAAATTTAATTAGTTTACATAACGAATGAAATTCGAAAGTGTCAGCCATCTCCAAAGCACCCTGCTATGGAGAAAAATTCCTATGGCTTGTGGTTTACCACAACACACAGAGTAACCGCAGAAATCAATCCCTTCCCAATATGTAAGAGAAATAAAACATCTAACACTAAAGGATCTCGAAACATACCTTATTCTAGATGGTTGATGTAGATTCTCGTTGAGCTTTTCCAATCTCGCTTGTGTTAGCAATTTTCTCTCTCAACAATCAACAAACAAGACAAGCATGCTATATAATTGTGTTAGACCTACTCTAGCATATATAATCAATAACATATAAGCATTTAAAAGAATCCATGGATTCAATATTCATTTAAATACACATTATTGGATAGGAAAAGACATTTCTATTAATATAAATCAAAGATTACAAGAATGACAACCTCTGCCGACACGTCTGCAAACCGAAGAAACTGAGTCCTACACCTGGCCTCCACCACTTAAATACTCCATCTCTCGATAGCAAGCTTAGAAGCAAAGGCAAGCTTGGGAAGAACACAAAGTTCTCCAAGGGACAAAGAGATGCAGACTCAAGTATCAGCCCCAGAAACAATGGACTATAATTTTCTTGCTCTTCAATTCCTCTCCTTTCAATGTATCCAAAGGGTTCCTTATATAGTACTTCAATAAGGTAATGGGAGGTCAAATCCGAGCGATCTCAAGGCATATGGAAGGCCAAGAGACAAGTGACTCAGATCCACATAAAGGAAAACTCCAAAACTATTTGGCCTTTTGCACACATCCTGATATACGTCATCCCCCATCATCCAACATGAGGTACTCAGCAAAGCTGTATAATGTGGAAGGACTCGATCATAATGTGCACGAACCAGTAATAGTATCAGGAATGGCCGATATGCAAAGTCAAGAAAACTGAGGAATGGTTGACTCAGGCTTCAAAATCCTTTGAACAAGAGCATAAAGGTGAATGGTGACTAGATGTAGGTAGCATAGACTCATTATACAAAACTGGGACATCTCTACGACACAGGAGGCATTGATAGAGGCTCCATAGGGACTGGAAGCTTAACTAGTCGGTGGAGGTAAACTCAAAGATACGAGTACAGCTCCTAATGTCAAACTACTAACCCAACCAACATATGTGATATACAGTGCTCTGTTTGAAGGTGACACGACTCAACTGCTGCCAAAGATAACATCTTTTCCTGTCCGGCCTTTTGGTTTTTTGATTTTTTTTGGAATTTTTCAAATATTTTGAAAACCTTGAAAAAGAATAAAAGTGCTTTATAGTTACATACTAGGAGGAGACGAGTGTCAAGGGGCAAAAAAACTAGTTCCAAGTTGCAGAACATACCTATGCTCAATGCAAGGACACATGTGTATGATAAAAACACTCTGGGGAAAGTCCCCTCCTGGTAAAAATGGGGAATCAAGATGCAAAGGATATGTAAAATGGATCTTCTTAGCTAGACATGAGACAATCTCAGGCTATATGGATGATAATCAAAGTCAGGGAAGTTGGCATAAGGCTCAATAAGGAAAAAAAAACTCATGATAATGCAATTACAACTTGACATATACAAGGGAATCCTAGGGAAATGGCCAGCATAAAGTTCAAGAGGAGTATGAAGCTCTTACGCAAGGACATGACGGGACTAAAAGGGACTCCTAGACCTAAGAGAGAACTCACAACATGGGTTCCAAATGAAAAATGGAGCTAACTAGGACACCCATGTATAGGAAATATCTACCATTCACATAGTACCACTTCTAACAACATCATGAATGTTCTATGATACCATGGAATGTGTTCATACCTAAGGTTAAGATGAAACGGTCATAAGAAAATGCATAAGTGCAAGTGGATGTGATATCCTAACCTATATTCTAGTTTAGACATAATACCAATGATAGGAACGAACAGGTCAAAACCTCAGAGAGAGTGTACAAAAAATGGACCCTACATGACAACCATATTAGTCCAAAACAACCCAAAATAGTCAATAAAGAATACAAACTATAGGATATAGTGAGGAATGATCATGACAACTGCACCCAAAGGAAACAATGTGATGAATAATGGGACAAAAAGGGAAAGTAAGGTGTAGACCCAACGTTCACACATCCACTACATCCCCTGTGAGGGTGACCACCGGCGTAAAGACCGAGAGAAGGGAGTCAACATCCTCTACAAATGGAGTAGAGGGTGAAATGTGACCACTCCCAATTCTATGAGCATGGTAAGGGGTTGTGATGCCCCCAAGTCTTACACCAGGGTCTGTACTAGGACCAAGGATGGGTTATACAATATGAGGCATGCCAAAAATAAAAGGACCTAAACTCAAGAGAGCATAAATATACTCAAGTAACCGCGATCCCAAAGGCCAACTAGTGCATAAAGATCACACTCTTAAGAAACCTTACATCCAAAATACAAGCAATCCAAGGGGAGGATATGTGAGCTCCTGAATGTAGTAGGTATGTATCACCTAGGAGAGTCTTGAAACTCCCATACACTACATGTGGAGGTATGTAACCAATTATAGTGGCCCTCGGCTTCAACGCATAAAGTGACTGTGTTGTCCGACCTCTACCTAGCTGGGACACCTACAAAATAACCTCTGCAAGTACCCCCTGTAATATCTAGGTAAGGAAACTAAGGTCACCCCAATATAGACAATGCTCAGGAAGACAGTCACAAGCAGTATCGACCATATGGGAAGGGTAGCAAAGCCCAAAAATCTTGAAAGAGCCCCTAGATACGAATAAAATCCTAGAAATATCTTCGGTGCTACTCAGTTATGACCAGGGGTGATCCCAATCAATAACTGCTCACACTGCCTCGTGCTTAACTCTCTTGTAAGAGGAGGATGCCAAGAAACACTAATTATATAAAGGAATTTCACTCTCTCACCTAGACAGACACATAAATTTTTCGCTTAGTGGTCTTGGAGAATTTACTCACAATGAATTATTCCAAGGCCCTAAAACCTAATCTTGTTGGTGCACCCTTTAAAAGAAAAGAGTGTAATTCATTTTATTATGCGTTGATTTTAATTGGATTATTACTCAAAAGGGAAAATGATCATGCAACTAATGATGTTATGATGCAACAAGAAGTAAAATGCACACCTAAAAATCAATGCAAATGAATTGTGTTGAATGGAAAATGGGGTATGCTACTATGTGAAAACTTAAATTCTGTTACAAAGAAAACTTTCTATGGCTTGGGGTGTACCACAACAGATAGAGTAACCTCAGAAATCAATCCCTTCCCAATATGCAAGAGAAATAAAACATCTAACACTAAAGGACCTCGAAACGTACCTTATTCCGAATGGTTGATGTAGATCCCCATTGAGCTTTTCCAATCTCACTTGTGTGATAAATTTTCTCTCTCAACAATCAACAAACAAGACAAGCATGCTATATAATTGTGTTAGACCTACTCTAACATATATAATCAATAACATATAAGCATTTAAAAGAATCCCTAGATTCAATATTCATTTAAATACACATTATTAGACAGGAAAAGATATTTCTATTAATATAAATCAGAGATTATTGTAGAAATTCAGGCCAGCAGTAGATTAATTTCACCCACAACAATTATCAATTGATCATGCAAAATTGCTAACAATGGAGACTGAATATGGAGCTGTAACACAAAATTATATTAACTAAGTGTACAATAGCCAACCCTGTAATAAAATAGGTTGCTGAATATATAGAATACATCAAGAGGTCAAATGCATAAGGAGGCATCCAAAACCAGCATAAAGCAGGCTTACTCAAAATAGGCAAATCCCCCATAGGTGTAAAAAGCTAATCCCAAATCTGTTATGGAGCTCATGAATTAGCAAGGGCGCATGGGAAAGCTAAAGAGTAGTGGAATGGAAGCTCATACATGCTTTTGCATGGAGAAAAGAGTGGAGGATGAAGAGGACAAAAAACTAGTTCACCTCACCTAGTCTTGCTTTCCTATGTGCCTTAAAACACTGAAAAAGCAGGCAATAAAGCAGAAAAAGCAGAAGGGCGCCTAGGAGGCCACGTATAAAGTATATTTGATTCCTAAGGATTTCCCAAGTGCTACATGAGTCAAAGATGGAAAGTTTGACCTCTATGGATAGGCAATTAACAACTTGCACAAGGTGGGACTCATGAACTAGGAAAATAAGACAAAAATAAATGAATTAATATCTAAGTGGGTAATACTATGGGTTGATTATTCTAACACCCCCCCTTAATCCTGACTTTATGAGTAATAAATCAAAAATATAGGGCCTAGCAACAAGGATTAGTCACCCTTTACATACTGCAAGTCCATATGAAACAAGGAAAGAGGCAAAACCAACTTGGGAAAATCCTCCCTTAAACATGGACTGTAAAA
Source organism: Pseudotsuga menziesii (assembly GCA_001517045.1). Classification (NCBI taxonomy): domain Eukaryota; kingdom Viridiplantae; phylum Streptophyta; class Pinopsida; order Pinales; family Pinaceae; genus Pseudotsuga; species Pseudotsuga menziesii. The sequence continues at coordinate 65,904 of LPNX010879556.1, read as the reverse complement.
CAAAATTGTAGAATCTTGTCTCCACTCATGCCTTTACAGCATGATCAGCAATCCCCAGCAGTGATTTGAGATTGCTGAAGGTATTTTCACAAAATTCTTTGGTGAATATATCAGCTACTTGTTCTGAAGATGAACAGAAGAGTAGGTGAATGGTGCCATCATGCACAAGCTCTCTGATGTAGTGCATGTGAATCTCAATGTGTCTGGTTCTCTGCTTCTAAACTGGATCTTTGCAGATTTGAATGGTACTCTACTTATCACAGTAGATAGTAGTTGATTACTCAGGTTCGAAACCACACTCTCCAAGTAAACCCTGCAACCATAAACACTAAGTTGCTGCATTAACAACTCCTCTGTACTTAGCTTCTGTAGATGAGAGTGAAATGGCACTCTGTTTCTTGCTTGACCAGCTGATTGGCCCTTCTGCAAGCATGAACACATAACCTGAAGTGGAATTTCTGTCTGATCTATCACCTTCCCAATCACTGTCAGTAAATCCAATCAAATCAAGATCATATTTTGCCTTATAGAAGATCCCATGTGTCCTTGTTCCCTGAACAAAGTTAAGGATCCTTTTGGCTGCTTTCCAATGGATATCATGAGGATGATCCATGAATCTAGAAGACACACTTACTGCATAACAAATATCATGTCGAGTATGTGTCAAATACAATAAACATCCAATCAATTGTCTATACAGTGTATTGTTTACCATCGGTGGAGAATCATCTTCCTCCAGCTTCACTTCTGAAAGGAAAGGAGTTTTGCTTGCTTTGCAGTCTTGCATTTTGAATTTGATCAGCAAATCCAAGGCATACTTGGACTGGTGCACCTTTATTCCAGCTTTGGTTTGAGCAATCTCAAGCCGCAGAAATTGACTTAAGAGCCCCAAATCTGTCATGGAGAAGGCTTGGTTCATAGCTCCTTTTAAGGAAGCAATCTCAGCCTGTGAGCTTCCTGTAATGAGGAGGTCATCAACATATAACACAATGATCATTAATGAACCATTAACAGACTTCAAATAGACATTCGTATCTGATTTGCACCGAACAAAATTCAGAAATAGCAAGAAGCTATCTATCTTGGCATACCAAGCCCTGGGGGCTTGCTTTAGCCCATACAATGACTTTCTCAACCTACACACAAGAGAAGGGTTAGTAGAAAAACCTTGAGGCTGCTGCATATATATCTTCTCAGTGATATATCCATTTAGAAAGGCACATTTTATATCCATGTGATGTACCTCCCATTGCCTTGAGGCTGCAATGGCTAGAGCTAGCCTGATGGAATCCATCTTTGCCATTGGGGAAAAGGTCTCATTGTAATCGATGCCATGAACCTGTGAGTAGCGTTTAGCTACCAATATAGCCTTTTACTTCAGTGGTGAACCATCAGCAGCAAATTTGGTCTTATAGACCCACTTACACTGTACTAGTTTTCTCCCTGGAGGAAGATCCACTAGCTCCCATGTGTTTCTCTTTTGGAGTGAGCTGAACTCCTTCTTCATGGAAGCTTGCCATATTGGATCTCCTGCTACTTATTCATATGTTTGAGGATTAGACTCCACCATCAAATAGCATTTTTCAGCAAACATAAAATCCTTCATGCACAGACCACTCTCAAATTGAGATCTAGTCCTCCTTGGGTCATTGGGATCCCCGGCTAGCTCACCTGCTACATGTAGTGTCTTGGCTGCCCATTTAGGCCTTGTGGGGCTGTTTGGGTATACAATAAACTCATCTCCATCAGAAAAATTAGAATCAGCATGTTCAACAAACTCTTTACTTACTTCTTGAGGTTCAGGTGGTGAAGAGGCTTCACCAATTTCCACTTCTGCAAGGGGTTCTTCTTCAAACTGAACACACCTTTCAATGAAGGATTTGTTTGTGCTCAAATTTATCAACTTGTACCCTTTTTAATCTTCAAAGTATCCAACAAAAAGACACTCTTGGATTTGGGGCTGCAAATCCTTCCTCTTCTATGTCGGGATTCTAGCCCATGCCTTTGAGCCAAAAATCCTGAAATGAGTCACATCTGGCTTGTGCCCACTCCATGCTTCGAAGGGAGTCATGCCATCAAGATGTTTATGAGGCACCCTATTCTGAATATAGGCTGCACAATTGATAGCTTCGTCCCAGTACTTTGGTGGCAAAGTTTTGGCCTCCATCATGCATGTTTCCATCTCCTTCAGTGATCTGTTCTTCCTCTTAGCGACACCATTTTGCTGTGGTGTGTAGGGGATAGAATGCTGCATCTGAATACCTACATCTTCACAATAGTTAATAAACTCAGACTTGACATACTCACCACCATTGTCAGATCTGAGGCCTTGAGTTTCCTTTCACACTGGTTTTCAACCAAAGCCTTAAAGACTTTGAATAGGCCAAAAACTTCAGACTTGTGTTTCATGAAGTGAACCCAACAATACCTGGAAAAATCATCAATAAAGGTCAATGCATATTTGGCCTGACTCATGGACATATGAGGGAATGGGCCAACAGCATCACTGTGAATCAGCTCGAGGGGTGCAGAGGTTCTCTCATGACTAGCTTTCTCAAACTTATGCTCTGGGTGTTTTCCTAGGATACAGCCTTGGCAGACTCCTTTGGAAAATTTTATCTTGGGCAGCCCTATGACCATTTCTTTCTCACTAAGATCAGACAGATACTTGTAATTTAGATGGCCAAATATTTCATGCCACAGCTTGCTGGATTCATTAGCATGAATGAGAAGAGCAGAGGGGTTTGAGTAAGGTAGGAAGTGCGAAAACATGTATGCCTTTTGAGCATGATTCGCTACTCCTTTTGCAATGACTCTACCGGTTGAAATCTCTGTGATCTCAACTTCATCGGGGGAGAATATGACCTTCTTAGGAGACCCAGTGTGGGTCATCTGGTACACTGACAGGAGGTTGGAGGCGAGACCAGGGACATATAGCACATTGCTGAACTTACCATGATCAAGATCTATCCTTCCTTTTCCTTTACTTTCAGTGAGAGAGTCATCTCCCAGTACAATAGATGTTCCTTTCAACATATCCAGTGAGGAGAAGGCCTCCTTAGTCGAAACCATGTGTCTTGAAGTTCCAGAATCTATGATAAAACTGGGTGAGCTTGATGTGCCAGCAACTAGAGCATGAACTTTCTCTCTGTCATCGAAACTTGATCCTCCTTCTCTCTTCTTTGAGCTTTCTGGAAGGGACATCCCATTCTTCTCCAGGAGATTGGTCAGCATATCAATCTAATTTTTCATACAAGATCTTTCAGTGTGATTTCCCTTCGAACAATATGAGCACTTGTTCATTTCACCTTTGTTTTTCTTCTTCTGGGTATTTTTCTTGGGACCTTGTTGATCCTCTGGAGACTGCTTCTTGTCTCTTCTTTGCTCAGGTGGCTTTTTAGCTTTCTTTTTGCTTTTTGAATCCACCCTCGAATCTCCAGCAATCAAAGCTTGATATTTGGAAGGTTTGATGGTGCCCATCATCACCAGCTTGTCTTGTTCTTGTGTGAGAGATTCCATGAAATCTGCAAGGCTAGGCATCTTCCAGGTTCGAGCTGTGAGTTTTGTGGCATAGAAGGTCGAAACAAAGACTGAGTAGTCAGGTCCTAGATTCGAGAGGATGGCCAATACGAGCTGATCATCTTTCTTTTCTATACCACACTGCTTCAGCTGTAAAACTAGTGCTTTGAACTTGGAGAAATATAGCTGCAGGGATTCAAAGCTACTGGGACTCAGAGAAATCAGCTCATTTTTTATCTGATGTCCCCTCATCTCATATGTCTTTCCAAAAATATCAGAAATATTCTCCCATACTTGATTCGGTGAAGTTAATCCATCGAGATGGAAATGAAGGTCTCGGGAAATACTGAGACATAGGAGGCCATAAGCCTCATCTCTCCGATTGTGCCATTTGATCTTCTCTGCAGCTGCATTGGGCTCTGGTTCTATTGCCATAGTCACCCTGTAGAGGCCTTTCTCTCTCAACAAGATCTCCATCTCTACTTTCCATTCAAAATAGTTGAAAGGATTCAAGATAGTTTTCTGTGAATCCATAGCTTTAGAAAATCTGTCCCGGCTATCAGTAGAAGGCTCCCAGTCTTGATGTCGAACCTACAAAACAATTTTTGAAGGAGAGTAACAACCTACAATGGCTCTGATACCATGTATAAATTCATGCCAGCATTAGATTAATTTTACCCACAACAATTATCAATTGATCATGCAAAATTGCTAACAATGGAGACTGAATATGAAGCTGTAACACAAAATTATATTAACTGAGTGTACAATAGACAACCCTATAATAACATAGGTTTCTAAATATATATAATACATCAAGAGGTCGAATGCATAAGGAGGCATCCAAAACTAGCATAAAGCAGGCTTACTCAAAATAGGCAAATCCCCCATAGGTGTAAAAAGATGATCCCAAATCTGTCATGGAGCTCATGAATTGGCAAGGGCACATGGGAAAGCTAAAGAGTAGTGGAATGGCAGCTCATACATGCTTTTTCATGGAGAAAAGGACAAAAAACTAGTTCACCTCACCTAGTCTTGCTTTCCTATGTGCCTTAAAACACTGAAAAAGCAGGCAATAAAGTAGAAAAAGCAGAAGGGTGTCTAGGAGGCCAAGAATAAAGCAGATTTGATTCCTAAGGCTTTCCCAAGCACTAAATGAGTCAAATATGGCAAGTTTGACCTCTATGGATAGAAAATTAACAACTTGCACACGGTGGGACTCATGAACTAGGCAAATAAGACAAAAATAAATGAATTAATGTCTAAGTGGGTAATACTATGGGTTGATTATTCTAACAATTATAGGAATGGAAACCTCTATTGGCACGTCTACGAACTGGAGAAACTGAGTCCTCCACCTGGGCCTCCACCACTTCAATCCTCCATCTCTCGATAGCAAGCTCACAAGCAAATGAAAGCTTGGGAAGAACACAAAGCACTCCAAGGGACAAAGGGATGCAGACTCAAGTATAAACTCCGGCAACAATGGACTATAATTTTCACATCAAGGAAAACTCCAAAACTATTTGTCCTTTTGCACACATCCCGATGTACGCAGGTTTGAGGGTCATATCCGCGTATATACATGAGAATAGGTTTAGAAGTCACGTATAGAAAATAACAGGTGTTTTTAGGGATGATATTGGAAACATCAAAGGTACAAAAATGGTCCATGGGGTCTAAAGAGTCTACAGAGGGATAGGAAAGGCCATAAATCTATGATCCACCATGTGTGGTAAAATCAGCTGTAACAGAGCTACTTTAGGGTTGAGTTTGGTTTCACTACATCCATTTCACCCATTTCTTCTGATGGATCACCAAAACACTCACATGCCTAAGTTACAGTGTTGGCTCAACACTCCACTCACGTATGCCATGGAAAATGAGTCGTTTGTTTGCATGGAGCTGAAAAATAGCCACACTACTAACTTATAGTGTTGGCCCAACACTTGACTAGTGTATGCCATGCTCAATGAAATAGTGCAAAAATGGCCTGCAGCTGTGAATGCTTTTCATTAAACAAAGAGTAATTAGATAATAATCACAATGAAGTACAATGACTTCAATAGCCACAAGCAATTTGAATCCACATGAGGAAATTCAAATTCATTAGACTCTACTTGACTGTAGGTAACTGAGACCTTCTCTAAATCACTATTGGAGGATTCAATAGTTAACTGACCTTGTCTAGACCATAACTGGAGTTCATCGGAGTTCTAAAACACAACTCAAGTGTTACATTCAGCGTTGACTAAGGCTAACTGACTCTGGTAGGTGAGAAATGCACCATTCCTGAGTGCATTCAAGTAAACCTAGCGCTAACTGAATTTAGAGGACTAGAACTAAATGCAACTGACTCCTAACTTAGCTTAACTAGTCATCAACTGAACTGAACTGACCTTGGTTGGTTTCGGCACTCCTAGTGGCTCCTAAATTGTAGGGATTGGTCTAGGAGGCTCCTAAAGTAATGAAATTAAGTGCAATCAGTGGCAGTGAGCCTCAATTAGTGTTCTCCATACTTTAGTAACTAAAACACGTGCCCTAGTTAGGCCAATTGGACCCAATGGTGTTAATGACTATAAATAGATTGGATGGACTCCCGATTTAGACATGACTCCTGATTTACACATATGACCAAATTTAACAAGGGAGGATTAATAATCCTAACACCCCCCCTGAATGCTAACTTGGAAAATCTGTGGGCCCTGGTAACTAAGACCATAGGTCACCCATTACATCAAGTAAAATAAAGTAACTGCTCAAAAACAAGGTGCTGGGGAAAAACCACATGGGAAAAAATCCCCCCCTCTTATTAAGTAGGTAGAACCAGGATCAATCTGGTTCTTCTGTGCACATGTATCCTGGGGCTTGGCATGTGAACCTCTCCATCATTATTTTATGATTAATCTTCCTCTTTGGAAAAAGAATGATATGCTCAACTAAATCAGAAAATATAGACAGTTGTCGGATGAAGACTGGACCCATGTAGAGCAACTAAAGTCAACTGATAAGTGAGAAAAGCATCTTGAGGATTTAGAACATGTGAGGAACACTCAATAAATTGATATGTTTCAGCCATGATCAGAAATCCATGAGTGGTAATAACAGCCCCAAGTGTCAGGAGCAAGTGTCTTGGAGGATGCAGAAAATCTTCATCTTTACCATGTCTGTGAGGAGATGAGCATGTGATCAATGGTAGAGAAGCACTGGGACTGTTTAGAGTGAATGCTTGAGCTCCATATTATTATATATCTTCCAAAATATCTAATGAATCACATAATAAAATATCAGCAACCTCATATGAGGAAACTAACACCAAATTCCCATCAACAATTTTGAAGAGAAAGTGCGGTACTTGATTTTTTACACCGGAATTGGTGATAGAAGCTGCAAGCATGAATGAAAGCTCTTGGATTTTAAAATATGAACCAAATAATATCATATCAGAAATTAAATCATATCTAAATAGGTTCAAAATAGATCCAAAACTGTCAAATGGAATGAAATCCCCAGCAGCAGTTTTGTAGGAGACTTGCGGTACTTGTTTCTTCACACTGTTGATGAGAACAGCTACAAGTAGTACTAAAAAATTATGAATTTGATTTATTAAACCAAGAAATATAATATCATATCCAAATAATATCATATCATATCCAATAAGGTTAAAATTAGATTCAAATAAATGGTTAACCGAGACGGTGGATGCACAGCTTTCTTCTTCTTCAAAATTCTGAATTTTGGTGCATGCAATCCTGCAGAAATTTGCTGGAAAAGTTAGATCATGGGGAGTGAATGGATCACTCTAGTAATCTGATATTTCTTCCCAAATATCCAAGGTATCACATATTTTCACACTAGCAGCAACATTAGAGGGAGGAAAATCAAATTTCTCTTCACTTTCAAAAGCAATTACTAGTAAATTTTGCACAAAATTTAAAGGAAAATCAATGGTGAATGTTTACATGGAAGTGCAGAAGTATTTCTCTTCAATATCAGATATTCAAATGTATTCTTCTATTTCATCAATATGAGGAGATGAGATATCATAGATATCATAAACTTCCGGAGCATCAGGAGAAGGAGTCATTGCATGGAGACTGTCTTCAATTCGAATTAACTGTGTAGAAGCTTATGCTTCTTCCTCATCTTGAACAAATTCATCAAAGAGAGCGGAGGATGAGAATTTTGGATAAATATTGATAATGGTGTTGGATATTCTCTCCAAAATTCTATTATGATCCTCATCAATCACTCCAAAGGTTCTGTCCAATTTTGTCCAGAGTTCCTTCGGGTCTTCAATAGATGTAATGAGGTAGCGCAAGCTATGAGAAATACCCATTGCTATTGTTCCAAAATCACCATAACTTTTATTTATCTAGTCAATCTCACTAAAACACTCTTTACCGAGTCCCATAGACACCCGACAGAGACCTTGTCTCATCAGAGATGAAATCATCTTCTTCTTCCATTCTGAATAGTTTGAGGATAGGGTGAGAAGAGGAATTGATGAATCCATTCGAATTTGTACTTGCAAAAAACACAAAAGGGGCACCGTAAGGTTGAAAACCTGCACATTTTAGGTTTTCATCACACCCATCATAGTTGATCAATATTGAACAACAATTCCTTTACTTGGGGTATTAAGTGGTAAACCTTCTTGTTCTGGTGCAGAGCTGGAAGGAGCAATTTTGCTCAAAAATGATCCAGTAGGAGATCTAAGGAGGAGAAGTGCCTTGTCCGCCGAGGCTCTAATACCATATTAAATTGAGCACATAGATCTGTCGACAAACACATAACTCACAAGATAGATCACACAATTTTCTCAGTTATTGAAGAATGAAACAGTGAAAAAATGGCTTGCAGCTATGAATGCTTTTCATTAATCAAAGAGTAATTAGATAATAATTACAATGAAGTACAATGTCCTTAATAGCCACAAGCAATTTGAATCCACATGAGGAAATTCAAATTGACTAGACTCTACTTGACTATATGTAACTAATACCTTTTCTAAATCACTATCGGAGGACTCAATAGTTAACTGACCTTGTCTAAACCATAATCAATGTTCATCGGAGTTCTAAAACACAACTCAAGTGTTACATTCAGTGTTGAATAAGGCTAGATGACTATGGTAGGTGATAAATGCGCCCCTCCTAAGTGCGGTCAAGTAAACCTAGTGCTAACTGAATGTAGAGGACTAGAACTGAATGTAACTAACTCCTAACTTAGTTTAACTAGTCATCAACTGAACTAAACTGACCTTGGTTGGTTTTGGCACTCCCAATGGCCCCTAAATTGTAGGCATTGGTCTAGGAGGATGCTAAATTGATACAATTAAGTGCAATCAGTGGTAGTGAGCCTCAATTAGTGTTCCCCACACTTTAGTAACTGAAACATGTGCCCCAGTTAGGCCAAGTGGACCCAATGGTGTTAATGACTATAAATAGACTAGATGGACTCCCTATTTAGACATGACTCCTGATTTAGACATATGACCAAATTGGACAAGGGAAGATTAATAGTCCTAATAGTGTATTACACAGTAAAGGTTCAGTGCTTGGTGAATAATTAGTGACTCGTGTATGTCATGGTAAGTGTTATGTGCTTGGTGAATAATTCTGCAGCTACGTAACTCAACAGCTCGAAAGCACTTGCTTTAGGGTTGACTTTGGTTTCACTACATCCATTTCACCCAACTATTCTGATGGAGCTCAAAAACAACCATATGGCTAAGTCATACAATTTTTCCAACACTCGGCTTACGTATGCGACAGTAAAGGTTCAGATCTTGGTGAAGCATTTGTGGCTATGGTATGCCATGGTAAAGGTTATGTGCTTCATGAATAATTATTCAACTATGCAATTGGACAACTAGAAATCACCCACTTTAGGGTTCACTTCGGTTTCAATACATCCATTTCACCCAATTGTTTTGATGGAGCTCAAAAAAAACCACATGGCTAATTTCTAGTGTTATCCCAAGACTCAGCTCCCATATGCCATGGTAAAGGACCCATTTGTTTGGATGGAGCTAAAAAATAGCAACATGGCTAAGTTACAACATTGGTCCAGCACTCTGATCGCGTATGCCATGGTAAAGGTTCGACTATTGGTGAAGAATTCTGCAACTGTGGATCATGCATCTTATTTCCGTAACTTCTCTAAGATTTTCCATAAGGTAAAGAATCCTTCCCATATGAATATTTTCTATAGATATTGTATATATACATAGTTTATTAGCAATGGAATAACCTACATCATGTTTTGGTTATATTCTTTGCTAACCTTCATTTAAATAAACTTTCATGTGTAGGTAGGGCTCCCAAGGGAAATGAACTTTGATTTAAGAGGTAATTTATGGTTGAATCCTAAGGATCTGTCCATGTTCTGGTTCTTTTAGGGATCCATTGCATATTTTCATGACCATGTTTGCAGTCTTCGATTATCAGTTGGCTCTTATTCTTCGATGATATTTGGTCGTTGTGGGCAAAGATATCCGAACAGAGGGTTTAACTTATCATGCTATTCCACATCTAGATTCAATAACTTTATAATGTTTAATGTTTCTAAGGGTTTGGATACCTTACAGGGTTTGGACATTTCATTAAGTCAATTTATAGTTTTTGACCTCTTATAGTCGATTTTCTACTTTAGAGTCTTGAATGAAACCCTAGAGATTATTTATATTTAAATAAAAATACTGGACAGAGTCATTTTCTCTAACATTTATTTTGATCAAAAGTTTATTTTTAGATGCATAAAAAATACTCTGCGTCTGTAAATAATTTATTTGCACAGTCGTTACCTTAACCTAATGCTCTGGTTTCGGATAACCTATGTTTATGTTTGGTTAGTATTCTTCTGCTCTATTCATCTTATTGTTGGAATTTATGTTTCATCTATGTTTCAGTTTATTCTTGGTTATTATGGTTCATGTAATGTCCCCAAAAATTGAAAAAAAAAACTTATTAGGCTAGTCAAAACTACCTATGCTAGACATTAAGTCATTACCTTAACCTAATGCTCTGGTTTCAGATAACCTATGTTTATGTTTGGTTAGTATTCTTCCGCTCTGTTCATCTTATTGTTGGAATTTATGTTTCATCTATGTTTCAATTTATTCTTGGTTATTATGGTTCATGTAATGTCCCCAAAAATTGAAAAAAAAAAACTTATTAGGCTAGTCAAAACTACCTATGCTAGACATTATTTGAACTTGTGTGGAATGTGTCATACTTTGTTTATTGTACTCTAAAGTTGTAAGTTGTTCTTACGTTATGCTTTCTTATTTATCGATGTGGTTATTTATTGTATTACTTACGTTTCCATGATGTTGATTACTATGTTGATTTATGGTTACGCATTGATATGTATGTTCGTAATTTGATTACGTACCGATTGGTCATAAAGTTTATTTCTGTCGTATACATGATTCTGACTTAACATTGTTATTGAAAAAGGGGTGGAGTGGCAGGACTAGTTTCCCTTGTAACCACCTGAGAGGTAAGTTTTTTCTACTTGTCACATAGGGATTACTTATTTCTTATGAAATAATACATTTATTTCCACTTTGCATGCAGGTTCACTTATTGATGGAAATCTGCTCATAAAAAATGAACAGGTCAGGCTGTCCATTTAGTCACTAGCACTTAGGTTTTACAAATCTATCCTGGTGACAAAATGATGGTTCTTTAGGTGATAATTTATACCAGGCTGGATGGTTTAATAGCCTATGTTGCATGAGCTATTATTGTTATTTCTATAGACTCTATGATAGCAACTTAGTCACTACTGTACTTATTATTTGCGTGGCACATACTTATTATGGTCTATAGACTTATGGCTTTGTTCATGCTCTAACATAATTTTAGTGTATGGTTTTAATAGTTTGTATAAGATTGTAAAACTTTGGCCTATATTCCTCCATGACATATTTCATATGCAATGAACTTATGGCTTAAACCCTATGTAATTCAATGCATATTTGGGGTTTAGTAATGCATGTTCTTTTTGGTCCAATTTCTAAGGTTGGAAGGAACTATACGATTATGGGTTTCGAAAGCGTTAATGGAGGCCAAGGTGGAGACATAAATTCACCTTGGGGAAATGTGGCCTTCAAGATTAGGGCTTGGGCCCTTTTGTTGGTTTGGTCATTCACAACATAGCTATGTGAGCTTTGCCTATGTGGTGTGTGGTGGTGTGGAACTTTAATTCCTTGGTCATGTTGACAGGTAAATAACATGTTAACACTCTGTTTTAACAGTTGATTCGAGGGATTGACATAGGTTCGGTAAGGGTCCCAGCCCCTCGAATCTCATGTGATCATCCTTCAACGATGAAAGCGGCAAGTGTATCATGACATTGGGCATGATCCATATTCAAGGGTTGCGATTGATCAGACGTAGATCAACGGTTCCAGATCATTTTGTGTGGAAAAACATGGGCGGTCCAAGCTCTTTTCCTGGATCATGAAATCCATTAATGACTGGAATCTTTCGACAGTTGAGATGTGAATTGGGGTAGATATATGGCCTACAATGATTTTACAATCCATACTTATGCGGGTAAAACCGCAATCCCAAATCGCAAAAAGGCGTAGATGTCAAAAGGATCAATGACCGTGATAAAAGTGAGAAAATATTAGCTGCTACAGTTCATTTTGCAGGGTGAACCAGCACGATTGAATAGTTGAATTCTTAGTTGCGAAAAAGGGTGGGGCCTATTCTGATCGACGACTGCATGAGGGCCGACCTCGATCTATGACTCAGAATGTATCACGATCCAAACCGGCCACGATGTACCAAAGAGAAAGGTTGGCAGCGGGATAAGTGGAACATGGACGGTGGATACAAAAGTTTCCTTTGATTGAACGGCTGAAGAAGACTCCCGAAGTGCAAATCTCCCATCCTGTGTGGAAATGACATTGGAGGGGGCGTTCACACGTGTAATCTACCTCATTGTATATTGGTTGATTCCTCTAACGCCATTCGGGATATGCCTGAGGTGGAAGTATCATCCCTTGGCACAACTCCCTGGATTGCAAGCGTGGTACAATTTTCATTTTGATGGAAAGAACAACGAAGACATAGCGTTTGGCCACCCTCTCTCCGACCTCCTCCTATAACAATGTTACCAAATGGAGGATGAGGTCGAGAGAATGGTAGAGAGAAGGATTTGGGCCTTCTTGTCAGCCTTTGATTGGCATCCTCCAGCTAGACAAGGAGACGCCAAATGGGTCCAGGGAAGCCTATGTAGACAATCATTCATCAACACGTCCAGTGGGAGTAATTTTCATGAAGAAGGATTGTGGGAGGCTCTGCGCTGTCAGCCTGCATTATCATGTGGTCCATCTCCATACTGTTTGTTTATATTTGTAAAACATGGTGATATCCCACTCTTTGCACTGTTGATGCCGGATGGAGACTTGTAACAGTTTTTTATTCTGTAGTCTCAGCATTACGATTGTATAGAAATGCTCCCGATAGAGGGAGAAAGCAGTTAGAGAACTGGATTGGGAAACAATACCGGGTTGAGGCTCCCATTTGTAAAACCTTGATACCTGTGTATGAATAAAAGTGCAGTGGAATACTGTCATTCACAGCAGATATTCCTGTGTTGTTGTTTTTCCCAATAAGTGCTTTCTTTACATGTAAATTTTGTTTCCTTGTTTTCACTCCATTTTCTTTATAGCTTTCATTCCTACAAAATAAGGTATAGTGGTTCAAAATTTGTAATTGATCCGCTCTGACTGCTATTCGAGGCATTAAAAATGGTTCTTCTAAAGTCCCATGGAATTCATCTCGCCGATGCTCCATGAGATGGACTGTTCTTTCTTGTCCTCTAAAACACCCGCTAAAATATCTTGATTGGGAAATCAGTAGCTATGTTGCCTCGGTTTGCTACCTTTCGTCATTATTTCCATCTATAATCATTTCTTGTGCAAGTTTTGACTCCATTTACCCATGGTCCTTTAACCCCGATAACCCCACCATGCACCTACCTCGACCCACTTTTCCCCATTCAGGATCCTATCCCCCTGATCATACTGATTAAAGATCCTATGCAGAGTAGACTCTGGTGACACACAATACTAACAACCTTATGTGGAGTTTCTCTGGTGACGAACAAGAGATCCCTCTCTGACCGCGCAGGGATGGAGGTGCAGCCAAAAGCAGTTTTGCTGTTACGCGGAAGCGAGCCCTTCCGTAACCTTTGGTTCAATTCTGGTGCTAACATAACCATCACTGGTTTGGCAATGTTGTTGTTTGTTCAATTTGGTTTCTAAGTGTACTTCTCATTGTGGTCTCTACTCTGTGTTGCAGGTTGCAGCGTGTGATGAAATTTGTGGGTCATGATTCATGGGTAGCTCTACGGGAAATATTGTACCCATTTGGGTAAGCCTGCTGTAACAAGTGTTTAACGTGTTCCCTCATTTGCTTAGTTGTTGTGACAAAGTTATTACTTGTCGTGGGATTAAATTCTTGCCTCTAGCTTCTAAATGGTTGTGTTTTGGGAAGGGGTCTGTCTGTATTTTTAATGGGTAAGCATCATGGATGTGTTATACCTTGGGGATTTTCCTTGTTGGGGTTAGTTCCTTTGAGACGGAAATTTAATGTATTCGTATTTGTTAATGGGAACTCTATTTGGAAAAAGTGACTGGGTAACTCACGATAGGATCTGTGTATTGTAAATAAGCCTATATTATTGGAAAGGTGGTAGCACCATTTCTTGTAATGGTGCAAAGCCTATTTTAAAGAACTATGGAAAACCTGAATGGTTTTTATAATGATTGTGTTTATATATATAAACAATAATTTCATACTGTGTTGATTTCATGGTTATAATTATTAATGGACTATGTGGATTCACAATTCTGTTTCAAGTTATTATATTGAAAATGTTGACATCATTGTTGGATTTGGGGGCCATGTCATAAGTGGCATTGGCATTCCCTACATTAGAGCTGCGATAGTAATTGGAGATTTGCATAATCATTTTTATGGATGAAACTTGTTTTATGGTTAAACCTTTATGTTAATATGTAGGAATCATGATAGGGTGTGACCCTTCGATGGTGTTGTTTCTATTCTTATAGCGTTGATAGGGTTGCATTAATGTTTAAAGTATTTGTTAATAGATAGGGCCGAGGGCCATAGTTACAGTGTGTAATTTTATTGGTTCTTTCGACCTCTGTGCAAAGATTGGATGTTTTTAATTTACATCCTATGTATATGTATATAGCGTGGTTCTAAAAATGGAATGCTATAGCGTGAGGTAGAAACCAAATATCAAATCCTATAGGATTCAGTCACAGTGACTTATAAATAAACAGACCCTATAGGAATCGATTCTGGGTCATTATGGTTCTAAGGGTTTATAGATGTATGGATTCGATTTGGGCATAAGGCCTATAGAATCAATCCTGTGACCTTTGTGTATTTATATTTATGTTTTTAATGAATGTTCTACATAGTATTATGGTTGATTTATTGCATTGGGAGTTTCGTTATGGAATGTGATTCTTATAATGTAGTTTCTAAGTATTTAAAGGGTTTGATTTATTATACATGCAATGGATTTATTATGTTGATAGCTTCTTTACCGCATACGATTTCGTGGATGTAGTTGGTATAATAAATATATGGTTTTATGTGGATTATTGTTTATATTCTTATACCATTAGATGGTCTTGATGTTTGGACTATATATTCGATTTATTAATATATTTGATTAATGGGAAAAGATAATGTTTAACGTTGGTTCTTGGTAGAAATATCTATATGGACATTGAGAGGTCTTTGATGAGTTTTAATTTAGCTTTACTACTTTGAATTGATGATTATTCTTAAATATAGAATAATGTGGTTATAGTATTGCTTCATTTAGAATATTGTTCTCTTTATACTTGATATAATGTAAATGATTTATTTATTAGGTCTTGTTTAATATATTAGTTAATTGTATTTTAAATTTATGTTTTGTTTATAGCGTAACCTGCATTAGTCTTTTATTCCTAATTATAGTTCTGCTGGAAATATGGAATCTGTGAGTAGAGTTCATAGGTAAATAAACATATAGGCACCCTTAGAGTAATTCCTAGGTTTTAGGAAAACAAAGTTTACGATGTGAATAAATGCAGAACTAAGTATAGCAGAAATAAACCCTAAATATTTCTTAACAAGAATTAATTTAGAGACATAGGGTTTATAAATAAAATGTAAATCCTTAAATATTTTGAAGGAAAACAATTGTAAATATAGGGTTAGAAATATAGCATAAGCACTTACATATTCTAACCAGAAATTATACTAGATAATGAAATAGGAAGTCAAGAACCTCGTACCTGAAAGGTGAATCTATTCCAATGGCTAAAACCTTCACACTCATTTACCCAACATTAACAATTCACAGGAAGATCTGACCACTGTATAAATGACCAAATCACTCGGGAACTACCACGTTTCACCCAATCATGAGCCGAAACAATTCATGTTTTTAATCTGAATCCACACGATCTTATTCCAACATGCAAGTAGCTTAGAGCTGCTAAGGTAAGGCTTCCCTAACTGGTATATCATGTATCAATCAGTTCTCCTTTTTCCTCTTAGGAAAATATTCTCCAAGAACTCTCTTGAGAATAATTAGGAAGAATAATGACACCCTTCAATGGTGTCGTTTCTATTCTTATAGAATTAACAGGGTTGCGTTAATGTTTAAAGGATTTCTTAATAGATAGGGCCAAGGGAGATAGTTACAATGTGTAATTTTATTGGGTCTTTTGACCTCTGTGTAAATATTGGATGTTTTTAATTTACATCCTGTTATCTCTCTAGGAAACTCCTCTAAGTTGCAGCTCGAGGATGCCTGGTAACTTAAATGTTTTTGGGGTTTTCTAAATGTATCAAGCCAGGTGACCTATAATACCTCCCACTCTCAAGACATGCATGAAACTCAATCAGGGATAAGGCTTCTAATTACCACTGTTCATAGGTTGAAAATATGGTGAAGAGATGGAGAAATTATCATGCTAGAAGATTCATACAAAAAAAGATATATATAAATGACTAAATCATGACAAGGAAAGCACTTATAATTCAAATAATCAATATGCCAATAGGATTATATCTATAGGACATCAATTAAACTGAATAAAAACTGAATAACACATTCAAGCATAAGCACAAAATAGACAGAAAATGGAAGCTGAACATATGATAACAGAAGAGCTTATATTAGGTCATGAGCAAAATGAGAAGCTTGACAATAGAAATGGTCTACAAGTCCCTGAATTCAAACCCTTTCAATAAAATAAGTCTTAGGATTTATAGCCTTTACAAAAATACTCAGATCCTGAAAAAATTGGACCTCAGTTACTAAAAATAGACAAAATAATTGTTTTTACATAATTAGGTCAAAAAACCCTAATTAACTACTAGTCTAACTAACTGTAGATTTCGTTCACTATTTGAACTTTCTGATAAATAAAGCAAGTGCTGGAAATCACTGCCACTGGTCCTCTATTGGCTAAGTCATTGTTCACTTTGACAATTAAGTGTTGGTGAACTTTTCTACTGTTATGTCATAGCAAAACTCAAGCATGCCTTCCATGATGTTTTCTTCAACATCCTTCATCTTTATACATTATCCCTGAGCCATCCATGTTCGCCCAAAACTGGTCCTACGTGTCAAAATTTGATATTATGCCTCTGTCTGCTTTCAGTGGTTCAGAGGCCAAAATATCAAAACTGTTAGCTGCCAAAATAGAGGCTTTTGGTGGCTAATGAACTACCTTAGCATCCAACTAAGCCACCGAAATCCCTGTTCTTCAAAAATTATTAAGACACCTCCAAAATTATTCTGTCAAATTTGTCTGCTTGTATTTCTCATTTAGTAGGCTCTATGTTAGGAAGGTTAACAATATCTTGGCTTGATTCTAGAGGTTGAAGGCTTACTACAACTTCATCTAGGGTTTCCAATGTGAGGTGGGCGCTAGGGTTTTGCTTGGCCTCCATCTGTAGTATCTAAATCCTAATCATCCTATACAATCTTGTGTTGTATTTTAGGTACCTTTTATTTAGTCTGTTTAGGAAAATATACCTTTCTCTCTACTCTAGGAAAGATTTATGCAGCAGATTTTTCCTACTGGTCAATGCAACATTATTTTTCTTTATCTACCTTTCCAAAATCTCCATCTCATACACTTGTCTCAGCAACTGATTTATGCTTTGAGTCTTGGTATTTCTAAAGGAGGCCTTCTCTGCTGGTTAATCTTTCTATTTTGGTGTAGGTGATGGTAGTTCTTCAATATCTTATACAACCTGCAAAGTTAGGTCTTCAAGGTCCTCTTGTTCCTCTTATGAGTCTGAGTAGGGCAAGTTCAATATGTTCTCACTATGTGTTTTAACTTCTTGGCCCTTTTCACTGAAATCCAAGTTTCTTTTGACCTTCTTGGCTTTGGAAGAGTAAGGAGGTTGTCCTCCTACCACTGGGGATATATCCCTTCTCTTCCTTTTCCCACTTCTTGGTGTGCTAGACTTTTTAGTAGGAGACTTTCCCTTTTCTTCTGGCTGAAGGCCTATTTCAAATCCATTCAAAAATAAGAAATAAGGCCATGCCATATTCCTCCTCTTTATCAATTCTTGGATCAGAAGTTGGAAAAGACCATGATGAAACAGTCTTCCAGCAATCTTGGTTGGATAGGCCTTCAATTGGTGTGCCATCTTTTCCAAACTCATGTGTAAGTAAAAAGAAAAATTCAGTGGGCTTCTCTCTGTGAAGTGGTTCATCAATTTAAAATGGTAAATCATAGCTCTATTGTATCTCCCTTCACATGTTATGTAGACCACAATGGCCTTCAGTATTTGCTGCCACCTTTCTTCTAGCCAGGAGGATGGTACACTTTCCTTCCACACCACCTCCCTATGTTTAGGCTTCAGGTAAGATCTGAACTCTACATCTATTGGTATGGTAGTCTTAAACCACTTCTCTGCTGTGCTAGGGAGTTCAGTCTCTTCAGTAATTAGGGTTTCATTTATCAAGAATTTTTCTTTGCCTATGACTTCCTTGGAGCCATCAAATGAGAGAGCAAATACCTCAACCACCTGCTTGTGTGAGCCTTCAATCTTCTCATAAAATCTATAGCAGCCATCATCCTTGAAAAATTAATAAACTTCTAGATGTGCCTCTAGGTAGCTGATATCTCCCAACTCTTTCCTAAGAGTAAGTCCTCCCTTCTTCATTTTGCTGAATGCCACTCTTGGGTACCTGCAACAATAATTTCAAGTTTTGTTGGATAGTGCTTTAGCAGGCTGCTTCTCAGAGATGGCTTTTTGGTGGAGATAAATGCGCAATTCAAAGGTGGAGTGTACTAAAGGATGGGCACTAATTATGAGGGATTTTAGTTGCATGATTGATGCTTAGGTTAGAGGTTGATGGCTCCATTTGATCTTTCCAATACCACTTGCCCAACAATCATGTCAAAATCAACTTGGATACGCTTTTGGGATTTTCTGCAGTTCTATGGACATATGGAGGGAGAAGGAGGATTTCATCACATCAGTCCTTATCAGTTTCAATAACGACCTCCTTACTCAATTCCTCATGTAGTTATGCAGCCTCATGTCCTTTTGGTGGTTTATCACGCCCTTTAATGATCGCTGCTTTGCTGGAGGACTATGATTTGATAGGTTTTTTAATCATTTCTTTCTTTTACCTTTACTAGTGGTTAACAAACTTTCAGAATTTGTTTGCTAGCCACCGAAAAGATGGCTTTTGGTGGCTAATGAAATGCTAACCCTTTCACCCAAGCCACCAAAACCGTTTTCCCCATGTCATGGTGAAACTTAGGATTCGATGGATACTGGTCTCTCTGAATATCCCTTTTAACCACCGAAAACCCGTTCTTTCGGTGGCTAATTATGAAACGTCAAAGATTTCACGTAAGCCACCAAAAGCGCTTTTTCCCCAATACCTTTTTGCCTACTTTTGGTGGTTAATTCCCTTCTTGAACTGTTCACTAAGCTGTCGAAATCAACACTTTTCAGTGGCTAATGAGATGTCTAATGTCTCTCCTAAGCCACCTAAAGTTTTTTTACCTATGTCACTTTTTGTTCGCTTTTGGTGGTTAACACCCTTATTAGATTGTTCACTAAGCTGTCAAAAGCAACACTTTTCAGTGTCTAATGAGTTGTTTGAAGTCTTGCCTAAGACACTGAAAGTGTTTTTACCATTTACTCGATTGAGCCCGATTTCGGTGGTTAACCTTTATCCTGCGTTAAATTGTTAGGTGTCGAAACAAAGCCTTTCGGTGGCTAATGAGATATTAAGAACCTCGCCTAAGCCACCGAAAGCTAAAACTTCCAATTTATTCAACCATAGCACAAACAGATACTTTCAATTTGTTAGTGATATTTAAATATTTCATGACATGACTCGAATTCTTCAGAGTATAAAAATAAATTTATTTTGGGAGATAACATCTAGCTCCTACTTGGGGATGGGAACCTCCCTGTGAGGTCCCGAGAACCCCATACCAAAATTCCTTTCCTTGAAAATAACTAAAAACTTAACACTATCCTTTACTATTCCATTGGGTATGGAGTCTATTCTGTAATTAAAAACAACCTATTAACTACTAATTTACAATAACAAGGCCTTAGAGCCTCAAATAAAGTAAAGTTTCAGAAAACACCCATTTACTGGGTCATCAAACACCACTTCCCCTTCCTGATTCTGCAATTTGAAGGTGTTATTATTCTATACCTAAGCTATCACAAAAGGGCCAATACACAAAGAATCAAACTTTCCATGTTTTCCCTTCTCCTACCTAATAGTATCCCACTCGAGGACCCAATATCCAACCTGAAAGTTGTCCACTTTTTCCCTTTTGTCAAACATGACCTTTATCCTCTATTGATGGGCTTCTAATTTTCCTATCGCGTGTTCCCTAGTTTGCTACAACTCCACCAAATCCATCATCCTCCTCACCAAATCATTTGGTTCATCTTCCTCCTCTTGAAATAATTTTTCCACTGGTAAAATGAGTCGAATGGGAAAAATGGCCTCAGTACCATAAACTAATTCAAATGGAGAAGTCCCTATAGATATTTTGTCTGTTACCCTATCATCCCATAAAGCAAACTTTAGCTTAGAATCCTAGCTTTTATGATTTGTCTCCAATATTTTTCTGATGATCCTGACTAGGCTTTTGTTGGATGACTCAGCCAGGCCATTTCCTTAAGGATAATAGGATGTGGAATGCACCAGCTGAATGCCCATTGACTCACACATTTTTACCAATGTTCGGGCTTTGAAAGCTGGTATATTATCAGTTACTAATCTTACTAGGCAGCCAAACCTGCTAAAGATATTCTCATATAAAAACTTCATGATGGCCTGATGACTGGCATTCCTGGTGGGTACCACCTCTATCCACTTGGTAAAGTAGTCTATGGCTACTAGGATCTATTTATGCTCCCCAATGGAAGATGGATTTTTTTCACCTATGAAATCCAGACCCCATTGCTGGAAAGGCCCACTCACTACAATAAGCCTAAGGGGCAAGGATTTGAGCTGCTGGTTCCCTATAAATCTTTCGCACTGGTCACATGCCCTTACAAAGGTACATACATCAGAAAAAAGGACTGGCCAATAGTACCCTTCCCTCAAGATCTTCTGGGTTGTGGTCTTCCAATAATGATGGCCCCCACATGTGCTAGAATGAAAGTGATGCATGACCTAATCTGATTCTTCTTTATCTAGACATCTCCAAAAAACCCCAGACAGATCTTTCCAGTAGAGTAGTTTATCAACTATGCAGAATTTAACAGACTTTAGTATAAGAGCTCATGCTTGATTAGGAGTGAGACCAGGAGGAACTTCTAATTTTTGCAGAAGATAAACAATACCTAAGTACCACTCACATGAAGACAATTTTTAATCCACTGATTGAATGTCATTATGATCCTGAACTACTTCTACTGCTACTACAGTTTGCAATTTTTCTGAATTGACACAAGTGAAGTTTATCCCAATTAGTTCACAGTTTTATTTAGCCATGAGTTTAGCCAGACCTAGTCCTTTTAATAGCTTAGTGGGATTCACCTCTATATCAAACTCAATGATCTTGGAAATCCACTTAGCTCTCTCTCCATCAATGTTAAGCTGAGTCAAAACATCCTTCACAGCAACTGAAGCGACATAGGAAAGAAATTTTGCATGGAGAATGTAAATCCTGAAGATCTGCAATGACTTTATGAGAGCATAATCCTGTTTCTCAATTGGATCATACTTTAGCTCAACATCTCTCAAGGTTTTGCTGAAGAATGCAATTGGATGATCGAGACCCTCATCATCTTTTTGTAACAGCACAACTGCCACTGTGTCATAGGATGCAAAGGAGAAGATATAAAAAATTTGGTATAGTCCAGACTAATTAGGGTTGGGGATTCCATAATAGACTTCTTGATGTCTTCGAAAGAGCTTCTTTCTTGGTCAGTCCATTTTATTTATGCATCCTTTTTCATCATCACTATTATGTTCTTTACTTGCTCAGAGAAATTAGGGATGAACCTCCTGACAAAATTTATCTTACCCGAAAAGGACCGAATATCCCTTTTTGACCTAGGTATGGACAGCTTCTGGATTGCTTCCACACTTATCAGATCGATATTTACACCTTTAGCTGAGACTATGTGTCCTAGTATTTTCCCCTCACTCAGTGCAAATTGGGACTTATTAGGGTTGAGTGAAATTCCAAACCTCCCACACCTCAGAAATAGCCTCCTCAAGTGCTGCAAATGGTCATGATGGCTGTGAGAGTAAACAGTTAGGTCATCCAAGTATATAAGCACAAATTTATCTTTCAACCCTACAAAATCTAGGTCCATGGCTCTCTGAAAAGTAGCCCCAGCATTCATCAGCCCAAATGGCATTTTAGCATATATGAAAGTGCCCAGGGGGTGGTAAAAGCAGTATTCTCTTGGTCATCAGGGTGCACAACAACTTGGTTGTATCCAGAGAAGCATGTTGGGTATATGTTATATTCTTTGAATGTGCATATGGAGGGGAGGTGAACATGTCAGTGTTGCAACTTGGTGATCCCAAAGGAACCTTCAACAGAAATGGTTGCTAGGCCGTTTCTGATGCGAGTGTAGCGAGCAAAAGTTTTTGGCTATTTATAGATTTTATGGCTATTTATAGCTGTTTGTGGCTAGTTTTAGAAGTTGTTAAAAAATATGTAACTTAATCCCCATTAAGGGATCGAATTATTTTTATAATCCAGGTTAATGGATTAGGGTATTTGGATGTTGCGGAATACCTATATTTTGTATTGTGAGGATCTCATAATGTAATGAAGAGAAATTAGGAGGTGTGGCTCCAAGGTTTTTTTGTTTTCCTGGTTAAGGGTTTCCAGGGTCAATCTCTATGTTTATGTGTGACTGATGTGTTGTGATCTCTATTTTGCTTAAAACAATCTGTATGCTTTGCTTGTCTACAAAGGTTTAAAACTTACATGTGGTGTCAGAGCTTGATTTTGGCATCAGGGGGACACCTTTGCTACTAAGTGTTCGACGTGGTTGATAGATCTTGGGTCTGTGATAAACCTGGGTTCAGTGGGAGCTTTACAGTGTTGATTTGCACATTGAAAGAGAATGGCGAGCACTTCAAGATTTGAGATCGAGAAATTTAACGGCCAGAATTTTGAGCTATGGAAGCTCAAAATGGAGCATCTTCTTGTAGATCAGGAACTGTGGATTGCTATGGATCCGAGTATGAAACCCATTGAAACATCACAAGAAGATTGGGATAAATTAGAAATAAGGGTGAGGATTACAATATGATTGTGCTTATCAGACTCTGTGTTGTTGAATGTATCTGGTGAAGATAGTGCAGTAAATCTATGCACAAAACTAGGGAGTTTGTATCAATAAAAATCCCTTGTGAACAAGTTGTTTCTGCAAAAGAAGTTGTTTCACCTTATAATGGATGAGAATGACACTGTAACAGAGCATTTGAATTTCTACAATACTCTGGTAAGTCAGATAACCTCTGTTGGTATTAAAATGGCTAAAGAAGATAAATGTATTACATTATTGTGTTCTTTCCCGGATTCCTAGGATAACCTAATTGTTGCAATATGTAGTTCTAGCCAGGCAACCTTAAATTTGATGAAATTGTATCATCCCTACTATCATAAGAGATTAGGAAAAAAACCATGGATAATCATAGCATGGATGCCCTGTCTATGAGAGGTCGCCCCCAGGAGAGAAACAAAAATAAAGGATCTGGGGGGAGATCTAAATCTAAGGGTAGATATAAATCCCTAAGAAAAGGAATAAGGAAGTGTTGGAAATGCTGTAAAGCTGGGAACTATAAAAAGGATTCCAGATCTAAGAATGTTGAGAAAACAAAGGGATATGAGGATACCCCTTCCACAGAGGTGAAGAACTCCTTAGAAGAGGAGGGGATGTGTACCTAGCTTCCACAGGTAATCCTTCAGAACGTGATACATGGCTGATTGACTCAGGTGCGTCATGTCACATGACCCCTCGTAGGGAGTGGTTCTATAAATATGAAAAGTACAGTGGAGGAGATGTGTAATTAGGAGATGATTCACCAACCAGTATCATTGGAGGTGGTAGAGTCAAGATAAAATAGAAGGATGGAAGGATTAGAACTCTACCTAGAGTGCTACACATTCCAAATATAGCAAGAAACTTGATATATGTTGGAACAATGGATGTTGCAGGTGTAAAGACTGTGTGTGGAGATGATAGTTGCAAAATGGTTCGAGGATCAATGGTACTGATGAGGGTAGTTCAGTATGGAACTCTGTACAAACTATTGGGAAAAACCATCATTGATGAATGTAACAATTCTGTTGTGCTGGACAAAGGAGGTAAAGATGACAAAACCCTGACTGCATCAGGAGGAAAGACAATGCTGTGGCATCAAAGAATGGGGCATATCGGAGAAAAGGGACTTCAAGCATTACAAGATAAAGGTATGGTTGAAGGTATGAATGATTGTACTCTGGATTTTGATTTCTGTGAACATTGCATATATGGAAAACAAAATCGAGCAAGATTTGCATCTGGTGCTACAAGAGCAAAAAGAATTATAGAATTAATACATAATGATGTGTTTGGACCTATTCCTGTCCCATCATTAGGAAAATATGTGTATTATGTTTCATTTATAGATGATTTCTCAGGGAACATATGGATTTATTTCCTTCGAAAGAAATTTGAAGTATTTGGCAAGTTTAAAGAATTTAAGGCTCTTGTAGAAAATCAGTTAAAAAAGAAAATAAAGGTGTTGAGGATAGATAATGGTGGAGAGTTCTGTGGGAATGAATTTGAGGACTTTTGTAAGAAGTGTGAAATAGCAAGGAAAAATACTACTCCATACACAGCTCTATTAAATTTTCATATGCTTAGCTAAGACATCCGTATTTCATTTCATTTTCATGACAAAAGCATATAAACAAGATCACTGAAAGATAGAAAAGCACAACCATAAAAAAAGGAACACAAAGATTTATCCTGGGAAAACCCTAAAGGGAAAAACCTAGCAAAAGCTTCCTCAATATAGATGCCCCAAAAAGATAAAAGATAAAACCAGCAAGGAGATCAAAGCTTGATCCTCCTCCTTCTCCAGCTACTTCTCTTCTCCACTAATGTGCTACACAAGTGAGAGTGTGTGTGTCTCAAATGAGGAGCACTACACCTCTATTTATATTCATCCATTCACTTAAATTAACTCATTTGACATGTAGGATCGAGTTAAATCATGTAGGATTGATTTACACATGTAGGCTCAAGTAACCACACTGGGGTGCTGATGACCCACCTTTACAATTAGAGGAGACTACCTCATGACTCTTATTAGTTCTTCCAATTAGGAGCATCGGGGTACAATGTAATACAAGTGGTTCTCTAGGTAGGACCATCGAGGACCACAAAAGATACGTATAGAATATTCTTCAAAGTTACAACATTTCAACACTCCCTCTTAATGAGAAAGGTATTCTAGAGCAACATCAACAACAAGAAGAGTAGAGATAGGGGACATCATCATCAGCAGCATGGTAACACATCTATAAATAATTGGAAGATTTTCAACATCATGTAGTCTTCATCTTCAATCTGTAGTCTTCATCATCAGCAACATCTTCAGTCTTTGATCAGCAACATATTTAGCATTTTGATCTTTTAATTAGCAACGACATCTTCAGCACTTGGACCTTTCGATCAGAAACATCTTCAGCACTTTGACTGTTCGATCAACAACAACATCTTCAGCATTTTGACCTTTCTATCAGCAACATCTTCAGCACTTTGACTTTTCGATCAGCAACAACATCTTCAGCACCTTGACCTTTCGATCAGTAGCAACATCTTCAGTACTTTGACCTCTCAATCAGCAATATCATCATCAACACTTTGCCCTTTCAATCAGAAACATCATCATCATACTCTAATCTTTCGACCAAAAACATCATCAACATAGAAACATCATCATCATACTCTGGTATTTAGATCAGTATGTCATCATCATCATACTCTGATCTTTCGATCAGTATGTCATCATCATCATACTTTGATCTTTTGATCAGTACGCCATCATCATACTTTGATCTTTCGATCAATACGTCATCATACTCTGATCTTTCGATTAGTACATCATCATCATCATACTTTGATCTTTCGATCAGTACATCATCATCATCATTAGCAACAACCTGCAATCCACAACTTAAGGACAAAAAGTCTTTGGATCATTTTTGGACTTAAAGTCTAGGGATGATACAATCCCACCACATTCTCGACAACCGAAGTTACCGTATTGATTACGGGAGAATTAGTCCCTATCACTTTAGGACTAAGTCCAAGGACGATGCAATCCTACAAAATTCTCGAGGACCGAAGCCCCCAGATTGATTATGGGAGAATCAGTCCCTATCACTTTAGGACTATGTCTAAGGATGATGCAATCCTACCACATTATCGAGGACCGAAGCCACCGGATTGATTACGGGAGAATCAGTCCCTATCACTTTAGGACTATGTCCAAGGATGGTGCAATCCTACCACATTCTCAAGGACCGAAGCCACCGGATTGATTACAGGAGAATAGGTCCCTATCACTTTAGGTCTATGTCCAAGGATGATGCAATCCTACCACATTCTCGAGGATCGAATCCATCGTATTGATTACGGGAGAATCAGTCCTTATCACTTTAGGACGATGTCCAAGGATGATGAAATCCTACCACATTCTCAAGGACCGAGGTCACCAGATCTATTATGGACAGATGTCCCAGGATGATACAACCCCTCTTCATTCTCGAAGATCGAGGTCTCCAGATTACTTTAGGGAAAGTTCCCAGGGATGATACAATCCCATCACTTTCTTGAGGACCGAGGTCACCGGATCTATTATGGATAGATGTCCTGGGATGATACAATCCCTCTTCATTCTCAAGGACCGAGGTCTCCAGATCACTTTAGGGAAAATGCCCATGGATGATACAATCCCACTGCAACATCACTACTCCCCCTTTCAAGGAAGGTCTTTCCGAACAACACCAAGATTTTCTTGAAAGTGTTCGAACTCTACTTGAGGCAGAGGCTTCGTCAGTACATCATCATCCAAACCATCATCATCTACATCTTTAGTATGTGAATACTGAACTATCACCATCTGTATCTCTAGTATGTGAATACTGAAAACATCATCATCTATATCTTCAGTATAGAAATACTGAAAGCATCATCATCTCTATATTCAGTATAGAAATACGGAATCACCATCATCTGTATCTACATTATGTAAATACTGAAATATCATCTATATCCTCAATATGGGAATACTGAAATCATCATCATCTATATCTTCAGTATGGGGATACTGAAATCATCATCATCTATATATTCAGTATAGAAATACTGAATCACCATCATCTACATCTACAGTATCATCATCTGCATCTTATCTTGTATGTAGAAATACCGGATTTCTACATGTTACGTCGGAACACAGGGTTCTTTGTCATCACAACTATGGTTATCACATAGAAACATTGTACTATCCATATTTAGGTCAAAGAGACCTGATATTAGCTTCTGAATCCATATGGCTTCACAACTTAGGAGAGCAATCTTCTATGTATTCTGCTTCAACCGTGCTAAGAGAAATACTGGACTGTTTCCTGCTAAACCATGAACTCATAGCAGACCTCAAACAAAAGCATATACCTGATGTGCTTTTCCTGTCTAAGATACTTCTAGCCCAATCTACATCTGTGTATCCATACAATCTATACTCATGGCTACCATCATAGTATAGACCAAAGTCTATAGTCCCTTTCAGATATCTCATCACATGTTTTGCAGCTACTAGGTGAACCCGTCTTGGTTGAACAAGATATTGACTTAAGTTGTTCACAGAAAAACAAATGTCTGGTCTGGTATTTGTTAAGTACATCAATGACCCAATGATCTGTCTATAGTGAGTCACATCCACTAGCTCTAATGAGTCATTAGCTCATAGCTTCAGGTTGGAGTCCATGGGTGTGGCCATGACTTTGCATTCCAACATATTGAATCTCTTCAATATCTATACCACATACTTTCCCTGGTTGAGAAATATTCCTTCTGAACTTTGCCATACTTCCAGACCTAGGAAATAATGCATTAACCCAAGGTCTTTCATCTCAAATTCTTCTACTAGTTTCTTCTTGCTTTCCATGATCTGTTTCTCATTCCCTGTCAAGAATAAGTCATCCACATATAGTAATAGAATGACATGTACATCTTCTACAACCTTGTAGGAAAGGTTAGGATCGACTTTACTCTTGGAAAATCCCATGCTCATCAGGAAACTATCTATTCTTCTATACCAAGCTCTGGGATCTTGCTTCAGGCCATAGAGGGCCTTCTTCAACTTGCATACTTGATTCCATCTGTCTTCAACTTCAAATCCTCGTGACTATTTGATGTAAAAATCTTCCTAAATCATACCATTAAGGAAGGCTTGTCTTTACTTCATCATGGAAGAAACTACCATGATGGTTTTGAAGGAAGTGTACCTTGCTTCCTGGAGTAAGTGTCTCTTCAGAATTAATTCCCTCTTTCTGATAGAAACCTCTAGCCACAACTCTTACCTTACTCTAGAAGTATTTTTCATTCAACATTGAAGGTTGGAACCCACTTTACTCTTCGTAAAGTCTCGAGCTATCCATCATGTCATACCATGTCGAACTCAGATATAATTTTCTGTAGTCACTCCCTCTGAAGTGGAGTATCATATTCCCTCTTCATTCTGTACAGGTCGCTCTATGCTTGATATATACTAGTTAATAGAGTATGTCATGTCATAGTCTATTCTTTCTGGGGAGAATCACGAACCTTGCTTTGCACACTTGTTCCATCATATCATATACATCATTCCCCATTATCAACTGTTATACTTTGATCATAGCTTCTTTCAAAGCATTCTTTTCTTCATCTTGAGTTATCTCTTGTACCCATGGTGGTATTCATCCTTCAAGGTGGATCTACCACTCTCTGAAGCTATTTCTTCCGTCATGGTGTCTCTGACCCTGGGAGCTTCAGATTCATGTTTATTGGAGTGAATCTTGAATTGTCATCACTTGTTCTTCGGAACAAGTCTCATCCTTATTTTCTTGTAGGAGGTTGTGCATGACCTTTCCTACAATTCAAATGATCCAGTTGCATGGTTGGAACTATTTCATAAAACATATGCATAATGACAAATTCTTATGCATCATGCAACTGTTTAGTCAATACATCATTCATCCATATCTCACATAAACTTTCTAGATGCCTTCCATCTCCACCATGACATTATTGAAATTGTGCACTAATCCAATATGTCAGCAAAGAGGTTTGATAAGTAGCAGTGGAGAGTTGTATAGCACCATGAGCTACTTACCCATCACATGCATATTAGTAGTATACAGTCATTAATGCAAACAATCTATCATGCATAACACATCAACTGAATATAATCAAATGTATAACAAAACAATATCATGAAATGACAATTGAATACTTATCTTTTATTTGTTTTGTGGGTAGAACCCATCTTGATCATTCTGCTTTATCACCTTCTTCATTCATGAAATCATCATTTCTTATCCAAATGACAAGAATTGAGTTCTTCATATTCCTCAACGCTTGAGGTATCTTCTTTGAATGGTGAGAGCTTGATCTTCAATTGCTCCCATCTTCTTCTTCTCTTCTTATGAGTCGAGCTGAAAGCAATCACTTCCTTATGACACACATTCCTCGCATGAATGAATCCTATGATATTGGGAGTCCATTCAAGGTGGCCATCACCACTTCCACATTCCTCAATTCTTCTTTCACTGCTTCAAGTTGGTCTTTGATTTGAGAGACCCTTATGACTGCATGGTCTCTGCATTATAGATCTTCATATTCTTCAACTGGTTTCTTAAGGTCGTATTCTGATTTCTGTTCTTCCATTCAAATAGCTTGGTCAAGGAATTAAACATATTTGGTTTCTTTAAGGAAGACACTTGTAGTACAAGTTGATTCGTGACTGAATCAGTAATGATCTTCTGGGCCTTGACCAAGTTCTTCTTGTGAAAGGCTTCTAGCCTCATCTCCCTCTGAAACTGGAACCTCTATACTCATGTAGGTGTCCAATCCATTTTCTTCAGAGAGATCAAGTACTTCTATGCTTGTAATTTATCAAATTCACCAAGCTTATCATCAGGCTGATGCAATGGATCACTTTGAAATGAGAACCTCAAATGAAAATAACAAAGGATTAGATCTTACCGATTTGAGGTGTCCTTCTTGGTTCCTGAGCTGGCTGATCTAGGGTTTGTCACAAAAACCCTAATTTTCAAAACTTGGAATATTTCAGATATTATTGGATATATAGATATATATCTTCAAATGGATCTGTCCAATATACTCCTTTTCTGAAAACCGTGGAGGGAAGCTCCCGGAACAGGAAGCCCTAATTTTCCAATTTCTTCTGCAGACATTCCGGTTACTATTTCTATGATATCTTCGAAATTGATGCTCCTATATGTCTGAAATTTCTCAATAAGGTAACCTCACATGTCCTTGATACAACACCATATGTTTCATCAGAATTGGTTTCACCATTTGGTATTTATGATCCTTTTCCCAGGGTGACATGTTACAGTACTGTTCAGAACAACGAAGTTGTACGACATGCCATGTGTCACTGGTTCATCTTCTGAGTCTGATATTTGGACCAATAAAATTATATTATGTTCAATTTATGGAACATCTTTAGGAATTCCATTTGGACTTCTTTATCCCAAGATATTGCAATTCTCTCCAGGTGTCCTGTTTAGGGATGAATTTTGGAAGAGGATGGAACCCTAACTTGGAGTGATGATATCTCCTAGAATATAGTGAATATGAGGCTTAATGTTGGACACATTGTCGATAATTATTTTATATTTGGCCCCTGCAAGTTTCAGCTCCTGATACTTCTCCAATCTCGGGATACAGCGAATGTACCAAAATGTAGCAGTTTTAGTATTTAGGGTTTTTCTAGCTCGAGGTCAAACTAGGGTTTGACTTTCCTGGAGTTTCACCCAACCAAATTTCTTGATCCAGGTCTCTAAACATCAGTTTTTATGAGGAAAAAAATCCAATGCTGGTATCACTCAAAAATTCCTCTTTTGTAGAAAGCCCTAATTTCCACGTCGAAAGCTGAAAATGCTCAGAATCGAATTCCGCTTCGACAGAAAGATGTGCCCTTCAATGGAGAGTCATCCTAGCATACTTTTGCTGATGGATTCTGGAGAGAGACCCAAAAAGTAAGAATCCCTAGCTTCTACAGCTGCACAATTTCTTCTTCTCAGGTTAGCTCTGATACCATGTTAAATTTTCATATCCTTAGCTAAGACATCAGTATTTCATTTCATTTTCATGACAAAAGCATATAAATAGGATCACTGAAAGATAGACAAGCACAACCATAAAAAAAGGAACACAAAGATTTATCCTGGGAAAACCCTAAAGAGAAAAACCCAGCAAAAGCTTCCTCAATATAGATGCCCCAAAAAGATAAAATAGAAAACCAGCAAGGAGATCAAAGCTTGATCCTCCTCCTTCTCCAGCTACTTCTCTTCTCCACTAATGTGCTACACAAGTGAGAGTGTGTGTGTCTCAAATGAGGAGCACTAAACCTCTATTTATATTCATCCGTTCACTTAAATTAACTCATTTGACATGTAGGCTCGAGTTAAATCATGTAGGATCGAGTTACACATGTAGGCTCAAGTAACCACACTGGGGTGCTGATGACCCACCTTTACAATTAGAGGGAAGTACCTCATGACTCTTATTAGTTATTTTGATTAGGAGCATCGGGGTACAATGTAATACAAGTGATTCTCCCGGTAGGACCATTGAGGACCACAAAATATACATATAGAATATTCTTCGAAGTTACAACATTTCAACAACCTCAACAGAATGGAGTTGCTGAGAGGATGAATAGGATGTTGATGAAAAAGTAAAGAATCATGATAACCAGTGCTGGGATAGGACAAGAATTATGGGCAGAAGCAGTGGAGACAACATGTTACTTGGAAAACCAATCACCCACATCAGCATTGATTGATAAAACTCCACAAGAGGTATGGACTGGTAAGAAACCCTTTGTTAAGCATTTGAAAGTTTTTGGTTGTGATGCTTATGCACATGTTCCAAAGGATAAAAGGAGCAAGTTGGATAACAAATCTGATAAGTGTATCTTTATTGGCTATAAAGATGGTATTAAAGGGTATAATCTTTGGAATCCTATAACTAAGAATATTGTTTACAGTCGAGATGTTGTGTTTCAAGAGGTCAAAGAAGTCCCCAGACAGGAAGTGAATCCAGTGGAAAAGGAACCAAAGAAAATAGATTTTAAGTTAGAAGGTGAAGAATATGACTCAATAGAAGAAGCAGAATCAGAAGAAGAAGAACCTCATACTCCAGTTTTGAGGAGATCATCTTGAGAAATAAAGCAACCAAAAAGGTATTCCCCTCCTGATTTTTGCTCTCATTTTGCTATGTCTATTACTAATGATGATCCTAGAAATGTGAAGGAATCTGTTAGTTTAGAGGATAGTGATCTCTAGAAAAAGGCCATGGATGAAGAAATGGATTCGTTGGACAAAAATGAAGCTTGGAAGCTAGTCCAGTTACCAGCTGAGAGAAAAGCTGTTGGGAGCAAATGGCTATTTAAAAAGAAGTTGAATGCAGAAGGTAAAGTAGATAAGTATAAAGCCCGCTTGATAGAAAAGGGATATTCTCAGGTAGAGGGGATTGATTTTGGTGAAATATTTTCTCCAGTTGCAAAATTAACTTCTATTATATTTCTTCTTTCTATTGCTGTTGTTTTTTCTCTTGAAGTAGAGCAGATGGATGTGAAGACAGCGTTCTTACATGGGGATCTGGAAGAAGAAATATACATGAAACAACCAGAAGGGTTCATAGTAAAGGGAAAGAATGAGTTGGTATGTAAACTAAGGAAGTCCCTTTATGGTCAAAAGCAATATCCAAGGATGTGGTACCAAAACTTTGACACATACATACATGGATTGGGGTTTGTGAGAAGCAAAGATGATCGCCGTGTATATTCCAAACAGGTTGGTGATCACTTCATTAACATATTTCTGTATGTTGATGACATGTTGTTGATTGGAAACAACAAAGATGCTATAAAGGAGGTGAAGTCTCAACTATCCTCCAAGTTTGATACGAAATATCTCGGTGCTACAAGATTCATTCTAGGAATGGAGATAAGAAGAGATCGTGCAAAGAAAATGATCAGCTTAAATCAAAGAAAATATGTTGAGACGGTACTACAGAGATTTAACATGCAGGAAAGTAAGCCGGTCAACATTCCTATTCCTGTAGGTGTAAATTTATCTATAGAGCAGTGTCCCAAGACACAGGAAGAAGAAGAAGACATGTCACGGGTTCCATATGCCAGTGCAGTTGGTAGTTTGATGTATGCAATGGTTTGTACAAGACCAGACATTGCTCATGCAGTGGGAGTTTTGAGTAGATATATGTCAAAACTAGGAAAGGAGAACTGGACAGATGTAAAGAGGGTCTTCAAATATTTGCGTGGCACCACAGATTATACAATCTGCTACCAAGGAAGGAATTGACTGGACAAAGTGATAAATGTACATGGATTTTTTGATGCATACTGGGCTGGAGAACTTGATCATAGAATATCTACAAGTGGGTATGTGTTTAACCTATTTGGATGAGCTATCAGTTGGATGAGCAAGAGACAAGCTGTAGTTGCACTGTCAACTACAGAATTTGAATACATGGCAACCACTCATGCAAGCAAAGAAGGTGTGTGGTTGCAAAGATTGTGTTCAGGTATTGGGTTTGTATAGAAAGGTGTAAGGTTAGAATTTGATAGCCAAAGTGCAATATTCCTGGCAAAGAGCCCTGCTTATCATGCTAAGACAAAGCATATTGATGTGCAATATCACTTTGTGAGAGATATGGTTGAAGAAAAGAAGGTGCTACTAGAGAAGGTTGACAGAGTGAAAAATGTTGTAGACTCATTAAAAAAGTCTGTTAGTACAGAGAAGTTCTCTTGGTGTAGAGAATATATGGGAATTGATGCCCTAAACCTGTGACTTTATGAGTATATGACTCATTGCTATGAAAAGGAAACAACAAGTGGTAGAATGTTGGGTATATGTTATATTCTTTGCATGTGCATATGGAGGAGAGGTGTGCATGTCAGCGCTGTAGCTCGGTGATCCGAAAGGCACCTTCGATGGAAACAAGCCATAGGTCGTTTCCGATGCAAGCACAATGAGCAAATTTTTTTGGCTATTTATAGATTTTATGGCTATTTATAGTTGTTTGTGGTTATTTTTAGAAGTTGTCGAAAAATATGTAACTTAATCCCGGTTAAGGGATTGGAGTCTTTTTCTAATATGGGTTAACGGATTAGGGTATTTGGATGTTGCAGAATACCTATATTTTGTATTGTGAGGATCTCATAATGTAATGAAGAGAAGATAGGAGGTGTAGCTCCAAGGTTTTCTGGTTTTCCTAGTTAATGGTTTCTAGGGTAAATCTCTGTGTTTATGTGTGACTGATGTCTTGTTATCTCTATTTTTCTTAAAATAATATGTATGCTTTGCTTC
Source organism: Pseudotsuga menziesii (assembly GCA_001517045.1). Classification (NCBI taxonomy): domain Eukaryota; kingdom Viridiplantae; phylum Streptophyta; class Pinopsida; order Pinales; family Pinaceae; genus Pseudotsuga; species Pseudotsuga menziesii. Next base: position 31,172 of record LPNX010879556.1, on the reverse strand, counting down.
TCTACACAGGTTTAAAACTTATGAAGCCATCCAAAAATGACATGACACTAGCCCCTGAGACTCTTTTCAACAGGTGCTCCATCTTGGGCAGTGGATAGTTGGATTTTTTGGAACATTTTTTCAGGTTTCTAAAATCCACACACAACCTGATTTCCCCATTCTTCTTCCTTACCACCACTAAGTTTGCAATCCACTTGGAATACCTAAGGGGGATTATGATTTTGGCTTGGAGGAGCTTATGGATTTCTTTTTCAATTACGGGTAGTAGGAGAGGACCGATGGATCTCAGCTTCTATTTGAAAGGGATGGTGTCCTTCTCCAAAGGAATCCTATGATGGATGATCTTGGTTTCATATGTTTTCAGGTCACTGTATTCCCAGGAAAATATATCAGCAAATTCTTTTATCGGGCTCCAAAATTTGGACCTTTGATCAGCAGTCAACTTAGTGGATAGATTTATTAGTTTTGGATGGCTTTGGATACCTATGTTTTGCTCTTGGAAAGTAGGGTCTTGCTCCTTTTTGGCAGGATTGAAAGGGATGTCATTATGATAAAAAATATCTTCTAGAGGTACTATACCCTGAGGTATATAATTGCTGGGTAATTGGACAATATTCTGATTAGCTACTTTATCTTTCAACTTGAGCTGTTGGGATTCCTCCATGTTTAGTTTTTCCTTATGTATATGTATATCAGAGAATTCATCTACTAGCTGAAGGAATTTACTAAGCTCAACATCATTCTCAAAAACCTTCCAAAATTTTACATTATCTGGCAGGGAAGGTCTGTACTTGACCTGAACATCATAGCTGAGCTTAGGAGGTAAAGGAGGAACAAACAAACTTGCAGAGACATCTAGAGAATCAACTAGGTGATTCAAATCCCTAGGTATATATGATAGTTCAAAAAAAATAAAGGTGTCTCTAAGTTTCCATACCTCGTCCCTATAGGCCTTTAGTTTGACATTTTTTGCTTGAAAATTGTTGTTGACCTGATGTATAATAAGTTTTGCATCTCCAAAAATTATCATGCACATGATCCCCATATCCTTGGAAGCTTTAACTCCTAGCAGTAAGGCTTCATATTCTGCTATATTGTTAGTGGTTTTAAAGTCAATCTTATAAGACATATGAATATTCTCTTTGGATGGAGAGATCAATACTACAACTGCACCTGCTAAGTTTTGAGTGCTAGCCCCATCAAAATACATGTTCCAGACTACTGTGGTCACTTCTTTGGGTTGTTGACAAGTGGGCTTGGTAAGATGGACTGGTGTTTGTTGAGAATCATCTATTAGTAGAATGCATGACCCAAAATCAGTGTCTACTACATAGATTGGGTGGTTCACTGAATTCCTTTCATTGCTTATGATGTAGGAAATATGATTCTCTTTGTAAAGCCTCTTGGTATCCCCTCCAAACATGGGAATTGTGGCATATGTAAGGTCGATATGAAGGTTTCCACCTTGCCTTTTACTCCAAGATCGAGACAGCATGAGACCAAATTTGGGAGGGATATCAGCCACTACAATGTCCATCATGATGCTTTTCAAAGGTAGCTGAGATAGGTTCACAACAAGGTCTTTGATGAGGCCGAAGAACTTGACCTTTTTGGAGTCAAAGGAGAAAAAATCATGGTAGGGATTTGTAATGCTAAGACCAAGCTCATCCATCATAGCTTTTGGCATTAGGTTATGGGAAGCTCCTGAGTCCAGCAGACAGTTACGAAGGACTTTATCATGGATATTCAAGGATATATAGAAAGGTGGGTATGAATCCTTTAGGTCTTTGATCATAGGGCCTAGGGTTACAATAGGTTTATCATATTGCATATTTACAAAGTCAGTATCAATATGCACCTTTGGTTGGAGAGAATTCAGTATGTAATATTTGAATGCATCATTTTTCATTAGCTCGATTAATGGGAAAGGGATCTTCAATTTCTGAATATCTGAATCAAGGTTGAAAGAATAATGTAGTCTATCAGGAAACCTTACCTCATGTACTGAACCTTTGAGTTGGACATGGTTAGGGATTGATGAAGGTGCTGTCTTTTGCAATGGTTTGGAAATGACAACCATTTTCTTTGGTAAAACAATAGCCTTTTTAGCTGGGGTAGTAGGATGTTTGACATGAGCAACATTCTTCCTAAGGAGAGAAACCAGCCTGGACCTCATATTATACCCTCCTTGACCAACCTGATATACTACTTCTTCATTGATTTGCTCATCAATTAGGGCTTCCTCATATTCTCCCCATGTCAGAAAAGAATAGTCAACTTCATCTTCCATGTAGTGAATGTTGTCTTCAGCCTCTCCTTCTTCCTCAATGGGCTATGGTTCTTCTTCTAGTACAATATTTTGAAAAGGAGATCTAATTATCTGATCTTCCCCTTGATTCCTTTCCCTTCTGAGGATCTGAACTGGGGGCTGGCCTCTTCTGTAAGGGACAAAATTAGGGTTTCAGGGAACAAAATCACTTGGCCCTTTACCTCTCACAGGCATCTGTCCTTGGTCCTTTATCTTAGAAATTTCAGCAGTCAAGTTATCTAACAGTTTGGTCACTTTGTCAATCTTGTTCTCTGATGAAGAAGCCCCAAGAGGGTATACTGCATGTCTGTTGGTTGCTTCTTCCTGTCTATCTTTCCTTTGACCTTCTAAGATGCCACAATGTTAGATTCTACCTCTAGGGCAGCAACCTGCATGAGTGATAAGGAGGAATACCTCCTTTCTATGAGAAGTAGGCAAAAATCAGAGTCAAAGGCATTTGCATAAGTTATCCTGGTTGAGCTATTAGTGGGATTGATTTCATTAGGGATCTTGTTGTACATATTGTTGAACCTCTTGGTGAATTTGGAGATAGACTCCCCATTCTCTCTTTTCAAGTTGTTTAACTCTGTGATAAAATAGAGGTGGTCTCTCCTCTCTCCACATTTCTTTAGAAATATTTCATCTAGGGCTTCAATTCCTACTACTGATCCAAAAGGAAATTATTTGAACCATTTACAAGCCTAACCATCTAGGTATTGTACAAAAACCCTAGTCCACACATCTTCCTGTTATATATTGGTGTTCTCAGCGTAGCTATAAAATGCCTCTAGATATTCTGGAGCTATGAAATATCCCTCTTATGTGAACTTAGGAATGTACTTAAGGTAGTCTCTAGTGGGCATGGCCGAGAGAGGGTTAGGCAAATTTAGAGGCACATACCTAGCTACCAGGATCCTTTCCATTTGGTCATTTGAGGGGCAGCCATTTTGGAAATGGGTATGGAAAGGGTGGAGGAAGGTAGTACTGATGTAGGTAGTAGCTGAGAAGGTGATGGTGGTAAAATTATCCCAGTGGAGTCACCAAGGATTGGATCTTCCCAAGTAGCAGTGATTGAAGATGCCCAAACCCTAAATTTTTCTGATGTATTTATAAATTCCTGAGAATTAAGTGTTTTAGTAGAAGAAATAATCATAGAAATATTCTTTGAAATACCTAAAGTAGCTTCCTTTGCACCACTATTGGTCTACCTTAGTGAAACTCTAGCTCTTCTCAAAATTTCTTCTGGATCTGAAACAGGTGTTGCTGGTGGCCCTTGAGGGTTTTCTCTGTTAGTTTTTGAACATTAAGCTAACAGTATTCAGATCTTTAACTAAGAGAATAATAAGTACAACAATCAAACACAAGAGACAATGAACACATTTTTTTTCCTTGGGGAAACCATAAATGGAGAAAACCCCGCAACTTCCTCAGAGATAGAATCAACACCAAAATAGTAAAAGCCCAAAACAGTAAGTGATCTCCCGACAACAGTAACTTTCTTCTTATCTAGCCCCAGTGTCTTCTCCTTCCTCAACTATGCACTACACTTGAGTGTGTATCAGTTGTATGTTAAATAGAGAGTCCAACTCTCTATTTATATTAATCCCGGCATGACTAAAACCCTACTATGATCTAACTCTACTAGGAGAGTCTAATAACCCTAGTGCCCCAGAACTATAAAGACTTTAACCCTTAGACAATCGGAGGGTTACCCAGAATGACTTGACATGACTTGTTTACATTATTGATCCTCCCGATCGGAACATCGGGGCATGACAACATGACTGAATTACATTATAGATACATCCCAGAATAAACATCGGGTTACAATACATAAGATACATAGATGAATACATTCCTAAGTTACAAATACATCAACACTCCCTCTTAACTAGGAAGGTATTCCTTCAACACAATTTTCAATACTGGTCTTCTTCTCTGTATCAGTTGGAGCATCTAGAAATTTGCATCTACAAGTGTTCTTAGTATTCAATTCATGTTCATCTTCAAGTCATCTTAATCTTTGGATCTGGATCATCACTCGATCTTTATCATCATGGGACATCATCACTGGATCTGGATCATCACTCGATCCGGATCATCACTACTGGATCATCATTACTAGATCTGGATCATTGCTCCATCTGGATCATCACAAGTGATAAATCATGATTCTTCTCATCACAGGAAGTTCTAAAGAGCCAACCCTTTTCCATGCTGGTTGTAGGTCTAGCCTCCATGTAGGTCTTCTTCAGCACTTATATCTGACCTGCTCATTAGAATGGCCCACCCAACACTTACATTTGACCTACTCATCAGAAAGGCATGCCAACACTCACATCTGATCATGTAGGAACCAATCCTATAATCATATAAGAAAGGCCCAGCACTCACATTCACCAGCATGATAGGGCACACCTACTATCATCTGAGAAAAGGATCAGCACTTACAACCACCAGCATGATAGGGCACACCTACTATCATCTAAGAAAAGGCTCAGCACTTACAACCACCAGCATGATAGGACACACCTAGTATCATCTGTGGAAATCCACGGCACTCACGTCCACCAGCATGGTAGGACACACCTACTACCATCTGTGGAAAGGCAAAGAACTTACAATCACCTACATGGTAGGACACACCTACTACCATCTGTGCAAAGGCATAGCACTTACAATCACCAGCATGGTAGGACACACCTACTACCATCTGTGAAAAGGCACAACACTTACAATCACCAGCATGGTAGGACACACCTACTTCCATCTATGAAAAGGCACATCACTCACATCCACCAGCATGATAGGACACACCTACTATAATCTATGGAAAGGATCCACACTTACATCCATCTAGGCGGGAACACATCCTACCACAATGATGGAAGGTCTTACACTCATATTTAATCATGTGGGAACACATCCTGACAATCATATCATAATGGCCCCTAGTCCTCAACTGAGCTATCTGGTAATTGACCAGGTGCCTCCATTCTCCTAGAGAATGGAAGTTTCCCTTACATCCGACCTACTCATCAGAATGGCCAACACTCACATTTGACATGGGAGGAACTTAATCCTTTAGCCATCACAGATTGGTTCAGCCCTTACATCTGATCAAGCGGGAACACATCCCTCTGTCACATAAAAATAGCTTCTCAGTCCTAGAATGAGTTTTCCTGGTAACTGACCAAGTGTCTCCATTCCTAGAATGGAAGTTGCCCTTACATCTGTCCTACTCAACAGAATAGCTAGCACTCATATCTGACATGGAAGGAACCAATCCTCTCACCATGACAGAATGGCTCATCCCTTACATCTGACCATGGAAGGAACCAATCCTGTCATCATGTTAGACTGGCTATAAGTCTCATCACTTTTCCTTGGAGGAAACCTCGATCGGGAGAACACCAAGATTCTCCTTGAAGTACTCAAACTTCAGCCTAGCCAATGGCTTTCTCAATAAATCAGCCATCTATTCTTCCATCACAACATACTGGAGCTTCACTGCTCCCCTCTACACCATATCCTTGATATAGTGATACTTGATCTCGATATGATTCGACTTGTCATGGAACACTGGATTCTCTAACAACTTCACGCAACTCTGGTTTTCACAATGTATACAAGTAGCATCCATCTGGAGATCAAATAAATCAGACAGTAGCTTCCGTAGCCATACTTCCTCACAACTAGCTGAACAAGCTGTGAAATACTTTGCTTCAGCTGTAATTAGTGCTACACAGGATTGCTTCCTGCTAAACCAAGAGATCACACCTAATCCCATACTGAAGCAACACCCTGAAGTGCTCTTCCTATCGATGCACTACCTCCCCAATCTGAATCAACATAACCCTCTAGGTTAATCTTCTGATTCACATCGTACTTGAGCCCATAATCAATTGTACCCTTCAGGTACCTTAGAATATGATTTGCAGCAATCAAGTGAACATGTCTTGGAACTATCAAGAACTGGAACAAGGTGTTCACCGCAAAGCAAATATATGGTCTTGTGTTCTTAAGGTACATCAAGGACCCAATCATCTGATGATACATCATAGCATCAACTGACTCTAATGAAGCATCGTTCAAGAGCTTCAGGTTCCATGCCATATGTGTGGCCATAGCCTTGCAGTCCATCATCCCAAACCTCTTCAGGATCTCTACTGCATACTTCCCTTGTCCAAGGAAGATTCCATTTATACTCTGCCACACCTCTATACCTAGAAAGTAATGCATCATCCCTAAGTCCTTCATTTCAAACTCAGCAGCAAGATTTCTCTTCATATCAGCAATCAACCCATCCATACCTATCACAAATACATCATCTACATATAGTAGAAGCATCACTGGGTTGCCATCTTCAACCTTGTAGTAGAGGTTGGAATCTGCTTTACTCTTGGTAAAGGAAAAACTAGATAGAAAGCTATCAATTCTTCTGTACTAGGTCCTAGGTGCCTATTTCAAACCGTACAGGGATTTCTTCAATATGCACACATGAGACTCCCTATCATGAGTCTCAAAATTGAGTGGTTTTTCTACATACACTTCCTCTTTCACTACACCATTCAAGAAAGCAGTCTTGACATCCATCTGGTGTATCTTCCATTTCATCACTGTAGCCAAAGAAAGTACTGATCTGATGGAAGTGTATCTAGCTATAGGAGAAAAATTTTCTTCATAATCTATTCCTTCTTTCTGAGAGAAACCCCGAGCCACAAATCTTGCCTTATATTCTTCAATGCTACGGTCTACAGCATGTTTGATCTTGTAGATCCATTTGTAAGTTACAACTAACTTCCCTTCCAGTCTTAAGACAACATCCCAAGCATCATTCTTCATTATTGATTGACACTCTTTGATCATAGCATCCTTCCATTCTTTCCATTATGTCGCTTCTTCATAACTGGAAGGTTCTTTATCAATGAAATCACATAGTAAAGCTACATACCCGGAGCAGGATCTGGTACTCTTTCTTTCTCTGTTATTCTCTTCTGGAGCCCCATATCTCTCTACACCTTGGATAAGTTCTCATACCCAAGCAGGTTTCCTCTTATGAGGATTCTTCTCGAGAGGTGGATCTATAGGTCTTTGTGGTTCTTCGAAATCTCAATCTTATTCTTGATTTTCTTCATTCATGGTTGTATCATGAATTCTGGGTGCTTCTGCTTCTTCAAGTTCTTCAGTAGGTCTCTTTCTGGATTTGTTGTAAGTTGTGTCTTCATCAAATGTCACATCCCTGCTGATGTCAATCTTCTTGTATCCTAGGAAATATATTTTGTAAGCCTTCGAGCTTTCAGAGTATCCCACAAATATACCCTTATTTCCTGAAGGATCTAATTTTGTTCTCTTCTCTTTTGGAATATGTATGTACACAGGACAGCCTAATATTTAGAGATGGCTGACTTCTGGTTTCTTACCAGAGAAGACTTCTTCGGGAGTTTTGTTCTCGAGTACTCTATGTGGAGTACGGTTCTGTAGATACACCGCTTTTTTGGTAGCTTCACCCAAAGATGCATAGGAAGGTCTTGATCATGAATCATAGCTCTTCCAGCTTCCATGATTATTTTGTTCTTCATTCCGTAATCCCATTCTATTGTGGATTATAAGGAGTGGACAACTCCCTCTTAATCCCTAATTCTTTGCATAGCTCTTTGAATTCATTCGAAGTGAATTCTCTGCCATTGTCTGATTGAAAAGTCTTGATCTTCATTTTAGTGTGGTTCTCGATCAAGGCTTTAAATTCCTTGAATTTGCTGAATACTTCATCTTTGTTCTTCATGAAGTAAACCCATGTATTCCTAGAAAAATCATCAATAAAAGAAACATAATATGCATACCTTCTTAGTGAGCCCGATGACATAGGACTGCATACATCAGAGTGGATGATTTCTAGGATTCCTTTGGCTTTTCTTTCGCTGCTAGTAAATGTCTTCTTTGTATTCTTTCCTTTCGCACATCCTTTGCAGACCCCATCATGTTTTTCTTGGAATTTTGAAAGACCTTCAACAACTTTGCTTGCAATAGGTAGTGCTCTGTAATGCACATGTGCAAGCCTTCTATGCCAAAGTTCACTTGGCTCTACTGTTTCATGGACCAAGGCTTGCTCTGGATGGCCCTTCAATTTGTACAAACCTCCTTCTTGTTCTCCAATCACCACTGCGTCATTGATAGTCTTTCCTCTTGGCCACATGATAACTTGGCCATATATGAATGCAACCCTCATTCCTTTTGCATCCAATGCTAACATGGATAGAAGGTTCTTCTTGAGTCCTTGTACAAAGAATACTTCCTTCATTGTTAGAAACTTTCCAGAGTCTAGTTTATAGGAAGATTCCCCACAACCTTTTATTGGATATTGTTAGTCATCTCCTAGTTTCACCTTGTGAGGTGATTCATGTTCTGATAGTCTCACAAAGGATTCCTTAAATCCATTCATATTTTTGGAATCCCCACTGTCTATAAGCCAATCATCACTTCCATGAGTAATATTTCCCATAAGAGCGAAAATCAAAACATATTCATCTTCATTGGAAGAACTTTCACTTTCATATCTAGTTCTATTCTTGGATGGTTCATCATCCTCTGTAGCAAGAGCATGATGTCTTCTTTTGTTTGCCTTCTTATTATGAGAGTGAACCTTGTTCTTAGGATAGTATTTTGCAAAGTGTCCTCCTTCATCACATGTATAACATCTTATTCTAGATAGGTCCCTTCTAATGTTATCTCTATGATGAGGATCCTTACCTTTGGAGTAATGAGGTATTCTTCTTCCTTTCTTGGAGTGAACTGTGAGAGCTTGGTCTTCAATTCCCATCTTCTCTTCTCGAGCTACTATCCGAGCTTCTTATTGAGAGCATTATTCCCACAGTCTGCTGAATTTGACTAACTTCTTTCGGGCATAGATTCCTTGGATGAATGAATCCCATGACCTAGGAAGGGCATTCAGTGTTGTCATCACAATTTTTACATTCTCCACTTCTTCATCTACAGCTTCTAATTGTTCCTTGATTTGAGAAACCCTTGTGAATTAATACTGGATGGTCTCTGCATTTTTAATCTTCACATTCTTCAGTTGATTTCTCAGAGTCATTTTCCGGTTTATGTTCTTCCCTTCAAACAATTTGGTTAGGGCATCAAACATAGCTTTAGGTGTCTTGAGAGAGGACACCTATGGGATAAGGTGATCCTTGATATAATCAGAAATGATCCTCTTTTCCATAACCATCTTCTTCTTGTGTAAGGCATTTTCCTCATCTCCCTCTGGAACTGGAACCTCCTCATGGATGTAGGAGTCTAACTCATTTTCTTCCAGGACCAGGGAGATCCTATACTTCCGGGCTCTAAAGTTTTCAGCTCCCTCAAGATTTTCATCAAGATTGGTATGATGAGACATCTTAAAATTGAGAACCTCAAATGGAAATACAAGAGATTTAGATCTTACCAGGTCAAGATGTTAGATTTGGATTTGGAGCTGAAATCCCACAGTACTGGATCAGGAGCAAATTAGGGTTTTTCTTTTCTGGAGTTCTATCCACCCAAATGCCTTGAAATTTATCCCTAACTTTGATTTTGGGGGGGATATCAATCTACACCTAGGCTCACTAAAATATTCCTCTTCTGTGAAAAGCCCTAATTTTCAGCAGTAGTGTTGGGTCCAAAACTGAAAAACCTCAGACTTGGATTCTGCTTCGACATAAATATGTGCCCTAAGGAGGAGAGTTGTTCCACCTTACTTTTGCTTAAAATATATGGAGGAAGATCCACAAACTAGGAAGCCCTAGTTCCCGCAGCTGCACAATGTCTTCTTCTTAGGTTAGCTCTGATACCATGTTAGTTTTTCAACATTAAGATAACATTATTAGGATCTTTAACTGAGAGAATAACAACTACAACAATCAAACACAAGTGACAATGAACACAATGTTTTTCTGTGGGGAAAACATAAATGGAGAAAACTCTGCAACTTCCGCAGAGATAGAATCAACACCAAAATAGTAAGTGATCTCCCGACAGCAGTAACCTTCTTCTTATCTAGCCCCAGTGTCTTCTCCTACCTCAACTATGCACTACACTTGAGTGTGTATCAGTTGTTTGTTAAATAGAGATTCCACCTCTCTATTTGTACTAATCCCAGCATGACTAAAACCTTACTAGGGATGACCTCTACTAGGAGAGTCTAATAACCCTAGTGCCCTAGAACTGGGGGGACTTTAACCCTTAGACAATCGGAGGGTTACCCACAATGAAATGACATGACTTGTTTACATTATTGATCCTCCCGATCAGAACATCGGGGCATGACAACATGACTCAATTACATTATAGATACATCTTGGAATAAACATCGGGTTACAATACATAAGATACATAGATGAATACATTCCGAAGTTACAAATACATCAACATTCTCTGGTACTTGGTCTTCTTGAAGCCACCTTATTTCAATGGAGTCTCCAGATAGATGATTACAACCATAATAGTGTCTAAGAATTATATATCATCAAAGCAAGGATCTATGTCATCTCCCAGGGAAGCTGAGCTTCAGTCTCCTCTCCACGGCAATGGCACCAATTTGTTATCTCTCTAGGAAACTCCTCTAGGTTGCAGGTTGAGGATGCCCGGTAACTTAAATTTTTTTGGGATTTTCTAAATGGATCAATTCACGTGACCTATAATAACCCCTGCTCTCAAGACATGCATGAAACTCAATCAGGGATAAGGCTTCTAATTACCACCATTCAGAGGTTGACAATATGGTGCAAAGATGGGGAACTTATCATGCTGGAAGATTTATACATAAAATAGATATATTTAAATGTCTAAATAATGACAAGGAAATGACTTATAATTCAAATAATCAATATGCCAATAGGATGAAAGCTATAGGATATCAATTAAATTGAATAAAACCTGAATAACACATTCAAGCATAAGCATAGAATAGACAGAAAATGGAAGCTGAACATATGATTATAGAAGAGCTTATATTAGGTCATAAGAAAAATGAGAAGCTTGATAATAGCAATGGTCTACAAGTCCCCAATGTCGAACTCTTTCAATAAAATAAGTCTTAGGCTTTATATCATTTACAAAAATACTCAAATCCTAAAAAATTGGATCTGATTTACTAAAAATAGACAAAATAACTGTTTCTGCATAATTAGGTCAAAAAACCCTAATTAAATACTAGTCTAACTAACTGCAGAATTCGTTCACTGTTTGAACCTTCTGATAACTAAAGCAAGTACTGGAAATCACTGCCACTTGTCCTCTACTAGTTAAGTCACTATTCATTTTGACAGTTAAGTGTTGGTGACCTTCTCTACTGTTATTTCATAACAAAACTAAAGCATACCTTCCCTGATGTTTTCTTCAACATCCTTCATCTTTATACTTTGTCCATGAGCCATCCATGTTCGCCCAAAACTAGTCCTGGGTGTCAAAATTTGATATTATGCCTCTGTTTGCTTTCAGTGGTTAAGAGGCCAAAACATCGTAACCATTAGCTGCTGAAAGCAGGGATTTCGGTGGCTTATGAACTGCCTCAGCATCCGCCTAAGCCACCGAAAGCCCTGTTCTTAAAAAATTCTTAGGCCACCTCCAAAATTATTCTCTCAAGTTTGTCTGCTTGTCTTTCTCATTCAGTAGGCTCTGTGTTACAGCAGCTTGGCTTGATTCTGGAGGCTGCGGGCTTACTGCAGATTCAGCTAAGGTTTCCAACATGAGCTGGGTGCTAGGGTTTTGATTGGCCTCCTTCAACTATAGTCTCTGAAGCCTAATCATCATATACAATCTTATGTTGTCTTGTAGGTACCTTTTATTTAGTCTCTTTAGGAAAATATACCTTTCTCTCTGCTCTAGGTAATATTTATGCAGTAGCTTGTTCCTACTGGTCAATGCAACATTATTTTTCTTTATCTCCCTTTCCAAAATCTCCATCTCATAAACTTGTTTCAGAAATTGATTTATCCTTTGAGTCTTGGTTTTTTTAGAGGAATCCTTCTGTACTGGTTCATCTTGCTCTTTTGGTGTAGGTGATGGTAGTTCTTCAATCTCTTCTACAACTTGCAAAGCTGGTTCTGCACCTTCCTCTTGTTCCTCTTCTCAGTCTGAGTAGGGAAGGTTCAAGATGTTCTCACTGTGTGTTGTAACTTCCTGGCCCTTTTCACTAAAATCCAAGTTTCTTTGACCTTCTTGGATTTGGAAGAGCAAGGAGGTTGTTCTGCTGCTACTGGGGATATAGCCCTTCTCTTCCTTTTCCCACTCTTTGGTGTGCTGGAATTTTTAGCAGGAAACTTCCCCTTTTCTTCTGGCTGAAGGCCTGTTTCAAATCCATTCCAAAATAAGAAATAAGGCCATGCCATATTCCTCCTCTTCAACAATTCTTGGATCAGAAGTTGGATAAGACCATGATGAGACACTCTTCCAACAATCTTGGTTGGCTGGGCCTTCACATGGTGTGCCATCTTTTCCAAACTCCTGTGTAAGTAAAAAGGAAAATTAAGTGGGCTTCTCCCTATGAAGTGATTCATCAATCTAAAATGGTAAATCATACCTCTCTTGTATCTCCATTCACATGTTATGTATACCACAATGGCCTTCATCATTTGTTGCCACCTTTCTTATAGCTAGGAGGATGGTACACTTTTCTTCCACACCACCTCCCTATGTTCAAGCTTCAGGTAAAAGATGAACTCTACATCTTTTGGTATGGTAGTCTTAAACCACTTCTCTCCTATGCTAGGGAGTTCATTCACTTCAATAATTAGGTTTTCATCTATCAGGAATTCCTCTTTTCCTATGACTACCTTGGAGCCATCGAATGAGAGAGAAAATGCCTCAGCCACCTGCTGGTGTGAACCTTGAACCTTCTCACAAAACCTATAGCAACCAACATCCTTGAAACATTGACAGACTTCTCGATGTGCCTCTAGGTAGCTAATATCTCCCAACTCTTTCCTAAGAGCAAGTCCTCCCTTCTTCGTTTTGTTGAATGCCACTCTTGGGTACCTGCAACAATAATTTCAAGTTCTGTTGGATAGTGTTTTAGTAGGATGCTTCTCAGAGATGGCTTTTTGGTGGAGAGAAATGTTCAATTCGATGGTGGAGTGTACTGAAGGATGGGCACTGATTATGAGGGATTTTAGTTGCATGATTGATGCTTAGGTCAGAAGGTGATGGATCCATTTGATCTTTTTAAGACCCCTTGCCCAACAATCATGTCAAAATAAGCCTGGATACGCATTTGGGATTTTATATGGTTCTATGGATAGATGGAGGGAGAAGGAGGGTTTCATCACATCGATCCTTATTAGTTTCAATAATGACCTCCTTACTCATTTCCTCACGTATTTATGCAGCCTCTTGTCCTTTCGGTGGTTTATCATGCCCTTTAATGATCGCTACTTTGCTAACAGACTATGATTTGATCGGTTTTTTAACCGTTTCTTTCTCTTACCTTTTCGGTGGTTAACAACCTTCAGGAATTTGTCTGCTAGCCACTAAAAAGATGGCTCATGGTGGCTAATGAAATGCTAACCATTTCGCCCAAGACACTGAAACCATTTTCCCAATGTTGCGGTGAAACTCAGCTTTCAGCGGATAGTGGTCTCTCTGAATATCCTTTTTAACCATCGAAAACCCATCCTTTCGGTGGCTAATGAAATGTCAAAGCTTTCACCTAAGCCACCAAAATCAATTTTTCTCCAACACATTTTTGTGTTCTTTCGATGGTTAATGCCCTTCTTGAACTGTTGACTAAGCTACTGAAAGCAACACTTTTCGATGGCTAATGAGATGTCTGAAGTCTCACCTAAGCCACTGAAAGTGTTTTTACCAATGTCTCTTTTTGTCCGATTTCAGCTGTTAACACCCTTCTTGGAATGTTCACTAATCTTCTTAAAGCAACACTTTTTGGTGGCTAATGAGTTGTTTGAAGTCTCACCTAACCCACCGAAAGTGTTTTTACCATTTACTCGATTGGGCCCACTTTAGGTGGTTAACCTTTATCCTACATTCAACTGTTAGCTACTAAAACAAAGCCTTTCAATGGCTAATGAGCTATTAAGAACCCTGCCTAAGCCACCAAAAGCTAAAACATCCAATTTCTTCAACCATAGAACAATCAAAGACTTTAAATTTGTTGGTCATATTTAAATCTTTCATAACATGACTTGAATTCTTCAGAGTATCAAAATAAATTTATTTTGGGAGATAACATATCCTTTGTATATGTTTATAGTGTGGCTCTGATAATGGAATTCTACAGCATGAGGGAGAAACCAAATATTGAATCCTACAGGATTCATCATGGGGACATGTAAAAAATCAGACCCTACAGGAATCGATCCCCGGTTGTTATGGTTGTAAGGTTTTATAGATGTATTCATTCAATTTGGGCATAACGCCCATAGGAATCGATCTTGTGACCTATCTGTATTTATATTTATGTTTTCAATGAATGTTTTACATAGTATTATGGTTGATTTATTGCGTTGGGGATTTTGTTATGGCATGCGATTCTTATAATGTAGTTTATAAGTATTTGAAGAGTTTGATTTATTATACATGCAATGGATTTCTTTTGTTGATAGTTTCTTTAGTGCATACGATTTCGTGCATGTAGTTGGTATAATAAATATATGGTTTTATGTGGATTATTGTTTACATTTTCAGACCATTAGATGGTCTCGATGTTTGGACTATAGATTCGATTTATGAAATTATTTGATTAATGGGAAAAGATATTGTTTAACCTTGTATCTTGGTAGAAATATATATATGGAACCTGAAAGGTCTTCGATGGGTTTTAATTTAGCTTTAAAAATTTGAAATGATGATTATTCTTAAATATAGAATAATGTGTTTATAGTATTGCTTCATTTAAAATATTGTTTTGTGTATAATCAATATGATTTAAATGATTTATTTATTAGGTCGTGTTTACTACATTAGTTAACTGTATTTTAAATTTATGTTTTGTTTATAGCTTAACCTGAGTTAGTATTTTATTCCTAATTATAGTTCTACTGGCAATATTGAAACTACTAGTAGAGTTCATAGGTAAATAAACATATAGGAACTGTTAGAGTAATTTCTAGGTTTTAGGAAAAGAAAATTTAAGCTGTAAATAAATGCAGAATTAAGTATAGCAGAAATAAACCATAAATATTTCTTCAACAAGATTAATTTACAGACATAGGGTTTTTAAATAAAATGTAAACCCTTAAATATTTTGACAAGAAAACAATTGTAAACATAGGGTTATAAATATAACATAAACACTTGCATATTTTAACCAGAAATTATGCTAGATAATGAAATAGGAGGTCAAGAATGTCATATGTGAAAGGTGAAGCTATTCCAATGGATAAAAACTGCACAATAAATTACCGAGAATTAACAATTCATAGGTATATATGACCTTTGTATAGATGACCAAATCACTTGAGAACTACCACGTTCCACCCATCCATGACCCAGAATCATTCCTGGTTTTAATCCAGATCCCCTCGAGTTGGTTCCAACGTGTAAGGAGCTTAGAGGTTCTAAGTTAAGGCTAACCTAGCTGGTATATCAGGTCTGAATCAGTTCTCATTTTTCCTCTTAGAAAATGTTCTCCAAGAACTCTCTTGAGAACAATCACACAGAGTAATGAATCCAAAATGATGGAAGAGACCCCCAAGCCTCTCTTTGGCTTGGGAATTTATAGACATACTTTTCAATCAAAGGGGTAGTGAAATCAAGAATCATTTCATTTCTTGATCTAACCCTTTTTATTTATTTTAGGTATTTTTAATATTTAACTTAGGAACTTTTGACTAGTTCCTAATTGGACTCTTGTAGGTACTATAATATTCAATTTTCTTTTAGTAATAATAATAATAGATGGAGCTTTTCCTTCTTTCTTACATTATTAATATTATTAGTATGCTTACTCTTTGTACATACCATGTATAAAATATATAATAATATGTTTGTTATTTGTTATCATTTGTCTTAAGGTATCATATATTATGATCCCTAAACTTATCACACTTTCTTCATTAAGGTCATCAGGTAGGTTGTTCGGTCTACTAGGGTAGGCAACTCTAAACATCCTTGCATGTTTGATTCCCTCATATAACATGGTAGTTATTCAGTACTTGATGAGATGCAAAAAATTGAAATTTCATTCAATCACTTATAAATAAGTCATATGAGATCAATATTTTTCTCGAGTCGTTTTCACTCGGCATAATTAATTCTTTTCAATAACTCCTAGTGCTTATCCAGATTCCATACTCAACGCTAAAAATAGGGAGTTACAAACTTAATGCAATTCCAGAGATCCTTGCTCAACACTAATTCTAGGATATACTTGTAGGATACACCTAGTGATACAATGACCAACGATGCGATCTTCCATAGCTTAAGCTCAACATCAACGTGGAAGGCTCCAGGGCTTATTCCTAACACTTACAATTTATCTTTTCATGTGTTCCAAAGCTCCATGCTCAACACAAATATAAGTACTTATGTGATCCAGAGCCTCTCGCCCAACACAAAACCTCAATTACCGATGTGATCCAGATGTCCTCGTTCAACAGAAAACATCTCATCAATCATGTGCTTCAGGGTTCGCGCCCGACACAAGAAAACACACACACACACACACACTTCCAGAGCTCCTTGCTCAACACTAATTCTAGGATATACTTGTAGGATACACCTAGTGATACAATGACCAACGATGCGATATTCCATAGCTTAAGCTCAACATCAAAATGGAAGGCTCCAGGGCTTATTCCTAACACTTACAATTTATCTTTTCATGTGTTCCAAAGCTTCATGCTCAACACAAATATAAGTACTTATGGGATCCAGAGCCTCTCGCCCAACACAAAACCTCAATTACCGATGTGATCTAGAGGTCCTTGTTCAATAGAAAACATCTCATCAATCATGTGCTTCAGGGTCCACGCCCGACACAAGAAAACACACAAACACACACACACACACACACACATATCAAATGCAATTGGCTTACACCCAATATATCAAACAAATGATCATGTTTGTCACATCCCCATGCCTCCGACTGGTGAAGAGGACGTGATCACCATGGCGTTAACCATCCGGGCTAGGACCCCCATGAACATGGACATGCTAAGAATTGAAAAAACAGAATGCTTAAACAAAATCCTTGAACTAGAATATGCACACATGAATATTTATCTTGCACAGATGCAATTATTCAACATACATAGCTACAATTATGTATCTTGCACAGCGGAATTAACGTGCATTCATTCAAGCATTCATTCAACATGTTCATCATATCATTAATAGAAAAGATAGTTGTAGAAGTAAAATGCACAAGATCACTTATCTTATGAAGAGCTCAATCCGCAACCAGCTACGTCGCTGCAACGTTCTACCCAACCATAGGCCATCGTTCTCCTTAATCGCTCAGTAGAGATTCCACCCCCGAGCTGGGCATGATTCTCCAAGGAATAAGGAAACAAGCAGGATTACACATAACCAAGGATACACAAAAACACAGCCAAGCCAACATAGTTGGGATTATCAGGCCATCAAGGAGTTGGGAAAGGCTAAAAGCTAAGCTGGTGAGCTCATTACATAGCTAAGAACACCTACACTAGAACTAGCCTGACCTCTAAGACACCCACACACACCCAACACAAGGAATCAGTCCCTTCTCTGCTACAAAGTCCCTCAGGCCCTGCATTCCCTTCTAGTGCTATTCAAGGGTGGTGGAGAAGAAGGACAGCCCTCTAGCTCTGTCTGTGTGGTTTCCAGCCACCAGGTTTATCAAGCAAACCAAGCCCCCATCCCTGCTCCTTACACAGTCCGAAGACCAACCATTACATGTATGCAATCAATCAGAATTACATCTGAACAGGGGAAAATGACTCTGAACAATCTACAAGAGCCTCAAAATGTGGCAGCAAACACGACTCACAGCATGGGGAACAATAGTCCCAAAATGTATCAACGTACAATACCAACAAACGTGGGGAAAGAACAGCACATCCCAGGAAATGGATCCATCGGAATACTTACACAAACCATACCAGTATGCGAGACAGCCGAAAATGTGAATGGCCCTTCATAGCAAATCGTGGATGGAAGAGCAAGACTCTTAGCTCGCTGCATCAGTCGCAAAACTAGGAAAATTCCTGTGTGTGAGGATAATGAATGGAAAATGGTCCATGTGCAAAGATGAACAGGTTCCAGCTTGTGCATGGATGAACAAGCTATAGAGAGGATGCGAATTGGATGTGTGTGAGTGTTCAGCACCGGCGTGGAGAGGAGAATGTGCCCGTGGGAGTGAAACCAGGTAAATCCTGTGCGTGGAGGTGAACAGACAATCGTGAGGCCTGCGTAGTAGAGAGTGCGTGAAGGTTTCTCTTTCCATTGTGAATTCAAACGTGGTGGAGTGTGCATGTGGGTGAGGACTGATAGTCCTGCCACCCCACTCCCAAAGACAATAACTGCCTCAACCACCACCAGCAATTCTTAATGAAAGTGGTTGGAATAAAATAGGGGGAAGAAGACACATTGGTATTTTTACCCCATTGGCCAAGGTTTGACAAATCCCCCCACATCCTTATCCTTGTGAAAATCATGCCCCTTTCTCATTTTAGTTGCCGGGAACGTAGCTGGTCGGGTTCATTTTAATTAAAGATGCATATTTACATGATGTTGAAACTTAATATGTATGCCGCTTGCCCCGATATACCATCGCTGAAAATTTAAATCCAAAACATAGCATAACCAATCAATGGTGGGGCCTTGGCCTTTAGCTCCACACCATGATCATTACAATATATACATCATGTACATTTAATGCAACGGGGTCAAAACTAGGGTGTTGCAATGTTTATATGTAGTGGGTTGTTTGAACTAGTATATCAAAATAAAACATCAAGGTAACATCATAATCAATGGGGCTCATGCCCATAAGTGTTAGGTCCAAACTTTGGGATATTACATTCCTCCTTGCTTAGAACAAGATCACTCTTAGTGTTCGAGGGACTCGGAATGAAATCATGAAACAAGGAGGGGTAAACCTTTCTCATGGTGGCTTCATTCTCCCAAGTATCCTAGTCGGCTTCGAAGTGCTTCCATTGCACTTTCAATTGGACTATGGAGCGCTTCCTAAGATTCACCTCTCTCTTATCCAATATATGAAGAGGTTCAGGGAAAAAATCCCATTCAGGTTCCACCCATAATAAGGCCCAATCAATCACATGTTTAGTATCATAAACATATTTATTTAATGTTATACCAAAATCTTGTCACCATCATGTGATAAGGCATTTGACATACCTACTTGCCCTGAATCCCAGCTTCTAGAGTGGAAACTAAATGGTTTTTCAATAATCTATCATACAAATTCTTAGCACCACGCATGCCCCTTTATCTCGAACCGATACCCCTATTGTCACCGCCTTTCATCGGTTGTCCACAAGCAGTGCCACCACCCATTGCCCTTGGTCCATAGGCCGTTATTACCAGAACCGCTCTGTCATAGAAGGAGAAGCATGGTACCCTGGGTAAAAAGGGAAAAAGAGAAGTTTCTCAAGGCTTCTAGATGATAAGCCTCATGTACTACCTTATCCCTACTGTTGTGGGTTGGTTGAGCTCGAGATCCCTCATCCTAGGATCTTAGAGGCTACCTCACCCACTAATTTCTCAACCATCTCTATCCATTAAAGCCCTATAAATATGAGCTAATAGCCATGGTTGAGGGAAGAACATGGAAGGTATTGTTATGCTATTGGATTGATTCTTGGCCCAAGATCATTTGGAGAGAGAATAGAGAGATAGAGTCAGAGCTTTTGGGAATTTTTCATATATATGTTGCTAGATTCCTTAGTCACTAGCATTTATTAGTAGATCATATTCTGGTTGCTTTGATTCGTTTCGTGTTGAGATTTTTTGCAGGTACACAGGTGAACTATCAAAGCCTTGTATTCCAGATATCTATAGTGTCTAGGGAGAGTCTTCAACCTCTATCCTCTTGTTCCAGTTGCCCAAATTTTCTTAAATTTTATCCCCAAATTTTCTTAAATTTTTGGGCCCCTCCTTATATTTTAGCATTATTATTGATCGTTGAACTCTTGAGTTTTGGGCATGCTGTCTTTTCGAGAAATTTTGAGGATTGATTGTTGGCCTGTTTAAATTGCTATGTTTGTTTTTTGGGCTGGTTTGCGGATGTGATTTTAGCTTGCTAGATGAGGATAAGTCAAATCTTTTGTTCTTTAAGGCTATTGTTTCGAAGGCAGAGCGATGTTTAACCTTGGCCAATGCTTGAAGCTGTTTGAGCACTTATTTCCTTTTTGGTCAACTGGGCGTCATCTTATGTTAAATCAGTGGCTGATAACTTGTTTCTCTTCCGTCGTTGCGGATCCCAAATCGATTAGCCATCCAAAGCATAAAGCGATCTGTTTTCTAACGTACATTGCCTGTTTAGCCTCGGACCCGAAGTTGTTTCTCTTCCGCCGTTGCAGATGGGGAAGACATTTGTCTTCCGATGTTCAAACCTGGACGACTTCCGATCTAAAGTTTTTCCCACCCGCGTCGTGTCTCTTCAGCATTCTCTCTTCCGCCGTTGCTGGAAATATGAAAGTCATCCGATCTCCGATTAACGTTGTTTTCCCCTTGAGCCCTCCCTTCCGTCGTTGCGGATGGGAAAGCCATTTGGCTTCCGATGTTGGTATCCTTCTGAATTTCGCAGTGGTGTACCAGGCCGTTTTCTTGTGGATTAGCTGTTCAAGTGGTTAATTTTAATGTTTAAAATTCCATTCCAATGAATGATGCTTGTCGGTTGATTGCAGGTGGTTTCAGGAGATCGGTCAAACTACCATGGCAGGGAGGAAGACGGACCATTTGGTACAAGCAGGTATGAAACTAGCAGGATCACAGGAAAAAGAAAAAATGTGTGGTGATAAAGGAACAGCTCTGAAACGTTCGACAGTTACTCAGTCCATCATAAGCATGCGCAGAAAACATGGAAGAATATGAAGCGTTGAGGAACTGAAAGGTGAAACGTTTGGGGGGCAGCCCAAGAGTTCCGGGGTTGTAGTTTAAATATCTGAAAGTAGAACTTAGAGAGGGACTTTTTCCCTGGAATAACTTGTAAACCATTTGTTTGTAAGAGGAACTATTTCGTTTTACAATCAGAAACTGCAATTTTTTGCCTACTGGAGAAAGCGAAATGTGGAATGTATCAATGTGATTAAATGAACGATGTTGAAGGGGAACTATTTCATTTTCAGCTGTGTTTCGTCATCTACGAGAGTATTTAACTTCTTGAACCTGTCTTCTTGTTGAATGTTCTTCAGTATCTTTTTGGGATGTTTTCCACTGTGAGTAATGAATGGTGTTCATAAAACAATTGGCTAACTGGTTGTTCAAAAATATGCAAACTGTTCATGTGTCTTGAAAGAAGTGTCATCTATCTGTAAATTTTCATTATTCCATGTACAAAATGTATTACTCACCAATGAATGATAATCCTGCTCCCTAGGGATAGATTAGGTAGTTAGTTTATTCTTCTTGTTGTATGCGATTTGGATGCTTGTGAGCTTTAAGATGAGAGGTAAGAACCCGTGCATCACATTGTGACTGTTCCTTACATTTTTATCACCCTGCATTGTTAATTAGGAACTTGCATTTCATAATTTAAGTCAATAATACAAAAAAATTGGTGGACCGGGCCGTAACCGGAAAAAACTTTGTCTTGTACTTGACCTACGGTAGCCGGACCGTAAACCGGACGGATTCCCTACACCAAACAGTCAACGGGCTAGTTGGGAACATTGATTGGGGAGAATCCCTTACTGTTGTTTCCTGCATATTTTTGAGCCTCAATAGTTTTGGCACTAGAAGGAGGGCTGCCAGTGCATGGCTGGCTGAGGAAACCCATTTTCCCAAAATTATTCCACCGGTAACAGTCCTGAAAGCAGTGGGTTTCAAAATCCAATTCCGGAAGAAAGAGAACATCTATATTCCATTGGTAACGAAATTGTTAATGATCTGAGAAGACACACCAGGGCATATTTAAATAAGATTGGAGGATTACCAATCATCCCTGAATTGCCCAGAAGAGAGTATAAAAGGAAAGATCGTCCTATACCAGAAGACTCGGTATTGGTCGGAGACTGGGAAGAACTTGTAGAAACTGCCTTACAGGAAGCTGTATTACCTTTGAACCAAGAAGGCCTAGATACCCGTCACAGTTCTCCTACTCGCACTCCAGTTGGATCAGCTCCACACTCTCCACCCAGACTCATGGATGGCGTAAACGCAAACCAACCACCTAACCCACCAAATCCACCACCTGCATGGAGAGCCAGATCAGCATTAAACCTTACACCTCCTTTACATGACCTACCTCAAGCCTTTGACAATACGTTGCCCAAGTTTGACCCAAATGAAAGAATACTAGTAGATGATCATCTACAAAGTTTTTACTTGGCAATTGAAGGATTAAGGGCCGGAGAATATGAATATGTGGTATGCAAACTATTCCCGCATACCCTCAAAGAAGATGCAGCGTCATGGTACTTTGGATTGCCTACTAACTCTATCCCTGATTGGGATACCTTCGAAAGAATCTTCAGAAGTAAGTATGCAACTCAGAAAACTCATGCAACTCTCATGAAAGGGCTGTGCGCGTTGAAGAAAGAAAGAAAAGAAAAGGTGAACAGTTTCACACAAAGGTTTGCGGCATATCTCAAGAATTTCTCTGAAACAGACAAGCCTTCAGACAAGGTATTGATTGAGTATTATACTTCAGTGTTAGGCCCTGATTTGGCCATGTTTTCCAAAGGTAGGGCCAAGCCTACTTTGACGGAAACCTATGAAGAGGCAGAAGTAGTGGAAGCGGAAAGAGAAAGTATTGAAGAATATCCAAAACAGTCAGGAGAAAAGGGTGCCGGGAGAAAAGCCTTATTGTTTGCTAAACCTAAGGAAGAAAAGTCGCCAGATTTGGAAAATATGGCCAAAATGATGCAGAAGCTTTCCAACAAAATCATAGATATGGAGAAAGAAAAGGAAGCGCAAAAGTTTTATAAGCCATATTATAAGAAAAGGGAGGATAACCACCAGTCTCAACCTCCTCCTCACAATACTGCATCTATGAATTTAACAGAGGTAGGCTTGGACAATTTTTGCACTTTCCACCAACAGCCAAACTCTGAAAAGAATTGTCCTCAATGGATAAACTCGATGACGCTGGTCATGAATCAACTGTTAGACTCTAGATTAACAGAAGAGGGAGATGAAGAAAGAAAAGAGAATTATTTTTCTACTTCTACTAAAGAACAGGAAGAGGAAACCATGGCTTTATGGAATTCTGTCTCATTATTTGATGCTGAAGAGGAAAAGACTCAGGGGTACAAGGACGTTATGGAAACCAACATGGCCACAAGGAGCCAAGGGACGGTTAAGGAAGACAGTCTTATACTCCCGAAGATTAAAAGGTTGCAGAGGAATGTTAATAAGAAATTTCAAAACGAATCTTTGGCTGATAAAATTCTAGAGTTCACTATTACTAGCCAAAATCCTAGGCAGAATGACGCGCAGGCCAAGCCAAGTGAAGAAAATGCTGATAAACCCCACCACATTGAGCGGCTGATGGACTATGACATTGTGGAAGATTTAAAGAGGGTAAAAGTGAATGTTCCACTATTCGAAATGTGTAAAGTGCCGCAGCAAAAGGAAATACTATTGAAAGCACTTGAAGCATCGGATGATAAGTTGCCCGCTAAAAATCAACCTCAGGAAGAAGAAGAAATTGGAGAAACAAGCGTTGGAGGTAAGTCTAAAAGAAAGCATCCACCTTTCCTCCTCACATTTGAAATTTTCAATCATAATGTACATAATTGCTTGGTAGACTCAGGGGTGTCAGTTAATTTTATGCCCATATCAGTCTGTAAAAAGATCAATGGGCAGCCTAAGCCATCCACGTGGAGGGTGGTTCAGTTGGATAGAACGGATGTAAAGGTAATTGGTGAGCTGGAAGATGTCCTAGTCTGTCTGGCATCTAATGACAAAGTTTTCCAAGTTATTAACATCATGGTGGCTGATATACCGGATGCTTACGGTCTCGTCCTGAGTAAATATTGGTCGGCCAAATTAAATGGATATTTCTCCTCAGATTGGTCGCATATGTGGTTGCCATACAAAGGAAGTCCGAACCAGATCAAGATTTTAAGGGAACCTCACATGAAGTACAATGTTACTCAACTAGAGGAGAATAATGTACCAGTGGACACTATATTGGGAAACTATTTTATTGAGTTGGAACCAGGGAATTACCAAGCAGAAGAATCCAGCAACACATTTGACACCCAGCCTGATCTCTTTCGATTCTCACAGGCTGATGAAATTGAGTGTAATATAGTAAGCTTAGCAGTAGGAGTAGAATCACCTACAGTAGTTAATGATTTTTGGATTTTGTTTTTTGATGGCTCAAAGACATTAGAAGGGTCAGGGGCCGGCTATGTCCTGATTGACCCACAGAAGAATAAACATTTCCTTTCATGTAGATTAGAGTTTGAGTGTACTAATAATACAGCTGAGTATGAAGCACTGGTGCAGGGACTCAAGAAAGCGATTGAATTAAGGGTAAGTAATTTAAAAGTTTTTGGGGATTCTGAAATCATTGTGAAACAAATCCGGAATAAAATCCATTGTGTTTCTCCTCACTTGAAATCTTACTAGAATGAGGTATGGGATTTTCTTAAATGTTTTAATGCATTCAATATTATTTCAATTCCAAGGCTTAAAAACGCAGCAGCTGACCTGTTGGCCACATCAGCCGCTAGATTGGTACCCACTAATAATCGATTCTCTATTGAATTACTTTTCAGGCCCTCTGTGCCTGATATGATTACGAACCTACGAGTGTTCGATGATGACTAGCAGATCATAGAATGTTTAACAAATGACGAGGTGTTTAAGGGAGCGATCATAGACGATGAAGAGCATCAGGCTGAGATGAAATTTGATAATTTCATTCCTAAAGGAGTCAGAACGTTAGAAAAAATGTTTGATTTAAATGAAAAATTCAGAAGACCAGCCAACGTGAAGACCCACAGCTCATCTTTGCAGTTTGAGCTGATTAATTTAGGGACTGAAATGAATCCTAAATTTGTGAATCTCGGAAAATGTTGTTCACCAACGGAAAGAGACAAGTTCGTCAGTTTGTTTAAACAATATAAGTATGTTTTCGCATGGACGTACGAAGACTTGAAAACATACGGTACCAGCATCATCAAACATGTCATCCCCATTAAAGCAGGCGTCAAGCCATATCAGCAACCATTGATAAAAATGCATCCAAATTTGGAACCGCTGATTCAAAGTGAAGTGAAGAAATTATTGGATGCTAGAATCATTTTCAAAGTCAGACACTCTGAGTGGGTATCAAATCTGGTACCAGTAAGGAAGAAGTCTGGAGAAATCAGGCTCTACATGGATTTCAAGAACTTGAACCGTGCATCAGACAAAGATAACTATCCTGCTCCACCCATGGAGAAACTGCTACAAATGGTTTCAGGTTCTGAACTGTTCTCTTTATTAGATGGTTTCTCTGGCTACAATCAAGTGTTGTTAGCCAAAGAATATAGATTGAAGACAACATTCAGAACCAAATGGGGAACCTTTGCCTACAGAAGAATGCCCTTTGGGATGATAAATGCTGGAGCAACGTTTCAGAGGGCTATGGACATAGCCTTATGTGGATTGATTGGCCAAAGTGCTATAGTGTACCTTGACGACATTACAATATTCTCGAAGAAAAGAGAAGAGCACACATTTCACTTAAAGCAAATTTTTGAACGCTGTCGGAAATATGGCATTTCCCTCAATCCTAAGAAGTGTGTGTTCCCTGTCACGGAAGGCAAGTTGCTGGGTCACATAGTTTCAAAGAAAGGAATTTCTATAGATCCAGAAAGAATCAAGGCCATTAAACAAATCCCCTTACCCCATAATAAAAAGGGGATGCAATCATTCATGGTAACCATAAATTTCATACAAAGATTTGTGCCTGATTTCGCTCAGACTGTTAAGCCGCTGCAGCAGATGGTCAAGCAAAATGCACAGTTCAACTGGACTAAGATCGAGAAGAACGCTTTCAGCAAAATTAAGACTGCTATTTCACATGCACCTTCCCTGAAAATCCCAGATTTCGATAAAGACTTTATTCTATACACTTTTGTAGCAGATGATTCGCTAGCAGCTGTGCTTACGCAAAAGGAAGATGGGGGGGTTGAATTCCCAATATCCTTCATGAGCACTGGTCTGCAAGGGGTTGAATTAAACTACCCAGTCATCGATAAGCAAGCCTACGAAGTGTTTAAGGCAGTGAAGCAATTCAGGCCTTATATATTAAAGAATCGAACCAAGGTAATAGTCCCCTACCCATCTGTAAGATCCCTTCTCATACAGAAAGAGTTAGGGTAAAGAAGGGGCAACTGGGTAACATCTCTTCAAGAGTACGACCTTGAATTTAAGCCAGCCTCTATATTTAAAGGTCAAGGGTTGTGCAAATTGATGACTAAAAGTGGGAACAATTAAGAACAAGCCTAGGAGGATGAGGCCGAATTACATGTAATGGATGTATGTCCTTTGTGTACAGCTCCCAAGTCTTGGTATAGAGACCTTGTACATTACCTGCAAGCTGGGCTGTTACCAGAACATTGGAATTCCAAGCAAAGAAAGGCTCTTTGTCTTAAATCGGCATCTTATCAAATTGTGGAGGGAATATTATTTAGAAAAACTTATGACGGGGTTCTTCTCAGATGCTTAGAAAAGGAAGATGCGAAGAAAGTAATGTCAGAATTGCATGACGGTCCTGCTGGGGGACATTATTCAGGAGATACTACGGCCCACAAAATCCTTAGGGCCGGTTACTACTGGCCTATGCTCTTCAAGGACGCACACGCACATGTTAGGAAGTGTGATATTTGCCAAAGGTGTAGTGGGAGATAGCCTAAAGCAGCAGCACCTCTAAATCCTGTGATGATCACGGAGCCATTCGAGCAATGGGGACTGGATATTATTGGAGAAATAAAACCAAATTCCTCTCTGCAGCACAAGTACATTCTGACCGCTACTGATAATTTCACTCACTGGGTCGAAGCAATCCCACTGCGCAAGATAAATGAAGATGAAGTCATCAACTTCGTACAAGATCATATCATGACCAGGTTTGGAGTTCCAGTTTTGTTAGTCTTTGATAATGCTAAATACTTTTCATCAATTAAATTAACTACTTTTGCTCATGATAAAGGGATAAAATTGCATTATTCTGCTAACTACTATCCACAAGGGAATGGCCTGGCTGAATCCTCTAATAAAAATTTGATTAGAATCCTAAAGAAGACTGTAATAGAAAACCAGAGGAGTTGGCACTCAGCATTACCAAACACCCTTCGGGCTGATAGAGTCACCCCCAAGTCTGCAATTGGAGTGTCTCCATATACCCTTGTCTATGGTAAAGAAGCCATCCTACCTCCCAATATCATGCTACCATCTTCCATACTAGCTCAAGAGTCTAGAGGGTCGGACGATGAAGTCTTGCAAATAAGAATATATAATCTTCTGAAAGCAGAAGAAGATAGATCTAAAGCCCGAGAACGCTTTAAGCAACAACCAGAGTTAGCTAAGAGATGGTTCGACAAACATAAAACTAGAACACAAGACTTTGAAGTAGGAGACTTAGTCCTCAAATGGGATCACCCACATGACGAGAAAGGAAAGCACACTAAATTTCAGCAGTTGTGGGTAGGCCTTTTTCAGATCGCAGCAAAGCTTGGCCCTTCTACTTACAAGTTGCAGGATCTACAGGGGTGGGAAGAGAACTTACTAGTGAATGGTTTGGTTCTCAAGCCTTATTTTTCACGAGTTTCTTTGAGTTCTTCTGTCTTGTATATAAATAAGCTGTTTAGCTATCCTTTGAGTCATGTTTTTCAGTTTGCTTTAGTTTAAGTTTTATTGATTTCAATAAAGGGAATGAACCCACGATCGCATGGAGAACATCAGAATGTTTGGGAATGATAGCCATTTTTGAGTCTCAGACTGTGTGTTGCTAAAATAACTTCTTCCAGTTTAGTAGTTTTTTTGAATAAACTCTGTGTGCATTGAATTCTTTCTTAACCCCTGTGAAATAAACCAGATTCGAAGAGTCTAGAATACTATGTTGAGGCTCCATCCACGTCACACTTAAAATGTTCTAAGGAGCGACAGCAGAGGATCCATGGAAAGGAGCAAGGTGAGAAGTATATTAATTATAAATGATCCCATGCCAAGGAACGAATGCCAAAATGCAAATAAAGAGTCAAAACTCCCATGAAAGCATCAGAAATCAAAGCAGGTGCCGAATCATCAGTACTAATTGCCAAAAGATCCTCTCCGTCCGTGACCTGAAACTTGAAGTACACCACTCACACAAAAGGACACTATGGGATAGAGGATCCTGAATTAAAATTCAATAAGAAAGGCATTCAGTAGGACTCATAAGAAAAGGACAAAAGTTTGAAAGCACAAAAAAGTGCTAAAATGGCATGGGAACGAGGAACAAACGAATATTTCTGTTTACCATGTGCTACAATCCTGTGGTGTCCAAGCTATCAGATACCTGAAGACAAAGGTAATAACGAAACTCATCTTCTGGCCTCAACAGAGTTATCTAGACTTGAAAATATTGGTTTCCACTCTCCCCAAATTGGGCTATTATCAATGATTGAAGGTACACACTTCCAACATTCGAGAAATCCAGATAGCTGGAAGAATTCAATAGAATGCATTTATTGTTAAACAGTCTGTCACTCAAATTTTTATTGCCCAGAGATCTAGGTTCACCAGGTAATCGCCAATTGTTGCAGCCTTAACATTTATCCCCAATTTTTCTTAAATTTTTGGGCCCCTCCTTATATTTTAGCATTATTATTGATCATTGAACTCTTGAGTTTTGGGCATGCTGTCTTTTCGAGAAATATTGAGCATTGATTGTCGACCTGTTTAAATTTCTATGTTTGTTTTTCGGGCTGGGTCGTGGACGTGATTTTAGCTTGCTAGCCGAGGATAAGTCAAATCTTTTGTTCTTTAAGGCTGTTGTTTCAAAGGCAGAGTGATGTTTAACCTTACCCGATGCTTGAAGTTGTTTGAGCACTTTTTTTTTGGTCAATTGGGCATCATCTTATGTTAAATCGGTGGCTGATAACTTGTTTCTCTTCTTCCGTTGTGGATCCCAAATCGATTAGCCATCCGAAGCATAAAGCGATCCGTTTGTCGACATACATTTCCTGTTTAGCCTCGGAACCGAAGTTGTTTCTCTTCCGCCATTGCGGATGGGGAAGCCATTTGTCTTTCGATGTTCAAACCTGGCCGAATTCCGATCTAAATTTTTTCCCGCCCACGTCGCGTGTTTTCAACCTTCTCTCTTCCACCGTTGCGGCTGAGAAAGTCCTTTAGCATCCAAAATATGAAAGCCGTCTGATCTCCGATTAAAGTTGTTTTCCCCTTGAGCCCTCCCTTCCGCCATTGCGGCTCTCAGAGTCATTGAGCTTCTGAAAGGGAAAGCCATCCGACTTCCGATTCAATTTTTTTTCCGCCTTCTTGTCGCATGCCGGTAGCAGTGACTCTTCCGTCGTTGCTGTCGGGAAAGCCATTTGGCTTTCGATGTTGGTATCCTTCTGACTTCCGCAGTGGTGTACCGGGTTGTTTTCTTGTGGATTAGCTGTTCATGTGGTTAATTTTAATGTTTAAAATGCCATTCCAATGAATGATGCTTGTCAGGTTATTGCAGGTGGGTTCAGGAGATCAGTCAAACTACCATGGCAGGGAGGAAGATGGACCGTTTGGTACAAGCAGGCCCGAAACTAGCAGGATCGCAGGAAAAAGACAAAATGAGTGGTGATAGAGGAACAGCTCTGAAAGGTTCGACATTTACTCAGCCCATCACGAGCATGTGCAGAAAACATGGAAGAATATGAAGCGTTGAGGAATTGAAAGGTCAAACGTTTGGGGGGAAGCCCAAGCGTTCCGAGGTTGTAGTTTAAATATCTGAAAGTAGAACTTAGAGAGGGACTTTTTCCCTGGAAGAACTTGTAAACCATTTGTTTGTAAGAGGAACTATTTCGTTTTATAATCAGAAACCGCAATTTTTTGCCCGCTGGAGAAAGCGAAATGTGGAATGTATCAATGTGATTAAATGAACGATGTTGAAGGGGAACTATTTCGTTTTCAGCTGTGTTTTGTCATCTGCGAGAGTATTTAACTTCTTGAACCTGTGTTCTTGTTGAATGTTCTTCAGTATCTTTTTGGGATGTTTTCCACTGTGAGTAATGAATGGTGTTCATAAAACAATTGGCTAACTGGTTGTTCAAAAATCTGCAAATTGTTCATGTGTCTTAAAAGAAGTATCAGCTATCTATAACTTTTCATTATTGCATGTACAAAATGTATTACTCACCAATGAATGATAATCCCGCTCCCTAGGGATAGATTAGGTAGTTAGTTTATTCTTCTTGTTGTATGCGATTTGGATGCTTGTGATATTTAAGATGAGAGGTAAGAACCTGCACATCACATTGTGACTGTTCCTTGCATCTTTATCACCCTTCGTTGTTAATTAGGCACTTGCATTTCATAATTTAAGTCAATAATACAAAAAACTCAATGGACCGGGCCGTAACCGGTAAATCCTTTGTCTTGTACTTGACCTACGGTAGCCGGACCGTGTTACCACCTAAGTTGTACTTAGTGGTTTTTATCAAGTGAGCCTGGTGAACCGGACAGGGTTAACTTGTTCGGACTTCAAAAGGACCTTTGCAAGTAC
>LPNX010879531.1:9299-126038 GCA_001517045.1 Pseudotsuga menziesii | reverse complement strand
TGGACAATATAAGAGATGTCATTTATGTCTATGGGTTTAACATGCCAACACAGATCACGTTGATGGTATTCAGTCAGCTAGGGCTGTTTGGCCTTCTTGTCCTTTATGCTATCAATAAAGAAGAATGCAATATGATTGGCCAGGACTTCTTGTTAGGTCTTAATCTGGAAGGAAATGTGCCTATATCAGTTGTCATGCGCATTCAATGATTTATATAATGTGCTATTTGTTAGAAAGGGCATTGGCTATTTGTCATGCCAATTCAAAGATTGATGTAATGTGCAATTAGTTGGAAAAGGCATTGGCTATTTGCATTTGTCCATAAATGATTCCAATGATTGCTTTGTGCTAATTGAATCCATTCTGTTTGCGAATTTGTCAGATGGATTAAACCATGGACAAGTCAGAATTGTGCAAGGAAAATCAACTAAAATGGTCATGGATCTGTCTCTGATGAAGTCCCCATATCCTTTGGTTTCTGGTGTCATGAGAATAAGTCATCATTTGATAATGAATTGTTCTGGAGCAATCAAATTCAATCTTGGTTGCATTGCAGGCACCTTTGCAGCTGAGGGAGTTGAATATTGGTAACCTTAAAAGGTTACCAAAATCCATAGGGATGCTAAAGCATCTCGAAAAGATTGAATTCATGTACAAGGGCTTCAACAGCATTTGTGCTACATGAACACCTCTGGGACTGCTAACAACATCCTGTCTAGTAGCATTATAAATCTGTGGTGTAACAACGTTAGTAGAAAGAGACCTATTGTGAGTACTACTGTAATTCTTATGATCTTTCATTTTAGAGGAACTGAGTGTTGGTGGAAAACGGATTTCTTCATCTCCACGCGCAAAAATACAGACTCTTCTATTACAATTCACACCATGTTTACAATGCTTTGTTCTGTATCTGTGAGGATGCAGCCAGCTCTCAAACCAACCATGAGCAAATTCACAGGTTAAGCCGTTCTTGCAATATCCTTTCTTGTAATCGACACAAGTTTCTCCACAGTACAGACTCGGGTGCCTTCTTCTAGCCCTTTCTCCCCTGTGAGCAAAAGGGCACCGTGTCCAATCATGGCCCGGGTCTCTCATGCATATAACCACCTTGAATTTATACATTTTGACTTCATCCGAGCTTTGATTCTGAGTTCCACAAGTATTCAGAAATGTTTCTGGCATCATTGTCATCAATCCAGGTTGCAATTCCTTCGCCATCAGTGCTGGGACTGCAAAAAGCACACTGAGGGCTGAGTACAGGAGATGAAATACTGATGTCCATGGCCATGATATCAAATTTTCAGTGCTGTTAGTTTTGAAGCTGATCTAGACTCAATTTTTTTAAGGGTAATCTCACCTAGATCTTGCGTTGTATGTTCTGAGAATTAGCAAAAAAAAAAATTAATTTTTAAAAAAAAAATTTCCACAGGCGTCGCTTAAGCGACGGTTGCTCCTCTCGCTTTTTCGACGCCTTTTCTAGATTGCTGTCACTTTTCCAACGTTGATTTTAATATGTGTCTCTTTTCCGACGGTACTATGTGTCGATTTTCCGACGCTTTTAGTTGATATTCGTCGCTTAAGCGATGGTTATAAAGGTTATTTTCTCAAAAAAATTTGCTACCGTCGAAAACATTCCGTCATTGAAGCGACGCTTTACATTCAAGCGACGGTTACTTAAGTGTCGCTTAAGCGACGGTTATTTAAGTGTCGCCTAACCGACGACAAGTTTCCGACGCTTCAAAAAAAACCAAAGTGTCGTACATGCGACAGGAAAGTGTCGAAAATCCGACATGATGGCCGTCGAATTTTTGGTCGAAATGTAGTACTGCCAAACAAGCTACGACATAGTCTGATTCGGCTATGCTCAGTGCCATGTAGGACTATTTCCTTCTAAAGCAAGATATCACACCTAATCCCATACTTAATTAGTACCCAAAGTGATCTTCCTATAAATGGCACAGCCTTTCGAATCCAAATCCACATAACCCTACAGTTTAATCTTCTGATTTGCTTCATACTTGATCCCATAATCAACTGTACCCTTCAGGTACATCAGAATATGCTTTGCAGCAATCAAGTGAACATGTCTCGGATCTGTCAGGAACTGGCTAAATGTGTTCACAGCAAAGAAAATATTTGGTCTCGTATTCGCTAGGTACATCAAGGACCCAATCATCTTACAAGACATCATAGCATCAACTAAATTTGATGAAGCATCACTCAATAGCTTCAGGTTTGATTCCATATGTGTGGTGTTGTCTTTGCAGTCCATCATCTCGAACCTCTTCAAGATCTATACTTCATACTTCCCTTGTCCCAGGGAGATTCCATCTACATTCTTCCACACCTCGATGCCTAGAAAGTATTGCATCATATCCAAGTCCTTGAACTCAGTAGCAAGTCTCCTTCTTGCAACTTTGATGAGTTCCTCTTTTATGTTAGGAACAGGTCATCGACATATAATAGGAGCATCATGGGTATTACTCCTTCAACCTTGAAGTAAAGTTTGGAGTCTACTTTACTCTCAGTAAATCCTAGAACCATCAGTAAGCTTTCCATCTCATCGTATCATGTCGAACCTTAGAATGTTCTGCAGTCACTCCCTCTGAAGCGGAGAATCATTCTCCCTCTTCCTTTCATACTCTATGCATTGAAACATTATGTACTAGAGTGACAAGTAGTTTCCTCAGCTACTAATATTCTATGTATCCATCTAGGGTCTTTAGATACCAAGATCCTAAACCTTTTGAAAAGTTCTTCTCGCACCCATCTGTGAGCTTGTCATCCTATATAGGATTTCATTTTCAACCTTGTACAAAAGGTTAATATCTTCATCACTCTAGGTGATCTTCAAGCTCCTCATGTATGTGTTATCCCATGGGTTCCTTATGATCTTGCACAATGCCTTCTTTAATTTACACAAGACCGCCAGAAAATTTACGCGGATCGCAAATGAAAATATAACTAATTTCAAATAGGTGATCATGTTTACTTGAAGGTAAAATCCAAACGAACCTCGTTGAGCTTGGGTAGGTGTGGTAAGTTAGCCCCTAGGTATTGCGGTCCTTTTGAAATACCAGCTAAGAAAGGGCTAGTTGATTATGAACTAGCATTTCCCATGCATGTAAGAGTCCACAATGTTTTCCATGCATCTTTGTTAAAGAAATATGTTTATGATACTAAACATGTTGTTGATTGGTCCCTATTATACGTGGAACCTGAAGGGGAGTTTTCCCTTGAGCCTACTCATATACTGGATAAGAGAAAAGTGCAACTTCGGAAGTGCACTACGATCCAATTGAAAGTGTAGTGGAAGTGCTTTGAGGCTGATGAGGCTACTTGGGAGAATGAGGACACCATGAGAAAGGCTTACCCCATCGTGTTTCATGATATCGTTCTGAGTCCCTAGAACACCAGGGACGGCGTTGTTCTAAGTGGGGAGGGATGTAATATTCCAAATTTTGGACCTAGCACTTATAGGCATGTGCCTATCAATTATGATGATTATCTTGATGTTTTATTTTTATATTTGGTTGAAGACCCCATTGTATATGAACATGATGATTTGTTTTATATATTGGGTGTAAGCCAATTATTGATAATATATGTATATGCTTGTTGTGTTGGGAATGGACCCTGAAGCACATCATCGGTGAGAAGTGTTATGTTGAGCGAGGAGCTTTGGAGCACTTGAGTGATTGATGATTTGTGTTGAGTAAGAGACTTTGGAGCACATGAGTACTTACATTTGTGTTGAGAGAGAAGCTCTGGAACACATGAACAGATAATTGGATGTGTTGGGCATAATACTTGGAGCCTTCCATGTTGATGTTGAACATAACATTTGTAGCATCGGATCCTTGGGCATTCTATCCCTAGGTTTATCATGCAAGTACATCCTAGCATTAGTGTTGAGCGGGGATCTTTGGAATTGCACTGAATTGTAACTCCCTATTAAAGCTTTGAGTATGGTCTTTGGTAAGCACTAAGGGTTGCTGAAGATAATTTAATGACTTTCGAGTGAAAATGAATCGAGGAAAAATATTGATCTCATCATACTTATTTATAAGTGATTAAATGAAATTTCAAATTTCTTTATTCTCATCAAGTACTGAAGAGATACCACATTATACGAGGAAAATCCAACATGCAAGGATGTTTAGAGTTGCATAGCCAAGTAGACCTAAACCATCTACCTACCTGACCTTAATGAATAAGTGTCATTAAGTGTAAGGGATCATGGTATATGATTCCCAAAGACAAATGTTAACAAAGTGTTATATTATTATGTACTTTATACATGGGAATGTATAAAGAATTAAATATATTAATAATCTAAATAAATGAAAGAAAGAAGAGAAGCTCCATCAATTATTATTTATTATTAAATATTAATAAATTGTATAATGTCTAAGAAAGTCCAACTAGGAACTAGTACAAAGTTCCTAAGTCAAAATATTAATAATTACCCAAAGTAATTGAAAAGGGTTAAATCAAGAAACCAAGGTTTCTTGATTTAACTGTCTCTTTGAATGAAAAGTATATCTATAAAGACTCAAGCCAAGGAAAGGCTTGGGGGGTTTGATCTATCATTAGAGGAGTAATTTTTTCTCTACATGTTTGCTCTCAAGTAAATTCTTGGAGAAACATTGTCCTAGATGGAAAAATGAGAATTGATCTAGATCTAATACACTAGTTAGGAAACCCTACCTTAGGAGCTCTAAGCTACTTTCATGTTGGAGTCCAACTCAGGGGGATCTGGATTTAAACCATGAATGGTTCTAGGTCATGTTTGGCTAGAACGTGGTAGTTCCCAAGTGATTTTGTCATCAAAACAGAGGACATAAATGCATTGAATTGTTAATGCCGGTTATTTGTGTGTGCAAGTTCAACCATTAACAGAGCTTCAAATTTCAGGTATGAAGCCCCAATTTGTCTATTCTAATTTTCTAGATTTAATAATGGATATGTTAGGTAAATAATTATAGTGAATTTTCTAAACCTACATGATTAATTTACTGGTTAGATTATGCTAGGATCTGTGTTTTACTACTAACCCTCAGGTGTAAGTTGTGTTCCTACATCAGATTTACCTAAGGTTTATTCATCAATTTACTTCTGCAGGTTTTATTTATTTATAAAATGTTTTGAAAGGGTTTTGTAACCTAGTTTTTTATTCCTGTATTGATCCACTGGGTCAAGCATAAACTAGGTTTTGTTCCCTGAAATACTATAATCGTTCTCTAGGCTTTATTTACTTTATTGACATATTTTCACTTAGTATAATCTAAAGAACCAATTAAATGTTCTGCATTAAATCAAAGTTAAAATTAAGCCATTCAAGACCTTCCAAGGTCCGCCTCACTAAATACAAACTAATATTTAAAACATTTCCACTTAAATAAACATCATCATAATTGAATAAATAGAGGAGGCATCGCGACCATCCATGTAGCCCAATATCAACACTCTGTTCACATATGTAAAACCCACAGACCAAATCTCTTAAACAAGTATAGCATTCATTTGCTTAACCTATTGTATAATCCACAATCCTAGTATGAAATTCATCCATTTCATAATCATAACCCATTCAAAAGACCCATATAACTCTACGAACATCCATTCCATAACATTAACCAAGTAAAGAAATGGAAACCCTTAATTTTACACAGAGGTCGTGATATCAAACCCAGTGGGCTATAAATACAAGTCACAGGAATAAATAAATCCACATTATAAAACACATACATAGTAAGTCAAAATACAACACCATGCCATTGCTCTTATCAATATTATCATCCTTACAGTTTTGTAATAAACAAAAAATGCTCTTTTTGTAAAAACCTTCATCATAATATCTAAGTGTTCATAGTTTTTACATAGGAAACGACCATGATTTCAAATCCTATAGATCGTTATACATTCAACATAGTCCAGTCTATACTAACGTATGCAGGAAATATTATAACAACCACAAAGCTTCTAATAAATGCATCAAAACACTATTATCACAAATACTTTTCCCTACAACGAAGTCATGAGACCTTAGCATCGGCACCTAAGATTTAACACGGCTTCGGCCATAATTTTACTAATTACATAGACCCTTAAGAATGAAACCTACAGTAATGTTAGCAGTCGTGGATCTTCCCCATGGATTCCCATATGTTCCACATACATAATAACAAAACGAATCAGTAAGAAACTTAATCATTCAAGCTCGCACAACATATCAAGATTAACAATTACCATCATATAAAAATGATACATATATGTATTTGCAACAAAGTATACCAAATCCTTTTTACACAGTCGCCATTAAAGGCTGAGGATAAGGTTTATACAGGTGTTCCAATGGGCTATGGCACCATTGCAAGCAATGGTGCAGCCCATGGCTATAAAGCCAAAAAGAAAAATAATGATTTACACAACTAAAATGAAATACATAGAGCTAGTGAGAGTGCTAATTTTACTTTACGGACAAAACAAAAATTCCATACATGAAGAACCAAATTTTATTACACAGGCCCAAAGGAGATTTGAGTTCCAATAGTAAAACCCCCTTTAGCAACAATAACCCACTTCTACCCCAAGCCAAGAAGTGACAATCTTGTCTTGTTTATAGCAGGATGACTATGGCAACATTTGCAACACATTGGAGTATACAGCGAAGCATGGAGCCACCGCACCTTAGTTACCCTGGCACCTGCAACAACAACCAAACGTGACAGGATCGAGAAGTATAACTACAAAGGAGCCACGAAATCAAACATAAAATGTAGTCATGAAACCAGATGAAGCTTACCTTCATCACAAAGGTTTAGTCTCCTTCGCACCATGGAGATGAGACCCCAATTCTCCACAGACCCTAACGAAATGACCAAACTAAATCGTGAGCCAAGCCCTAAACTTGGGGCTGCCACAATTACCAAGAACATTAAATGCACCAGCTGGTAACCACTATCGAAATGCCAAACCCACTCTTCCATACTTAAAGCTTCATTGCATTATCGTGGGCTTCATTCACCATGCAAAAGCTTAAACCCATTTAACATATGGTGTAACCATATGTTATATTTTCACCACCCTACACTAGCACAGTCCTCATATTATTACAATGTTTGTTAAAGCATGGTTTCATCCATGGTATGCGCTAGTCCATAGTCGAGTCATAAAGTTTAGGTTTTTAAATAACATGTAAACCCTAGGTTTAAATTTTAGGACTTGTGTCCTCTTTGTGACAAGTCTCAAGCATAAGATCCATGGCATACGAAGTATTCCATGGTAATATATTTACCTATATTAAGATCAAAGTATGATCAATAATCAAATATATAACCTGCAACAAAATGAAAACACATGTTAATACTTATCATGGAAATAACCGTAGTATGATCACATAATGGACTAAGTATACACTATAGGCGATTTTAACTACGTTAAGAAAATAATGAAAGAAGTAATTTCACCTCGCTATAATCTAAGTCTGGAATGGAAAAATAATAACGAAGAGTAGGTATGCTATTAATCAATTTGTTTAGCACTCTTTAAATCTCTGTCGTTAAGTACAATCTGCATACAAGATGACATGTAAGCCCTGGGTTAACAAGATAACATGATAACAGGTTAACACAATCAACAAAGGGTGCCCAAGGTGGGATCGAGGCTTACCAAGCCTATCTTGCTCAAATCCTTTAGCTTCAGAGGAATCACCTTCAACTTTCGACTAGGTTTTTTCAAGTATTTCTTCACCTACATCAAACAACAAACACTTAGAATTGTTTAATAAATAGTTGAGCTTTAAATAAAATAAATAGAGAAGAATTCTAGGAGGATTCAATATAACTCACGAGTTTAGCATGAAGCTTGAAGAAACGATAATGGTTAAGACCCAATGCTTAAAACTTGCTAACGCCATAGCCGAGATCCAAGAAATGATAATGGCTAAGAACCCAATGCTTGCAACCTATTAATGCCATGACCGAGCTCAAATAAATGCTAATGAAAAAGAACCAAATCTTACAACTTGTTAACACCATGTCCATGGTAAAGGTGACCTTTGTTGTAGATAACTAAGGAGGTCAAGGGCCTGTCGGCCTACTCTTCCATCCCAAAAACAAACAAATAATGAAGATAAGCACATTTTTAGGGAAAAATTTAAATGTAGTTGCATCGGGTTTATCACCCAAAACTCTCGACCTTGCAAGCATACACCATGTCGATCGCACTGCCTTTGAAATCTTTTTTAGCTTGATATAGTTATAACCTGCATTTTGCATAACAATAGTACCATCACATTTTTTAGAAATAAACATTTCATTATTAGGCATGATGGAGATTTAGTTAGGTTATAGTTGATATTTTTCGCATCGAATACATGTCTAGAATTGTTATTTTCTAGTAAGTTTCTGGTAGCTAAAAATAATAAAGATAATTTTAGGGCTTAGGCAAGTTCTAGGATTGACATAGTAATAAAAAAAATGGGAATGTATTTAGGATTCTATTACCACAAACAACTAAAAACATATTGATAACTATATCTCATCAAACATATAATTTATTGTTAGAACAAATAATCACACTACCAACTCAGAATTCTACCTAGGTAGAGCAGTCTTTGCTATAGGCCTAGGAATTCTTGCACTTCGATAATCTACAAATTAAATAGAGTTTAAGGATCTTTCCTAGCTTTCTCGTTTAGTCTCGCGAGCCCAAATTTCTTACATCGTAGACTTGGAACTAAGTTTTTACCTATGAATCTTGTATAAGCATCGGATGTGCATTAGCTTTGAGAAAAGATAAGTAAGCCTCAGGATAACCTTAAGCCCCCTTCAGTAAGAAAATAAAATAAGCATTAGAATCATACACATTCTCACAAATAAACCAATGATCTGAATTCAATAATTTTAACTCATTAACTTTTGATAAATAGTTTTATTTAAGACTGAAAAATCAATACAGATTGAGTACGGTTAGTGGCATGTGAATTATAAGTTAGTAAGTAAATTCGGTAACTTTCAGTTACACATAACTAAAGGATATTAACTCCTAAGTTTTTCTCTTTATGTATTGTCTTTGTAAACTATATGTGAACTAGACTAAAGTTAATTATTAAACTAGTATTTTGGCTATGATTTAGCATTTAATATCACATAGAAAAATTTTAAAATTTTCTGAATTTTGTGGATGTTAGAGAAACTCTCACTCAAAATTATATTTTTAATGTGGTTGTGTATTGAAAATA
This sequence comes from Pseudotsuga menziesii, assembly GCA_001517045.1. Taxonomy (NCBI): domain Eukaryota; kingdom Viridiplantae; phylum Streptophyta; class Pinopsida; order Pinales; family Pinaceae; genus Pseudotsuga; species Pseudotsuga menziesii. Next base: position 116,791 of record LPNX010879531.1, on the reverse strand, counting down.
AAATCCTTTCGTGGGATAATCCGACAAAGAATGATTTTGTTGGACCTAATAAATGTGAAATTCTCCTTTCGTGGGTTCAGTGTCGTTTATCTATTATGTTAGTGTAATTTCCTCAGATTGATTTTGAAGGGCTTGAAAGTTAAACTTCAACATGAGGATGAATGGGATGGTGTTAGCTTAAGGGGTTATATCCTAAACTAGTTTCATCGAAAGGTAAAATTCAAGAATCTACCATTGATCATTACCTGGGAGGTCTGAAAGGCCCATAAATATTGTATATTTGATGACATAAATCCCCCACCTTAACTGTGAGCATTAGAGTAATTAGTTCTCTTAATGATTTTGGTTATTATAAACAATCTTCGAAGAAATGAGTCATTAGTTTACCAGAGGTTTCAGAGGGAATTACAACTGAATTATTTGATGGAGTTGCTTAAGAGGGTGTTTGTGGAGCAGGGATGATATTAAATGTCAAAAAGGATAGTCATTTTCACTTGAGGATTGTTGTTGGTAAGGGTAGAAATATAAAGGCATAATTCATGGAATTTTGGGGCATGTTATTGTTTGCCAGAATTAGAGGTGTTTTCAGAATCAAAATCTTTGGTTATCTAAATATTTCCATCGATTGTGCAAAGGACTTGGTTGAGATGCACAATCTCCATCTGGAAAACTGGTCGAGCAGGAATCGAGTTATTAACTCGTGCACATGTATTTCAATGTAATGAAAAATGTTGGAATTATTTTATGGTATTTAGTAGACCTAAGAGGGAGTTGTTTGCTAACACTAATGAAAAAGGTCAACAAATGGTAGACTACCTACATGAAAGGTTGGTCTATTACATAGACATTAAAGCAATGTACTTTGTTAAACTCAGACCATGAAGTCATTATTTTCGTCAACTATGCTAGCATAAATATTTTATAAGTTCCAAGAAAGTCATAGTATTTAGGGACAAGTGGTCTATTTCTCGAACATGTTTGAGCCCGAACAATACATACATTATGCCACGATTATGATTCATAATGACTATGTTTGGCTCATGCTTTTTGAAATAGGTAATTACCTATTAATAAGTAAAAATTATGAAATGTAAAAAAAAATTCTATCTTTAATAGAGTTATCCATTATATTATAATAATTGGAGTAGATTTATTTTAAATCTAAATTACTCAAGTATTAAAGGGCCACAAATTTTGAGATGTAATTAGATGTATATCAAATCTATCTTTTTTTCATAGATAAATATTTATAATACTTATATTAAATTTCTTGAGCTTTACAACATTTCTATTTTAATAAATTATAAAATTATTAAATGAAACTCAGAAATACGATCTTGCACACAATCAACTTTTAAAGAGTATTTCAAACAAAGAGCAAGTTGATTACATGAGAGTTTTATCACCAGCATAGATCCATCTTAAACGTGGATCTAAAAAGCACCTAGAGGGATCTAATTTCTTGAAGTATGAGTTATTTTGATCCCTTTATTAGTAAATCTGGGTTTAACACCCATGAATTCACAATATAAATTTTTTATTTTTTTTATTTATGTCGGTTAAGATAACTTTATTTTTAATGTGGATTAGCATAATGTGACTAACGTGGAACATCCCCATACTGGCTGAAGGCTCGCTTCTCTCTATGCAACAAAGCATATGTGCTTAAGACCTTGTACACAAAGTATGATTAAATGAATGAATTCAGACAAATGATAAAACAACATTTAAATTTAGAAGTGGAAAATGGGTTTAAGAACAAATTCACATTATACAGATGTTTACTACTATATATATTTTTAAGGTGTAAATTTTTTAATATGTAAAAAATAACTCAAAAATTTTGATCTTCCGTGAAAGTAGCAATAACTCTTAAATATTAAATTGTAAAGCATTTTATTATTTTAAATACAATAACTATTTTCCCATAATTGATTATTTTTTATTATTATTTTTATATTAAAACACACTTTAAATTTTCTAACCATACCATAGTTTAAAGAAACATGATTGTATAAAAGCCACCATTATTTGGTAAGACTTGGAATAATTTAATAACTTTTTTCTCATAGATAACTATTTAGAGCCAACAAAATAAATTATGAAAGAAAAGACATTTATTATTAACAGAACTATTTTTTTTACCAATTTGATGGCTAACAAGCTTGTAGTGTAGTGGTACTAGAAATGGTGTTCCATCAAAGTCATAATTTTTATTTATTTATTTATTTATTATTTATTATTATTATTATTATTATTATGTATATGCAATCTTTTCTTAAGAAAGATTGTTTTATGAGAAAGTGTTTTCATAGATTTCATGGTTAACATAGTCTATGGTATGAGAAATTACAACTTTTAAGCATGTAAACTATCAAAATCACACTTAAGTCTCAACTTAGATGGATTTTGAGTATTGCATCTCAACTAAGGCACTCTTAAGAAAAATTAAAGTCAAACTTCCTTTAGACCCACATCTTAAAAAAATAGCTTAAAAAGAAAGTAGCCTAACAAAAATTGACTGTCAAAATATATAAGATTATTCCATATAGTACTTTCTTAGACCCCAATCCGAAACATTTCTAATTAATTATTTTCGCATGGTTATTTTTTAATATAGTTTTTAATTTTTATCATTCATTAACTAGTTCTTTCTTATTTACTATTCTTCATATTTTTTATGTTTACATAAGTATAGAATAAGATTTTTGATGTATTGAAACCATTCTGTTGAGAGAATTTTCTCATATAAACAACACTCTTTCATCTACAGTTCATATTTATGGATGAGTACAAAGCGATGGATACATTAAAGTAACGAAACCAGAACTAGTAGTGGTATCTAGAGTAATCGTTTATTTAGTTCATGATATTCCAAGACAAGATTGCAAATGTAAAACCATATATTGTCAATAGAATCTGGACTCTCTTGGATTTTGATTGATTATTCTTTCCTCACCATGATGTCATAGTTAATTAGGAGATCTGAAGTGAATAATAATGGAATAACTTCTGAACTTAATCTGCATCAGTAACTATAACGTGCAGTGCCGACTGTGTCTATGAGCATGTTATGACAGGCCGAAGGATCCGAGGGAGTATAACCAGTCTTTGGAAGCTTATGATCCAGTAGACTAATATCAATGGCGGGCGCTTTATTGGCCTCACCTTGGATATTATAAGCTAATTCAGAGTTGATGTTATTCATATAATTGGAGGTGTCCTTAAGTTCATAGTTACATATATCAGTGATATATCGCCGACATCACGATATATCACGAGTTGACGGGGTCAGCAATATATCGCCACCAATTTATCGCGACATTTTCCGATACATTAAAAAAATCGTGATATTTTAATATATCGTGATATATTCCAATAATATCGCGATTCGATGGAATATATCGCCCTGCAGCCCAAAAATTAAAAAAAATCGCCGATAAGAGTCCGCGGCCGGGTTTTTTTCATTCATTTGGACATTTTGGCTTGGAGGAAGTGGAGCTCTGGCGATTTGGGCGATCTTGGGCAATTTTCTACAAGAGAGGAAGGGGGCAATCAAGTTTCCATAGCATTTAATCAGGTATGTATTCTTAACTTTAAACTTTCATTATTTTTTATTTTGCTTGAGATTTGTTGGTTAATGTAGATTTAATGTAGGGTTTAGGTTTAGATTTAGTGTAGGGTGTAGATTTTCCATTACAATCATAGGCTATATGGTTTTAGGTATGCCACCCTCCCATTTTTTTGAAGATTGAATGTTTTAAATTTTTAATAATTTCATTGTTTTCAAGAATCAAAATTTTAAAGAAGAACATTTTAAAATTGATTCATTTTTGTTTGTTTGTTGTGGCAATGTGGCATAGGTGACAGTGGACACAATGCCAAAGCCATTGGATCCAATGTGGGAGTATGGGCAGCCAATTGACCCTAATAATCGGCAAAAGTTGAATTGCAAACTATGAGGGAAGGATATTTCTGGTGGAATTAGCCGCTTGAAATACCACCTTGCCAAAATTGCTGGGCATGAAGTGGATGTTTGTCCTGCTGTTAACCCAGAAGTGATGCAGATTGCAAACTAATCCATTCTTGACATGTCTAAGAAGATTGATGAGAAAGAAGAATTCAGAGATGAACTTGCATCTAGAATACAATCACGAACCATGGGGGGCACAAGTGACATGTATTCCTTCTCCTCATCTACACGACCCCCACATTCCACTGTGCCTTCTTCAGCCTCACCTCATGTGTCATCGTATTCGAGGCAACCTTCTGTTCAAACAATGCTCAAACAAAGGGAGAAGGATGAGGAAGATAGAATTGTGACAAAATGTTTTCTATGGGGTGATGTGCCTTTCAACATCGCTAAAAACAACTCCTACTATCATGCCATGTTTGAAGCTGCTGGCGTTGTTGGTCCAGATTATAGGGGGCCTTCCTATAATGATTTGAGAGGGAGACTCCTTGATGAGGAGAAGTTTGATTGCACCCAGAGATTAGATGAGCTCAAACAGTCATGGGCAGTCACCGGTTGCACTATTATGTTGGATGGATGGACTGATGGGAAGGGCAAATCCATTATCAATTTCTTGGTCAATTTTCCCAGGGGGACAGTTTTTATCAAATCTGTCGATGCATATCCCTATGTTAAAGATGCACGCTTATTATGTGATTTGTTGGATAAGTTTATCCAAGAGATAGGGCCACAATATGTTGTCCAAGTCATTATGGACAACCCTGTCAGTTATGTTGTTGCTGGGAGGATGCTTATGGAGAGGTATGCAAGCTTGTATTGGACTCCTTGTGCTGCCCATTGCATTGATTTGATGCTAGAGGACATGGGAAAACTTCCTTGGATCAAAGAAGTCATTGATTCAGCTCGGAATGTGACAAAATATATATATAATCATACATATGTTCTTTCACTTATGAGACACTTCACAGGAAACAAGGAGTTGATGCGGCCTGCAATCACACGATTCGCCACTTCCTTCATTTCTCTTCAGTCTATGCATAAGGTTATGATGGAGTTGCAACGGATGTTTCTTTCTGATGAGTGGGCATCTTGTGTCTATAGCACCAAACAATATGGGAAAGCCATTGCTCGAATGGTGCAATTTGATTTGACTTTTTGGGCACGATTGGAGGAGGTATGTGCCATTAGTGAACCTTTGGTAAAGTTTCTTCGTTTGGTTGATGGTGAAAATCCTGCAATGGGCTACTTGTATGAGGCCATGGATAGGGCCAAGGAAGCTATCCATCGCTACTATGAGGACAAGGGGGATGTGGGACTCACAAGATGAGCTGAACTATGGAGTGTGATCGATGAATGATGGAATAATACTCTCCATCGTCTCATTCATGCAGCAGGGCTCTACCTCAACCCTGCTTTCTCTTATGCATGTGGATTTCAGTTTGATGCTGAGGTCATGGATGGATTTCTCCAGTGTGTTCAGAGGACGGTGTTAACTCCCTCTGAGCGAGCATATATTTTTAGACATATGGAGATCTATAGGATGTCAGGTGGCACTTTTGGCTATGACATGGCTGTCCAGGATAGAACCACAAGGATGCCAGGTACAATTTGTTTAAAACTTTCAAATTTTGATCTCTTATATTCTTAATTAATTACCCTTTCATTTCTTTGCTTTTTACTTGGTAAAAATTTAATACATTGTAATTTGTAATTTGAATTTTGTCTTACCATTTATCTTCCTTGTTTTCTTTGTAGATGTGTGGTGGACTAACTATGGTCGCAGAGTCCTGGAGTTGCAAAGACTTGCCATTAGAGTGCTAATTCAAACTTGCAGTTCATCAGGGTGTGAACACAATTGGAGTGTCTTTGAGAAGATACACTCCAAGAAGTGCATAAGGTTAGAATTTTCAATTTAGAAATGTTAAAGTTTAAGCTTAAATTTATAATCTTTGCTTCTTTATAATTTTATTAATTTTAAATATAATTTATTACAATTTTGAATTTCAATTTATCATCAATTATCACCCCCTAACTATGGATCTCATACTAATGCAGGTTACTTTCTCAGCGCCTTAATGACATGGTTTATGTCTACTACAATCTAAGGTTGCAAGTGAAACAAATTGAGAAAGTGCCCAATCCAGATGCCATTTCATTGGATGACATTGACACTACCAACAAATGGAGGGTGGAGAGGGAGGATCCTGTGATGGACGAGGCACCTGAATGGTTGGAGGAAGAGGGGGATGATGATGCAGATCCATCAGAGGACGAGGGGGAAGAGGAGGATGCTGATGTTCCACTTCAAGAGGATGACTATGCCTATGACTATGAGGACATTGAGGAGGAGGTTGATGCTCATTTGCAATGCCGACCAGCTCCAGGTGGCCCACCACCTCCACAGAGTCATATAGTTGGGACTGGGAGGAGTCAGCTCACATTCATCTCCCCCTCATCCACAACATCTACTCGAGAATTTGGAGGTTCTAGTTCCACCCCAGGCTCATCTGGACCACCTCCATGACCACCGGAACCTACTGCTTCTAGAGGAAGAGTGGTGCCACAGCCAATGCCCTTGACCCGTAAAAGGGGTAGATTGATTAGAGGATCATCCTCAGGGAGTCGATGACTTGATTCCTATTTTTATCATTGTACTATGATACTATCATACTATGTTGGTGTCTTATGTCTAGACTCTATACACTATGATTCTACATGCCTCATGAGTCATGACTCATGATGATTCATCTCTTGAGAGAGTCACATTTATTTTGATCATTTGATGTGATGTTCTATCATTCCATCACGAACATATTTCAGTATTTTCAGTTTATAGTCGATATATGATCATGATCCACCATTTGACATATTATGCATCTTATATAGAAGTTGTATTTTAATATTTATGTGGAAATGCATTTATTTGATGTTGTTGTTGCTTTAGATGTTAACAAAATTGAAAAAAAATTGTTTATTTTTCTATTTTTTAATGCAAAACGACATTTGCCGATATTTTCCGATATTTTCGCCGTTGCTGCCGATAAGTTTCATTCCAGACTCCCGGCGATATATTCACTGACACGATATATGTAACTATGATTAAGTTTGGAGTCAGTTTGGTGGATCGCTGTTTGAAAGAGCGTAGAGATTACCAAAATGCATATCACGATACTATACACCCCCGTTGCAGCCATGTTATAATTTCAGTAAACGCCTTCGCTTCGATCGAGGGGCAATATAGAGGAAATACGTGCTCTATTCTCAAAAGAATAATAAAGTGATGGAACTGAATATGTTTATCCAGTTAAACGTAACGAGAGATTGGCTCGGAAAATAATTGAGAGATGAAAGGTAGAGTGAATGATTAAGGAAACAACATTGTATAGAATGAAATATATAAATATAAAGTATAGTTTTTTATAATTAGGAAAAATATAATAACATTTTATTTTTTATTTTTTTCTTCCTAAACAAAATGGTAGAAGATATGGTTTTTATTTAAAAAATGGATTAAAAAACTTTTTAAAAATCAATAGAAGTTTGTAAATCTTTATTTTTAAAGAAAAAATGATTTATTAACTAAATTTTATAGAAATTTTACTTTTAATATTTATAATGTGTTCTTTAATTCTTATATTGTTTGTTTACCTATTTATATTATTAGAAAGCATTTAAAATGTGGATGTAAAGGAATCAAAGAATATGGTTTGGGTGTTGAAGCTATAAGCTTGATCAGGTTTGGTGGAAAGGCCATTCAGTGGTTGATCTCTGAACACCATAATGGTTTATTCATCTCTCAAAACCCTAATGGATTTTTTTTCCACTTGGAGTGATGCCGTAGCCACAATGTCCTAGAACCAACCAAGTTTTTAAAAAAAAGTGGGAAGATCCAGTTTTTTCTTGTTTTTTTTGTGTGTGTTCCTTGATTCAATATGTCTAAAAAAACAAGTGTATGTGCCTTATACAAAAGAGATAGGTTGTAATCCATCCACATCCATGGTGGATCTCGACATGGATTATGGTGAAGACTCCACGCAACATGAGTCCTATCGAGGGTAAAATGATGTTGTAGCCTCAAGACACTACTTGTAAAAAAATGGTTTACTTTTTGGAAATGTGGAGTTGTCATATGCAGATCTGGACACAATAGAGGGTGGGGTTCGTGAGAACAACTTCGACGATGCTCTAAAGAACGGAGTTAATGTTTTTTATTCTAATGCATGTGTGTGGTAAAAACTCCAGCTGAATGCCATAATATCGATCCATCCACTTTTTTACTTCCGAATACGATGGTCTGAATGAATATGGAAAGGTGGAAAATCCTGGTCTGATTTCTAAGGGTCATGATAAACAGTCTTTAATGTAGTTGTCCTTTTCAGCACACATCAGAATAGAAGTTAAATGTATCAGAAACACAATAGAATTCACATGGATCTTAAAGGCTTACCTCTGCTACAGATTTAGTGAAGGTTCCTTCTTCCATTAGGGTTTTTGGGAAGGTGGATCAAGAAAAACATAAGCTTAAGGACATAAAAGCCAAGAAAGACCTCAAGAGTTTATCTATTGGAAGATATTTCATACTGAAAAAAGTGGAAAGCCTAAGAAATTGTGCGATGGAGGGTCGGTTGGAAACTCGGAGTATGTTAGGATGAATCAACTGGAGTTGATAGAATGGGTCATTGCAAACTAGAAACCATTATTTGACTATGTTCCCCAGGTACTTTGGATTTCCTCGGGATGGTTCTGTTTTATTTTTCTAGATAATGTACATGTATAGAGGGTTCTTAATAATTTTTGGATTATTCAAAATGGATCCTTTGTTTTGTGGAACTGATTTGTGGATTTCAATTCATTGACATAATTGTATACCAAAAGACACCTATGGTTTTTCTCCCTATTCTACCCATCCAGTTTTGTCCATAGAATATGCTTATTAAAATCACAAACCATTTTGGAAGGTATATTACTGTAGACAAAGCTGCTTTGAGGGTAGCTGATAGAGAGATGGCGCAGGTGATGGTGGAGCTTGACATCTCAGAAGGACTGTCGAAATCCTTCATAATAAACTGGGGAGATATATCTTTTAGCCAGAGATTGGACGACAAGGTCATTCCATTTCGTTGTTTAATATGTCATAATACTGTCCATCTTAAGAGCGAGTGTCATTTGGGAACCTCACATTCATATGGAAAGAAACAATGGAGGCCAGTTTTGAACGTGGCTTATCCAGAATATCCTCGATGTCCAACATAGAAGGTGGAGACCCCTCTGTCACAAGGTATGTCTGATTTCTCCTCTCTCGTTCCCTATGAATATTTGACTTCAAAGGAACTTCATTTTGTTAAATCTATTGAAAATAATTTAGACCGAAGGCTATGTTTGTTAATAAACCCTAATTCTACTCCCTCGTCTAACCCTTTCCCTCCTAAGCTTCCTCCAACTCCATCTTTACCCTTTCCTTCCCATCCCTCTAGTTTTATTGAGTTGTCAGGGATGGGTATTGACTTTTTAGGTCCCAACCATGTGGTAATTAACGGATCGGTAGAAAATTTGACTTCTTCTCCTCCTGCTAAGGATTGTTTTAGGGGGTTTAGTGTAGCAAATCACTTTGGAGAAGTTAGAATCATATTTGAATTTCTCCCCTGTTACTATTTATGCAAATAATTCTAAATAAAACAAATACTTTATTCTAATGAACTCCATTAGATGTCAAAATCTAACTATTCATATAAAGAACAAGAAAAAGCAGGGTAAAGGAATTTTAGTACATGAAGGGGATACAGACATATAGTTGGAAGTCGGCTATATACCAGTGTCAAAAATAATTTGATTGCCTAGGGGTATTGTAACAATGTGGAGGCTTTAGATAGGGTGCTTAGAGCACAAAATCTCTCTCTGGAAGTTTCCCAATGATTTGTATCTCCTTCAATATAAGGTGCTTGGGTGGATGGCCCAAAATTTCGTGCCCTCAAAAAATTCTATTAAATAACAGAGTTGATAGTTATTTTATTCAAGAAACCATATGTGTGGTACAAAATCTTATCAATTCTTTTTTAAAATATTAAAAGATTCGGAGTGTTTTGCAATTGATGTTGTAGGGATTTCGGGTGGCTTGGTTGCACTCTGGAATCCTTTGATTTGATCCTTTAAACCATTTAGAACTTGTGCAGGGATCTTGTTGAAAGAGAATATTCGAGGTTTCGAAAAACAGATGCACATTGTAAATGTGTATGCCCCTTATAAGGATAGAAGGCAATTCTGGGATAGAATTGATGTTAGTGGCTTATTGAGTATTGATAATCTCATTTTAGATGGAGACATTAATCTGACAGTTCACTTTTTTCAGAATTGGGGAACTCTCCATCCTTTAGATCCTTTCGAGTATTATTTTGTGGAGATTTTCAACAATTATCAGGTAATTAACATTGCCCCTTCCAAAAATACCCCTACCTACAGAAGCAAAAGTGGGGGCTCGGGTGTGTAAAAGGATTGACCGTTTTCTTTGAAAAAGAAACTTTTCTATATGTCAGTACTAGTTATAAATCTTGGGTCTTGCATAATAGTATCTCTAATCACTTTCCTATAGCTCTTCATGTGGATGTGAACCCTTTGGATACTTTTAGACCCTTCAAATTTGACCATTCTTGGCTTAAAAATGAATATCTCTTCCAGGTGATTAGGGTTTTTTGGGCTAATCATTTATCTTGTCAATATAAACGTGCTAGAACATTTTATATTTAAACTATAGGATCTTAAGAAGGAAGTAGTTAGATAGACTGAAAGGAAATCCATAAAAAATAGAGCTACCTTACAACAAATAGAGTCTGATATTTTTTATCTACTTTTGTCAAATTTATTAGGGTCTTACTCATTTAAAGATACAGATAAAAAAATTTCCCTGCTAAGCTTACAGGATGAGATCCACTTGAAATATGAAGAAAAATTAAGTCTCAAACGAATAGCCATATGGCTTGAGGCAAGTGACAGAAACACAATTTTTTTTGTTGCAATTGTGCTTCATTTCACCGGAATTTAAACTCAATATGGGAGATTAAACACATGAAAATGGTGATTTGGCCTATTCTTAGGATAGGATAAAGCTTGTTGCATAAAATTATTTCAAATTCCTCTTCAAAGATCAGAAGAAAGCCCTAATTGGTAATCAACTTAAATTTCTTGAGCATATCACATCTTATTTTACTAAAGAAGATTGTTTGGAATTGGGAAAAGAAATCACTTTGGAGGAAATTCAAAAGGTATTGACTAAGTTTGCCAAGGAAAAAATTCATGGACTAGATGGGTGGACGGTTGAGTATTTTTTGGATTTCTTCAACATTTTGGGAAAAGATTTACTGAATGTTGCATAATTATCCAGAAAGAAGGGTTATATGCCAGGCTCTTGTAATGCAACATTTATCACTTTGATACCAAAAAGGGACTCTCCTGAGAGTTTCTCTGATTTCAGGCCTATTGCTCTTTATAATTTGGTCTTCAAGATGGTTACAAAGATAATTATTGATAGAATAAAGCCTATGCTCTCAAAATACATCTCAAAAGAAAAATTTAGCGTTTTAGACCATAGACAAATACTTGATGTTGTTGGGACCACTCAAGACTGTTTACACTCTGTTAAGACAAAAAATATAAGTTTGGTGATAAGGAATCTTGATTTAGATAAGGCCTATGATAAATTCAACTGGGATTTTTTGAGGTTGGTTCTTCTACATATTGGAATTCTTGCTCTTGTTATGGATAAGATTATGGCATGTGTCACATCTGCTAATTTTGCAGCCTTAATCAACATATCTCCTACATCGTTTTTCAAGATCGCTAGAGGTCCAATACAGGGTTTCCCCTCTCTCCATTACTATTCTTACTTATGATTGAAGGACTTAACGTATTAATCTCAAAATATCATATTGAAGGCCAGTTTTCAGGTATCAATTTTTTAGATGAAATTATCATTTCACATTTACTTTTTGTTCATTATATTATTCTCTTTTGTTTGGAAAATAACACTGAATGGAAGAATATGCAAATTCTTCTGGATCTCATTTTCAATGCAACATGTATAAAAGTCAATATTGAAAAGTATTGTTCCTATATCCATAATATTCAGCGAGATTGTTTATTTGATTTGAAGACACTTTTTCAGTATAAAGTAGAAGAGATGGAGATTGGATTTAAATATTTGGGTTTTTTCCTAAAACCTTACAGCTATAGAGTAAATTATTGGTTTTGACACATTAAGAAGATGGAGAAGAGGATATCTAGTTAGGATTTCAAATTCCTCTCTTTAGGAGGCATGCTTACATTAATTAAATCCACTTTGCAAAGCATTCCTATTTAATGGTGTTCTCTAATCAAGATCCCAGATTCCACAATGAAATCTACGAGGAACAAGATTTTCCATTTTCATGGTCATGCTTGGGTTCAGAGAGAAAATTTCACCTAGCTCCATGGGAAACATTGGTTAATCCTACTAATCAGGGAGGATGGTTTATAAATAATATGTCTTTATTTAACTATGCACTTTGCTTAAAATCATTATGGAGATGTCTCTTCAACCAAAGTCTGTGGAGTGAAGTTATGAAAACAAAGTATTTGAAGAATATTCCATTCAACTCTTGGAGTAGAAACTTGGTTTTTTATTCTTCTAATGTCTCGGTGGTATGGAATAGCTTTCTCAAAGTTATTCATTAGCTAAAGAAAGATATTTTTTGAAATATAAGAATTTGTTCCAATACGAACATGTTCCATGCAATGTAGACCCAAACCGCACTACCTTTCATCGATCTTGTCATGAGGTAGGTATTGCAATTGATTGACAAGCTCAAGTATTGTGGGAGGGAATGTATCTTCAAGGTTACATTTGAAAAAAATAGAAGCAGTAGCATGACCTCAAGGCTGCATAATGAGATTGTATATGTATTAGCGAAAACGAGGGTGTTGGCCAAATATATTGTCATGATAGTGAGTTAGGTGAAGTGCATATTTGTGCATCTCAACTTGATGAATGCGTGGTTGTTTAAGCATTGAAACACCTATGGGAAACAAGGTTGGAAAGGCCATTGAAAAATTCCTTCAGTGTTGTACTCATTGATAGGGAAGATGCCTATCAGGGGGCAATCAATGGAAGGCAGGAGTGGGATATTTGGTATGTGCAATAAATGTCTAATTTCCTCAACCTAAATTGTAGAATTTCTTTGTATTGAAATAAAGTAGGAGAATTGCAATTCATGGGGTTCAAGCAAATATGGTGATTGCAAAGTAGAATACCAACTATGTTGGTGAAATGGTGTATCATAGGTATTGGCATGGTTAATAAGAAAGGAAATGTCTATTTCCTCAAGACACAAAGAAGATAATGCAATTGGGTTAACTCAAACATCCTTATAGCATGGATTGTTCGCCATTTTGTATTCAAGAGCAACAAGAAGACGTGTTCGACTAACAAAGAGTTCATATGGTTTGTTTGTAGGGTTGCATTTGCAAACAAAAAGGATGTTTAATATTAAATGGGGGAGGGATGTGGCAATATTGGAAATCTATTGGGGGAAGCAAATACTATGACAAAAATATTTATATTGACCACCATGGGCATGTGTGACTTGTAGAATTGGGTTAGCAAGAAACATGAGCACTTCTTCAACTTGTGTAAGTATTGCAAGGAAAGGTAATTGTATGCCTTGGTCCATATTGTTTAGCAATGAAAATTGATGGCCTTTTATTTATAGAATACAATGAGAGTATGCATAAGAACCATGGATTTTTTCGTTGAAATGCCAGGGTAATATTCAATGCATATCGAGCATACGTTGATGTGAGATAGCTGGTCCAATTTTGTATGAAAGCACTGATGTGCATCATTAAGGGGAGTGTTGGATAGATTTAGCATGGGGGATGGAAGGGATGGTGTGGTGGAAGGTTGTCCAAAAGAAAATTAAGAAGGTATATCTAAAGCTTGACGAGTAACTCTATAAAGAAGACGTTTTTTCTTACTGTTTTTATTTTTGTTTTGTGGATATACAGTGTCTTCTTCATGCATTGGATTGTTCATTGTCATGGTTGGGAATTATTCCTACAAGAAAAGTGTAAACTTGTTACAGACCTAGAAGGTTTCATTGGCGGAAGGGACACATTTTCTATACCTATGTATTGGAAAGTATATGGATATAAAACATGGAGTTAAAGGAAATGTAAAGTAATTGCATTATGAAAAGAAACCATGGAGGTCAAAAGTAACATCTAATGGGAAAATATAATTTACAAATTTTAGCTTGCTAAGTGTAAGAAATAAAAAATAAAAAATAATAAAATTTAGTATGAAAAAGCATGTATGAAACAATTAGCATATAAGGAAATAAAATTAAGCGGCCATGCTAAATAAGCATTGTTGGAACAAGAAATATAGTAAATGTAATAAAGGTTTTGTACAGAAATATGACAAGTTGTTCTAAGAAAGAAGAGAACTAAGGAACTTATTTATAAACAAACATAATAGTAAATTAGTATTGTATTCAAAAGTGAACATATAAGGTTTCATCTAGCATTTATGTTCAAAATGTTAAGTGATAGTTGGTATATTAGAAGTATGAGAAAGCAAGTTAGAACTGCTAAAACAAAAACCTATTCTTGGAGTAGAAAAAATAATGCTTCTATGTTGAAGCATGAAATACAGATATTTTTGAAACTTAAGGATTTATTAGAGAAGATAATGAATGCACGAGTATGGAGTGCAAAGAATTTGTTCATGTTTAGGGAAGAAAAAAAGAAAGATTTTGGGAAGGAAGAGAACGAGGTGAAGTTGTCGATGAAATGTCTTCAATCACCACAATTACAACCTTTAGGCGTGTAGTTCCAAAAAAAGTCTTGGTTCTAACTAAAAGGGTGAAAAGGAATTGTCTGTTGCAGATATTATGGGCTATTTCAACAAGGGATGTTGCTTCAGTTGAGAGGAGGCATAAGTCTTTTGTAGAAATTCCCATGAGTTGGTTTCCAACATCATCAAAATCTACTTCACCATAAATATGTCCATACATATCCTCCAAGACGACTTTTAGTTTGTATATGTAGTCACATTCAAGAAACTCCCAATAACATTTATCATAATGACAAATGTTTCCAAATTTGTGGGAAATGTTTTTCATGCATTGTGTGCCATCAACAAAAAGAGGGCATGCGAGGAAATTAAAGTCATCCATGTTAACATTTGTGATGGTTACAACAACAAAATAACAAATTGTCTTTTCATATTTTCGTCCTCTTAACATGAATGCACCTAAAAAAAACATGTATGCTCTCACATGATTGTCCTTGCATAGAGAAAAAAAAGTAATCCCAATTTTAAACATAAAGTAATGTTTGTGCTCTATAGTATGTAGTTTTTAAGTCTAAGTGCAACTTTTAGTTTAAATGGATAAATCACAATATAATATTGTGTGGAAGAATGTCACTAATACTATTGATGTTGTTGGTGGTAGCTGGTTCGCAGGGAGGGTAGTGAAAGGTCTCCGAATAAAAGTTGGACAAAATCTTTTTATTGTAGGAAATAAAATTTTTAAACTTTCTCAAGATCAGGTGGAAGCTAATAATTTGGTTTTAGCACAAGATTGAGAGCAAGGTATGGACAATAATGAGGGTCAAATTTGGCTTCGGGCAGAGGAGGTAGGCCTTTGTGGTGAACTTGTTGATTGATGAACGACACTTTATTATTGGTTTACAATAATGTGTATCAAACTACGATGATGATTTTCTTATTAAGATTTAATGGGCATTAAAATATAATAAGTTGCAAAAGAAATAAAATAGATAAGTAACTATTAAAGATACACACACAATGTTTAGGTGGAAAACTTGGAAAAACCATTATAGTAAATTTATTATCTCCCTTGACCTAAACCTACCAAGCTCATCCAAGTGAGCTCACCACCTCACCTCCAAGCCAAATACCATCGGCCCAAATCACATGCTAAGAACTAAACCATTTGACTCATTCCCGAGTGAAGGTTAACCATAACACATTCATTGTCATTGGATGAAAAGACTAGGTATGTAATTTTGAAACTAGTTTATGAATCTCTTTCCTTTTCCTCTTTGCAAGATGAGCAAACATGGTGATACAATCTTCTTTGGAAATGAAATTGTCTTACAACATTAGATTGTTCATTTGACTAGTTTTAGAAATCAAGTGTTTTACTTGGGATAATTATATCACTAACATAGATCCATTTTAAACCTTGATCTATCAAGCACCTCGAGGGATCCAATTTCTTGAGGTGTACATTTTTGTACCATTTAGATGAGGGTACTTGATAGATCTGGGTTTAAAATGAATTTATGCTAGTTTAATTTGTTTTTTATTTTAATTTATTTAAGTGCATATATCATTTTTATTTTTTCATTTTTTAATATTATTTTATTTATGTAAGCTACCATAAGGTGACTAACATGAGAGAATCTTCCTCATATGAGAAAACACAACAATCTAATATGTATTATTTGTTTTTAAAAGAAGCAAACTATCTTTTACGTCACTATGCATTTGATTTTGAAAAACAAATACGGAGAAAGTGAAGAAATTCTTTATGAATTTGAATTTGAAAAAAAAATACCGAGTGAAAAAAATATTTAATATATCTTTGAATTGGGTGACTTTATCATTTGATTTCAATTTATAATCATCTATAAATTGATGTCTTTAAGCGGAGAGATCTTCGTTGCTATGTAAGATAGGGTATTTGGATGCACTTAAATTTAGTATGGTTTGGTAACAAGCAATAAAATGTTACTAAAGTTGTTGTAAATATTATTGGTGTAGGAGATGTATAAAAAGGATGAACTAAATGTTGATAGGCAACTTTAAGTTCCAATTTTCTTGCCAAAACAAATTACCAAAAAAATTTATTTGGTTATTTGATGGTGTTTTACCAAGACTTGGGTAATAATATTTAGATGGGTTATGATGGTTTTATTCTTTGTCATTATTAAAAATGTTTCTCATTTTCAAATTTTTGGGTAATTATTGATTGGATACACTTAAAAACTAATTTGGGTAATTATTGATTGGGTACACTTCAAAAACAATTTGCAGATTAAAAGTAGTAATAACAAAATATTCAAGTCTTTTAGATAAGTTCATGGATTTTCATTTTCTACACACTTTTCCATAATACGAGGAAGCATATTTACTATTAAAAAAAACTCTTGGTTTAGCGCATGAAGGAAGATTGTAGTTCATGAAGGAAGATTGTATTGATAGTATTGATAGGTAGTTCATGAAGGAAGATTGTATTGATAGTAGGAAGACTATATTGATAGTTTTTTTGGTGAGTAGTTTTTTTTAAATTTTCAACTAGAGTAAATGGTTGGAGTTTAGTGTTTTTTGGTTAGTAGGTTTTTTAATATTTTCAAGTAGAGTGAATGGTTAGACTTTAGTTGATTTTGTATATAATTGGTGTTTTTTTAGTGATGTTATGAGACTTTAAAAAATATGTAAACTGTATTGTTTTATTAAGGAAACATTTTTGTATAGAATGAAATATATAAATATAAAGTATAGTTTTTATAATTAGGAAAAAAATAATAACATTTTATTTTCAATCTTTTTCTTCATAAAAAATTGTAGAAGATATTGTTTTTATATAAAATATGGATTAAAAATGTTTTTAAAAATTAATAAAAGTTTGTAGAAAAAATGATTTATTAATTAAATTTTATAGAAATTTTATTTTTAATATTTATAATGTGTTCTTAATTTTCCTTTTCTTTGATTCTTATATTGTTTGTTTACCTATTTATATTATTAGAAAGTATCTAAAATTTGGATGTAAAGGGCTCAAAGAATATGGTTTGGGTATTGAAATTATAAGCTTGTTCAGGTTTGGTAGAAAGGTCATTCAGTGGTTGATCTCTGAAAATCCTAATGGTTTATTCAACTCTAAAAACCCTAATGGATTTGTTTCCACTTGGAGTCAAGCCGCAGCTGCAATGTCCTAGTACCAACCAAGTTTTAAAAAAAAGTAGGAAGATCGAGTTTTCTCTTTTTTTTTTTGTATATTCCTTGATTCAATATGTCTACAAAAAAACAAGTGTATGCGCCTTATACAAAAGAGATAGGTTGTAATCCATCAACATCCATGGTGGATCTCGACATGGATTACGATGAAGACTCCATGCAAAATGAGTCGATTTGTAATCCATCAACATCCATGGTGGATGTCCACATTGATTACGGTGAAGACTCCACCCAACATGAGTTTGATCGAGGGGAAAATGATGTTGTAGCCTCAAGACACTATTTGTCAAAAAATGGTTTACTTCTTGCAAACGTGGAGTTGTCCTACTCATATCCGGACATGATAGGGTTGGGGTTCGTTGAGAAAAAATTCGACGATGCTCTAAAGAACAGAGTTAATGATTTTTATTCTAATGCATGCGTGTGGTAAAAACTCCAGTTCAATGCCATAATATCGATCCATCCACTTTTTTACTTCCGAATATGATGGTCTGGATGAATATGGAAAGGTGGAAAATCCTGCTTTGATTTCTAAGGGTTGTGATAAGCAGTCTTTAACATAGTTTAGTCCTTCTCAACACACATTACAACAAAAGGTAAATGTATCAGAAACACAATAGAAATCACATGTATCTAAAAGGCTTACCTCTGATACAAATTTGGTGAATGTTCCTCCTTCCATTAGGGTTTCTGGGAAGGAGGATTGAGACAAACATAAGCTTAAAGACTTAAAAGTCAAGAAAGACCTCAAGAGTTTATCTATTGGAAGATATTTCACACTGAAGAAAGGTGGAAAGCCTAAGAAATCATGTGATTGAGGGTCAGTTGGAAACTTGGAGTATGCCAGGATGACTCGACTAGATTTGATAGAATGGGTCACTACAAACTAAAAACCATTATTTGACTATGTTCTGCAGTTACTTTGGTTTTCTTGGGGATGGTTCTGTTTTATTTTTTTAGATAATGTACATGTATAGAGGGTTCTTAATAATTTTATTATTATTCAAAATGGATCCTTGGTTTTGTGGAACCGGTTTGTAGATTTCAATCCATTGACAGAACTATATAGCAAAAGACACCTCTGATTTTTCTCCCTGCTCTACCCATCTAGTTTTGTTCATAGATTATGCTTATTAAAATCACAAACCATTTGGGAAGGTATATTATGGTAGAAAAAGTTGCTTTGAGGGCAGCTGATAGACCGATGGTGTGGGTGATGGTGGAGCTTGACATCTCGGAACAAGGGGACTTCACTTATTGAACCTCTCACATAGCACGTGCGATCGTGGTATATTAAAGAATACCCTTGATTTCTAGAGATATTCCCCCAAAGTATTTTTGTTGAAACCCCCTCCCAATACTTAAAACCTACTCCCCACCCATTTTTATACCTCAATCCTTCTAAACCACCCTACCCACCCCCACCTTAAACCCCTCATCCCCCCCAATACTTGCAATATATCTGTTCAATTTTTAATAATTTTAAAACCCACAATATGAACTAACGTGATAGGACATTGGTCAATAAGTGAAGCCCGCTTGTCTCGGAAGGACTGGTAGAATCCTTCATGATAAACTGGGGAGATATATCTTTTAGCCAGAGATTGGACTACAAGGTCATTCCATTTCATTGTTTAATATGTCATAATACTGGCCATGTTAAGAGCGAGTGTCATTTGGGAACCTCACATTCATATGGAAAGAAACAGTGGAGGCCATTTTCAAACGTGGCTTATCCATAATCTCCTTGATGTCTGGCACAAAAGGTGGAGACCCCTCTGTCACAAGGTATGTATGATTTCTCCTCTCTCGTTCCCTATGAAAATTTGACTTCAAAGAAACTTCATTTTATTAAATCTATTGAAAAGGATTTAGAGCGAAGGCTAAGTTTGTTAATAAACCCTAATTCTACTCCCTTGTATAACCCTTTCCCTCCTATGTTTCCTTCAACTTCGTCTTCACCCTTTCCTTCCTGTCCCTCTACTTTTATTGGGTCGTCGGGATGGGTATTGACTCTTTAAGTCCCAACCATGTGGTAATTAACCAATCGGTAGACAATCATTAGAGGGAATTTGGGGTCTAAAATGGGCCTTATAAGAAAACACGGCAACAATAAGTTCTTGTGAGTTGGAATTCAAGAACCAATAGAATTCCAATAAAATCAGTCAACCATAATGGTTGAATTGACATATTTGTTATAAAAAAAAATTACTTTTTTTGTTCATATTTTTGACATATCTCCCTATGTTTTCACTTAAATTTTGATCGGAAGAGCTCGTTGGATGTAAAATCAAATTCCGCGTCCAACGAGATCTCCCAATCAAAATTTGAGTAAAAAAATAGGGAGATATGTCGAAAATACGAACACAAAAAGTAGTTTTTTTTTCCTCCAAAATTAATAAATATTATTTTATTATTTTCCTTAGGAGGCCCATTTTAGACCTCAAAATTCCTCTAATACTGACTTCTTCTCCTCCTACTAAGGATTTTTTAGGGGGTTTAGTGCAGCAAATCACTTCGGAGAAGTTAGCCTCATATTTGAATTTTTACCCTATTACTATTTATGCAAATAATTCCAAAGAAAAAAAATACGTTATTCCAACGAACTCCATTAGATGTCAAAATGTAACTATTCACAAAAAGAATAAGAAAAAGCAAGGTAAAGGAATTTTAGTAGATGAAGGGGATAAAGAGATATTGTTGGAAGCTGGCTATATATCGGTGTCGAAAAGAATTTTCTTGCGTAAGAGTATTGTAACAATGTGGAGGTTTTAGATAGGGCTCTTAGAGCACATAATGCCTATGTGGAAGTTTCCCAATGATTTGTCTCCTTCAATATAAGGCGCTCGGGGAATGGCCCAAAATTCCGTGCCCTCAAAAAATTCTATTAAATAACAAATTTGATATTTATTTTATTCAAGAAACCATGTATGTGGTACAAAATATTTTCAATTCTTTTTAAAAATATTAAAAGATTGGGAGTGTTTTGCAATTGATATTGTAGGGATTTCAGGTGGGTTGGTTGAACTTTGGAACCCTTTGATTTGATCCTTTAAACCATTTAGAACTTGTGCAGGGATCTTGTTGAAAGGGAATATTGGAGGTTTTGAAAAATAGATGCACATTCTAAATGTGTATGCCGCTTATAAGGATAGAAGGCAGTTTTGGGATAGAATTGATGTTAGTGGCTTATTGAGTCTTGATAATATCATTTTAGAGGGAGACCTTAATCTGACACTTCACTCTTTTGAGAACTGGGGAATTCTCCATCCTTTAGATGCTTTGGAGTATTATTTTGTAGAGATTTTCAACAATTATCAGTTAATTGACATTGCCCTTTCCAAAATTACCCCTACCTACAGAAGCAAAAGTGGGGGTTGGGCTGTGTAAAAGGCTTGACTGTTTTCTTTTAAAAGAAACTTTTCTATATGTTAGTACTAGTTATAAATCTTGGGTCTTGCATAATAATATCTTTAATCACTTTCCTATAGCTCTTCATGTGGATGTGAATCCTTTGGATACTTTTAGACCCTTCAAATTTGACCATTCTTGGCTTAAAAATGAAGCTCTCTGCGAGGTGATTAGGGTTTTTTGGGATAATCATTTGCCTTTTCAATATAAATGTGATGGAACATTTTATATTTAAACTATAGGCTCTTAAGAAGGAAGTAGTTAGATGGACCAAAAGGAAATCCATAAAAAACAGAGCTACCTTACAACAAATAGAGTGTGGTATTTTTTATCTACTTTTGTCAAATTTATTAGGGTCTTACTCAGTTGAAGATACAGATAAACTTTCTTCCCTGATAAGCTTACAGGATGAGATCCACTTGAAAAATGAAGAAAAAATAAGGCTCAAAAGAAGATCTATATGTCTTGAGGTAGGTGACAAAAACACAATTTTTTTTCATAATTGTGCCTCATTTTGCTAGAATTTAAACTCAATATGGGAGATTAGTGATGAAAATAGTGATTTGACATGTTGTTAGGATATGAAAAAGCTTGTTGCAGAAAATTATTTCAAATTCCTCTTCAAATATTAAAAGAAATCCCTAATTAGTAATCAACTTAAAGTTCTTGAGAATATTAGATCTTATTTTACTAACGAAGATGGTCTAGAATTGGGAAAAGAAATCACTTTGGAGGAAATTCATAAGGTATTGACTAAGTTTACGAAGGAAAAAATTCATGGACTAGACGGGTGGAGGGTTGAGGTTTTTTTTGATTTCTTCGACATTTTGGGAAAAGATTTACTGAATGTTGCATAATTCTCCAAAAAGAAGGGTTATATGTTAGGCTCTCATAATGCAACATTTATCACTTTGATACCGAAAAGGGACTCTCCTGACACTTTCTCTGATTTCAAGCCTATTGCTCTTTGTAATTTGGTCTACAATATGGTTACAAAGATAATTATTAATAGAATAAAGCCTATGCTCTCAAAATACATCTCAAAAGAAAAATTTGATGTTTTAGACAATAGACACATACTTGATGCCATTGGGACCACTCAAGAGTGTTTACACTCTGTTAAGACAACAAATATAAGTTCAGTAATAATGAATCTTGATTTAGCTAAGGCCTACGATAAAGTCAACTCGGATTTTTTAAGGCTGGTTTTCCTACATATTGGTATTCCTACTCATGTTATGAATTGGATTATGGCATGTGCCTCATCTGCTATTTTTGCAACCTTAATCAATAGATATCCTACATCCTTTTTCAAGATCTGTAGAGGTCCAAGGAAGGGTTGCCCCTCTCTCCGTTATTATTCTTACTTATGATTGAAGGACTTAGAAGATTAATCTCAAAATATCGTATTGAAGGCCAGTTTTCAGGTATCAATTTTTTAGATGAAATTATCATTTCACATTTATTTTTTGTTGATTATATTATTCTCTTTGGTTTGGAAAATAACACTGAATGGAAGAATATGCATACTCTTTTGGATCTCTTTTTCAATGCAACATGTATGGAAGTCAATATTGAAAAGTATTGTTCCTATATCCATAATATTCAGCTAGATTTTTTATTGGATTTGAAGACACTTTTTTCAGTTTAAGGTAGAGTAGATGGAGATTGAATTTAAATATATGGGTTTTTTCCTAAAACCTTACATCTATAGAGTAAAATATTGGTTTTGACGCATTAAGAAGATGGAGAAGAGGATATCTAATTGGGATTTCAAATTCCTCTCTTTAGGAGGCACTCTTACATTAATTAAATCCACTTTGCAAAGCGTTCCTGTTTACTGGTGTTCTCTAATCAAGCTCCTAGATTCCACTATGAAATCTACAAGGAACAAGATTTTCCATTTTTTATGGTGAGGCTTGGGTTCAGAGATAAAATTTCACCTAGCTCCATGGGTAACATTGGGTACTCCTATTGATCAGGGAGGATGGGGTATAAATAATATGTCTTTATTTAACTCTGCACTTTGCTTAAAATCACTATGGAGATGTCTCTTCAACCAAAGTATATGGAGTGAAGTAATGAAAACAAAGTATCTGAAGAATATTCCAGTCAACACTTGGAGTAGAAACTTGGTTTTTTATTCTTCTGGTGTCTCGGTGGTATGGAACTTATTTCTCAAATTTATTCATTGGATAATGAAAGGTATTTGTTGAAATATAAGAATTTGTTCCAATACGAACATGTTCAACGCAATGTAGACCCAAACCACACGGCCTTTCATTGATCTTGTCATCAGGTAGGTCTTGCAATTGATTGACAAGCTTAAGTATTATGGGAGGGAGTGTATCTTCAAGGTTACGTTTGAAAAAAAATGAAGAAGTAGCATGAATTCGAGGCCACATAATGAGATTGTATATGTAGTAGCGAAAACAAGGGTGTTGGCCAAATATGTTGTCATGATAATGAATTACGTGAAGTGCATATTTGTGCATCTCAACTTGATGAATGCATGGTTGTTTAAGCATTGAAACACCTATGGGAAAAAAGGTTGGAAAGGCCATTGAAAAATTCCTTTTGTGTTGTACTCATTGATAGGGGAGATGCCTATCGAGGGGCAATCAATGGAAGGAAGGAGTGGGCTATCTGGTATGTGCAACAAACTTCTAATTTCCTCAACCTCAATTGTAGAATTTCTTTATGTTGAAATAAAGGAGGAGAATTGCAATTCATAGGGTTCAAGCAAATATGGTGATTACAAAGTAGAAGATGAGCTATATTGATGAAATGGTGTATCATGGGTATTGGCATGGTTAATAAAAGGGGAAATGTCTATTGAATCAAGACACAAAGAAGATAATGTAATTAGGTTAACTTAAACATCCTTGTAGTACGGATTGTTCGCCATTTTGTATTCAAGAGCAACAAGAAGACGTGTTCGACTAACAAAGAGTTCATATGGTTTGTTTATAGGGTTGTACTTGTGAAGAAAAAGGATGTCAATGTTTAATATTAAATGGGGGAGGGATGTGGAAATATTGGAAATGTATTGGGGGAAGAAAATAGTATGACCAAAATATTTATATTGACCACCACGGGCATGTGTGACTTATAGGATTGGGTTAGCAAGAAAGATGAGCATTTCTTCAACTTGTGTAAGTATTGCAATGAAAGGTGGTTGTATTCCCTGGTCCATATTGTTTACCAATGAGAATCGATGGCCTTTTCTTTCTAGAATACAATGATACCATGCATAAGAACCATGTATTTTTTTCATCGAAATGACACGGTAAGATTCAATGTATATCGAGCATACATTAATGTGAGATAGCTGGTCCAATTTTGTATGAAAGCGCTGATGTCCATAATTAAGAGAAGTGTTGGATGGATTTAGCAAGGGGGATGGAAGGGATGGTGTGGTGGAAGGTTTTCCAAAAGAAAATGAAGAAGGGATATCCAAAGCTTGGTGAGCAACTCTATAAAGAAGACATTGTTTCTTGTTGTTTTTATTTTTGTTCTATGTGTATACATGTCTTCTTCATGCATTGGATTGTTCATTGTCATGGTTGGGCATTATTCCTACAAGAAAAGTGTAAACTTTTTACAGACCTATAAGGTGTCATTGGTGGAAGGGACACATTTTTTATACCTATCAACTCGAAAGTATATGGATATAAAACATGGTAGTTAAAGGAAATGTAAAGTAATTGCATATTTAAAAGAAATCATGAAGGTCAAAAGTAACATTTAAGGGGAAAATATAATTTACAATTTATAACTTGCTAAGTGTAAGAAATAGAAAATATAAAAGAACAAAATTTAGTATGACAAAGCATGTATGAAACAATTAGCATATAAGGCAATAAAATTAAGAGGCCGTGCAAAATAAGCATTGTTGGAACAAAAAATATAGTAAATGTAATAAAGGTTTTGTACAGAAGTATGACAAGTTGTTCTAAGAAAGAAGAGAACTAAGGAACTTATTTATAAACAAAAATAATAGTAAATTATATTGTATTCAAAAGTGAACATATAAGGTTGCATCTAGCATTTATGTTCAAAATGTCAAGTGATAATTTGTACATTAGAAGTATGAGAAAGCAAGTGAGAACTGTTGAAACAAAAAACTATTGTTGGAGTAGAAAAAATAATGCTTCTATGTTGAATCATGAAATACGGATAACTTTGAAACTTAAGGAATTATTAGAGAAGATAACAAATGCATGAGTATGGAGTGCAAAGAATTTCTGCAATTAGATGTTTAGGGAAGACAAAAATAAAGTTTTTAGGAAGGAAGAAAACCACTTGAAGTTGTCGATGAAATGTCTTCAACCATCACAATTACAACCTTTAGCCGTGTAGTTCCACAAAAGGTATCAGTTCTAACTAAAAGGGTGAAAGGGAATTGTCTATTGCAGATATTGTGGGATATTTCAACAAGGGATGTTGCTTCAATTGAGAGGAGACATAATTATTTTGTAGAAATTCCCATGAGGTTGTTTGCAACATCATCAAAATCTACGTCACCATAAATATGTCCATACATATCCTCCAAGACAACTTTTAGTTTTTATAGGTAGTCACATTCAAGAAACTCCCCATAACATTTATCATAATGCCAAATGTTTCCAAATTTGTGGGAAATGTTTTTCATGCCTTGTGTGTCATCAACAAAAAGAGGGAATGCGAGGAAATTAAAGTCATCCATGTTAACATTTGTGATGGTTGCAACAAAAAATACCAAATTGTCTTTTCAGAGGGCTTGAGAGTTTGTAGCCCATTGATGGTAATGCATATGCGTGGGGTAGAATGAGAGGCATTGGATTTTCGGCTCAAAGATGGCGAGGGATGAATGAAATCCATTGTCATGAAACCATGTTTGGAGAAGGACAATTTATTCAATATTTGGTTTTATAAAAGAGTTGTGTTGGATATAGTTCCAATAGTTTTCCCATTCAATTGTGTAACACATTTGCCTTTGATTGCTAAAGCCGGAGGAGTATCTAAACCTCAAAGGTTAACAAGTTGGGAACCCTCAATTTGGCATTGTTTTCTCTAAAGTGATATGTCAATGATGTATTCCGACATGTCTCGGAGTCCAACTATACATTGTATAGTCTCTAAACCATCCCTTTTTTGTATAATTGATGCAGGTGAAACAAAAACTACAAGTCCAAGAAGGTCAACCATGGAATTGATAGATATAGTTTGGATGTCCTGAATATATTTAAAGTAATAGCAATGTAAAGGTATCAAGGGGTATTCCTCTAAGAATGGTTCGATGGTTGAGGAGGAACCTAGGAAAATCTAGTGATGTCTTTTAAAGTTTTTATGTTGGATTGGATGCTTTGACTATGCCATTTGACACTATGTAGACCATTCTGATTTGTATTTGGTCGTACACAGAAATTTCCAATTCATTAAATGCATATATATGTATTTGATTGTGTGAGTCATTAACAAGGTCAAAGACAAACACTTTCCCAAGGCCTCATTGATTGCTATATTCATGAATGCTTGTCTTGAATCGACCTTGGATGCTCCAAACATTGTTAGAAGAGGTAAATGATGTGAATGTGATAATCGATGTGATTAGGGAAGTGTTTTAATTTATCGAGGTAGGGTTTGCGAGTGAAGGGGTGCAGGGTTCAAGCAAGTTGGTTTTTTGAAGAGAGGAACTACTTTGTGACGAGATTTCTGTATCGAGGTTGTAAGACGAAATCTCTCCAATAATTGGTGCATCCATTATGACAACTTCAAGTGCAAGAAATGTGATGGTCTTGGTAAAAAGAAGTAAGTTAGAGAGGAATGGGGAAACAAAAAATTGATGTATGAAGGGTATAGAATCCATCAAGTGGGAAAACTGTGGAGGAAAGGAATCATATGGTACATTATGTACAATGTTCCATGTACATTCGGTGAGTTTGGTTATGGTTCCTTCTTTCAGTTTCCCATCTTCTACACTACTATTATATATCATTAGAAGCAATGTCTCATGCTTGTGAAGGAAATATGAGATAGAAATTTGGAAGCGAACACGCGATGAGTTGAGCGAGTTCACTTGGTTTAATGTGAGGAATTGTACCAGTGGGAAAAGGTTGACAACTCCATGGAGCAAGAGCGAAACAACATCTTCAGTTAGCATAGTCTCCGTAAGATGATGGTTGTCATTTTCTATTGAAATAGGGAATGAAGTAAAAAAAAACAAAATAAAATTGCAAATGAGTCATAGCTCATGAGGGCTAATTAGTTCACACATATAAGTGTTGTTAATTTTTTTCTCTATTTCAATATTTAAGGCAAATAGAATTTGAATTATAATTAGTGAGACTAATTAAGTATTTGTATACTCATAGAAGGAAGAACACAATATTGGAAAAAGAATACGATGCGATGGCCAGACATTGACAACATATCTTGTATATCTAAATATCTAAAACACATATGTATAGTATCAAAGATGTGTACAGATGCCCATACAATCACAATAAATTACATTGGATTAAAATAAATGTGCATTATAGTATATGGAATCATCCTAGTAAAGAACATAAATGGAGGGAAAATCAAGAAAATAAAGAGATGTCTATTTATAGTATAGATATGAAGATAGACAATGGTCATTGGCTTTGAAATACACACATAGAAAGGAAAGTTTATACATAGCAAGAAATAACTACAAATCATATGTGCAAATAAAAATTTGCATTGGGATGTATAATGTAGTTCCCCAAAAAACTACATTATAATGCCTTGGAAATTATTTAATTTTTTCCCATATGACCCATCTATCAAAGGTATGGTCAACAAAATGAAAAATTTGTTCTACAAACTTTATTTTCTAGCTGTGGATTTGAAACCCAAGGATCATTGTTTATCTTAAGATCTATAATACATAGACATAGTAATTTATTGCATGAAAGGTATGGCAAGGAAGAGAAGGCTTGTTTAAGAGCTTCGATAGATTTTATATGAAAAAACTTAAGATTGTTAACTTTTCTTTATAATAGTTTTAAAACCTTAAGATGGTTATATGGTAATGATTTGTTTGTTTATATGAAATGTGACATAAACCCTTATACAAAATATTGTTGCTTGTACTTAAACATGATGACTATATTTTTGGCTATGAAATAGACTAAGGAGGCAAAGGTTTCACATTAAGGATTTTGCAAACTTTTCTAAGCGGAGGCATTTATAGTATTGGGTTTGTTTCCAATTGGGTTGTGTTTATGCTTAGGGTTTGTGGGGTCTCTTAGGTAGCTTGTGTGTTCAGAGTCATTTGGGTTGATTATGAACACACAGTCAATGTCCATTCATCAACATCAACGCTCTCCTAGAATGTTCCATCTATTAGGATTATAATCCTCACATGTCCAATTTGCTCAATTATGCCTAAAATGGAAGTCTTTTCAATCATTATTGAGTCACAAGTTCCATTGGGTCCACATGGCCTAATTGGCCCACATGTACTAGTTTAGGTGCCTCCTAGACCAATTCCTACAATTTAGGAGACACTAGGAGTGCGGGAACCAAGCTCCTTCACTTGAGTTCAGTTGGTGACTAGATATAAGTAAGTTACATTCACTTACAGTCAGTTACATTCAGTTAGCACCACTCTTTGCATTGCTGCATGTGGGAAGATGCATTTCCTCACCTACCACATTCAGTTAGACTAGTTAAGTGATTCTAACTGATTGACGCAATCATTTAGACAAATGGAGCTCTCTAGATAGTGACTTGGAGACATCATGTTAGACACATCGTGTTATCCATTCATATTTTTAATACCAATGTATTACATTGTAAACATCATCCAAATTGTATCCATTTACTTTTTTGATTAATAAAAACATTATAAGGTGCATGTCAACACTAAGTAAATTATTTGTGAGAATTTTTATATGATATCATAGCCTCCCCATGACAAGGCAATCGTTCTTCTACAGATTTCATGTTGGATCAATGAAACAATTTCAGCCAAAACTCAAAAAAAAATCTTCATTATTTTTTATATTTACATAAGATTTTTGATGTATTGAAACTATTCGTATGAGAGAATGTGCTCAGATAAATAGCTGCATATAAACAACACTCTTTCATCTACGGCTCATATTTATTGATCGGTACAAAGAGATCAATACATTAAAGTAATGAAACCAGAACTATTAGTGGTATCTAGAGTAATCGTTCAATTACTTAATGATATTCCAAGATAAGATTGCAACTCTAAAACCATATATTGTCAACAGAATCTGGACTCTCTTGGATTTTGATTGATTATTCTTCCCTCCACCATGATGTCATAGTTAATTAGGAGATCTGAAGTGAATAATGATGGAATAACTTCTCGACTTAATCTGCATCAGCAACTATAACGTGCAGCGCTGACGGTGTCTATAACCATGTTATGACAGGCTGAAGGAGCAGAGGGAGTATAACCAATCTTTGGAAGCTTATGATCCAGTAGACTAATATCAATGGCGGGCACTTTATTGGCCTCAGCTTGGGTATAAGTTAATTCGGAGTCGATGTTATTCATATAATTGGAGGTGCCCTTAATTTTGGAGTCAGCAGTACTGCCTTGGTGGAGGAAATTAGGCCTGGAGATCGCTGTTGGAAAGACCTGCGATGAGATTAGCAAAATGCATATCACAATCCGATACACCCCAGTGGCCGCCATGTTAGAATTTCAATAAACGCCTTCGCTTCGGTCGAGACGAAATACGTGCTCTATTGTCAAAAGAATAATAAACTGAATAAGTTTATCCAGTTAGAGAGATTGGCTCGGAAAATAATTGAGAGAGGAAAGGTAGAGTGAATGATTAGAAAGGAGAAACAAAGCTGTATTTATAAGCAATTCAAGGCCATCCTTTGAGGCTTTGATTTCGTTTCATTTAGTTTGATGTGGTCGTATTCAATACACGATATTTGTTATGGACTGGACACGGCCTTTTAACTTTGAAAAAATCAAACGTGGTTCTTTTGAATTTATTATAATTTCTGCACAGGGTAAAGGGAAGCCATAGAAACAAACATACACCATCTTTCCGAGAGATATTCCTGATCCTTATCAAGAAAATTACTAAGCAACAGTGATCCCCTGAGCGAGTGCCTTTGTAGGTGCCAATTAAAGTCTATTTTCAGCATTGACAACTCTCTAAGTTTATATTTACGTCCTCTTGACATGAAATGGCGTATGCTCTCAAGCAATTTGTCACATGCTGATCTTTGCATAGAGAAAAAAAGTAATCCCAATTTTAAACATAAGGCACACAATTTTAGTTTAAGTGCAACTTTTAGTTTAAATGGATAAAATGACAATAAAATATTGTGTGGAAAAATGTCACTAGTGTTTTTGATGATGTTTGTGGTAACTGGTTGGCAGGGAGGGTAGTGAAAGGTCTCCGCATAAAAGTTGTTTTTCATGATTTTGGTGGTAACTGGTTGGCAGGGAGGGTAGTGAAAGGTCTCTGCATAAAATTTGGAGAGGATCTTTTTATTAGAGGAAATAAAATTTTTAAACTTTTTCAAGATCTGCTGGAAGCTCTTAGAGATAGAGATAATTTGGTTTTAGCACAAGCTGGCAATAATGAGAGTCAAATTTGGCTTAGGGCAGAGGAGGTAGGCCTTCATGGTGAACTTATTGATTGATGAAGGACACTTTATTATTGGTTTACAGTAATGTGTATCAAAGGAGGATGATGATTTTTGTATTAAGATTTAATGGGCATTAAAATATCATAATTTGTAAAAGAAATAAAATAGATAAGTAACTATGAAAGATAGATACAATGTTTAGGTGGAAAACTCGGAAAAATCATTATAATAAATTTATTATCTTCCTTGACCTAAATCCACCAAGCTGAGCCAAGTTAGCTCACCAAGTCACCTCCCACCCAAATACCATGGGACCAAATCACATGCTGAGACTTAAACCATTTGATTCATTACTGAGTCAAGGTTAACCCTAACACATTCATTGTCATTGAATGAAAAGACTAGGTAGGTAATTTTGAAACTGGTTTTTAAGAATCTCTTTAGTTTCCCTCTTTGCAAGATGAGCAAAATTGGTGATACAATCTTTTGTGGAAATGAAATTGTCCTTACAACATTAGATTGTTCATTTGACTAGTTTTAGGAATGAAGTGTTTACTTGGGACAATTATATCACTTGCATAGATTCATTCTAGAGATCCAATTTCTTGAGGTGTACATTTTTTTTCCATTTTAATTTCTTTTCTACTTTATTTAAGATAATATGTATATTTATTTTTCATTTTTTATTTATTTTATTTTATTTATTTATGTAAACTAACCTCACTTGACTAACGTGAAAGGATCTCTCGATACTAACTTTTCTTAATGTAAAAAATGAAAACAACAATCTAATATATATTATATGTTTTTAAGAAAAGCTATATTTGTTGACCATCTTTTGCTTACTATGAATTTGAATTTGAAAAACAAATATGAAGGGAAATGAAGAAATGCTTTAATATATCTTTGAATTGGGCAACTTTTTCATTTGAATTCAATTTATAATCCTTGATAAATTGTTGTCTTTTAAGTGGAGAGATCTTCGGTGTGATGTAAGATAGGGTATTTGGATGAACTTAAATTTAGTATGGTTTGATAACCAACACTAAATGGTTCCTACAGTTGTTGTAAATATTATTGGGGCATATAAGGAGATTTATAAAGAAGATGAACTAAATGTTGGTAGGCAAGTTTAAGTTTTTATTTTCTTTGTCAATTTTTTTTATTTTGTTATTTTGTGGTGTTTTACAAGGGGATTTAGGTAATAATGGATGAGTTATAGAGGTTTTATTTTTTGTTATTACTAAAAATATCTATTATCTTCAATTTTTTGTGTAATCATTGATTGGGTACAATTCAAAAACAATTTTTAGGTTGAAAGTGGTGGTAAGAAAGGATTCAAAGATTTCTAGAAGAGTTTATGGATTTGCATTTTCTACATGCTTATCTAGAATACAGCCACTAAGCATATTCTCCATTAAAAAAACTAATTAGTGGAAGGTTTAGTTTGTTTTGAAGCATATTTGGAATTATGAATTGATGTTTGATAATTAGTAGTTTGTTTTTATATGGATAGATAGTTCACGAAGGAATACTTTATTCATAGTTTTTTGGTTAATAGTTCTTTTAAAATTTTCAAGTACCTTTAATGGTTAGAGATTAGTTAGTTTTGTATATAATTGGCGGTTTCTAGTGATGTTATGAGACTTTTAAAAAGTATTGTAAAATGTATTGTCTTTTTAAGGAAACATGAATGTATACAATGAAAAAATAATAACATTTTATTTTTAATAATTTTCTTTATAAACATTTAGAAGATATTGTTTTTATTTAAAAAATTGGATTAAAAATCTTTTTAAAATTTAATAAAAGTTTCTAAATCTTTATTTAAAAAAAAATGATTTATTAACTAAATTTTGTAGAAATTTTATTTTTAATACTAATAATATGTTCTTAGTTGTAGTTTGCTTTGATTCTTATATTGCTGCAGTATAATAAATTTTAACTTATAAAATTATAAGATATATTAATTATATTGTACTTATATTTTAAATAGCAAAAATGTAAAATATCAGCGTAAATGTTGAAATGTTTCTTTTTTTAATTTCGATAAATTTAATATCAAATAAAAATATATATATTTTAATTATAATATTTTTTTCTAATCAAGTAAACAATTATTATAAATGTATTACCTAAATACAAATTTGTAAAATTCCTTTCATAATAAATAAATAAATAAAAGTTATTTTAGTAAATTATTATTATTATTATAAATAACTAAGTTATAATAAATTTTACCACTTTCGTTAAGGATCCCACTACGTCATAGAGCCTTGTCTTATTTTGTGTTGAGGGTTTTGGCTAGTATTGTTGTCATAACAACTTTCCTTGCTATTTTGATCTTAGGATAGAAAATAAGGGACCTCCTATACTAAATTTTGGGTTTCTAAGTGTCACCTATATCTATATGTAAACCATGAATAATTTGAACAAAGACTCCCACAACAACTTTTTGTGCTATTTTTATCTTGGGATCGAAAAGTAAGAACCCCTATACTAAATTTTGGGTTTCAAAGTGTAAATCATGAATAATTTGAACAAAGATTCACTCCTTGAATGCCAATCAATACTTTCGTTATAATATTCACTGATTCTATTGTGGTGCTTGAATGAGTTACTTGAACTATGTCGGCTTGGTGGTTTTCCTCCTCTCTCATGACTTGATTTGGCACAGCCAACAATAGGGTTTTGAGATTTGATTGAATGTATTAATTTTTAGTTTCTAAGGCCCTTTTATATTGCTCTTGAATCTTTAAGCCATAGTCCCGAATACTTTTCTCCCAGTCTTGTTTTCCCTTTCCTTTCCAAAGCTAGAAATATGTTTGGAATTTTTCTAGAAATATGTTTGGAATTTTTCTAGTG
Organism: Pseudotsuga menziesii; assembly: GCA_001517045.1. Classification (NCBI taxonomy): domain Eukaryota; kingdom Viridiplantae; phylum Streptophyta; class Pinopsida; order Pinales; family Pinaceae; genus Pseudotsuga; species Pseudotsuga menziesii. The sequence continues at coordinate 82,925 of LPNX010879531.1, read as the reverse complement.
TGTTTGCCACCTTTGGGTATTTTCTTACAAACCTCGGTTTCTCCTTGTAAGTTAGTAAGACATTTATCTCAAACGCAACTCTTAAGGCATATCCAAGAAGAAGCTTGAAGGAAGCAAAAAGCCCTTTTCTAAAAAATGGCTAAGTATGACAGTTGCGATGAGATTGGAAAATGTCACCATTGTTGCAGTAAAGATGGGAGAAAGGAACCATTGTTGTGGTCAATATAGGAAAAGTTGTCAATGTTGCGGAAAATATGGGAGAAAGATGCTTATGTTGCAATGAATATGGGAGAAATACATCAGCATTCCAATGAACACGGGAAAAGTCATCAACATTGTGGAAAATATAGGAAAAAACATTGTTGTTGCAGCGATATTATGAAAATTCATTGTTTCTGCGAAGAGAAGATGAAAAGTCACCATACTTACCATGACAAAGTAAGAAATTTACCTCTCTGTCGTGGAAAATAACTAAAAACCTACCAATTTGCTAAGGCAATATTTGGGAAAGAAGCCATGTTTTAAGGGTGTTTGAGCATCTATTGTTGAGAACTAAGGTTGGTGGATGGCATATGATGGAAGGAGTGTTTCGATCGTTTTTTATTTTTACATCGATAGGCGTTTATATCTCATTTTTGGGATTTGGACTTGAACCAGTGGATCATCAAGATGCACTAAAAGTTGACAATTGTAGAGCTGCAATCTTTTTTATTGTCGTCTGAGCTTTAAATTTATTTATTTAGCAGTGTGTTTAAGATTAGTTATATGTTGTGATCCAACTAGCGTAGACAAATGTGGCTGATCCTGCGTGATTGTAGTTTATTCGCAGGATGGAGCCATTTCGTGTGGTGGAGGTTTCTAACTATACATATCGAGAACTATCATTGTGGTGATGGAGGCAATGACAGTTGTGAATATGCTACTTATTCACTACCATTTGTACCCAATACCATCAACACCTATTTTATAACTGCTTTAGAGGGACTAGAATCGAGTATTCCAAAGTTAGTTATGAATCCATCACTGCATGGAAATTGGATAGTGGACACCAAGCATGTTCTAAGTATTGTGAAAGAGAAAGGGGAACATTCTAAATTCCTATGTTCAGGCATTTCCATCCTGTTTGTTTTGCACTTTGATTGTGTTTAGTTTGCAGGTTTACCCAATTGTTTTGCGCTTTGATTGTGTTTAATTTGCAGTATTTATTTTGAAGGTTTACCTGATGTTTTCTAACAAGGATCACTAAGTTAATCTATGAGAGCACATAGGTCTCTTCACATCCGATGCTATGCTTCTTTGAGATGGAGAGGCCAAACACGTTATAAACTACGCAATGAATAGCTAAGGAGATTTTTTCTTCATGCTTGAATTGTATATTGGTCACTCAAATCACAATTGATGGGTTTGTTGTTGTATATTCAACAAATAAATGGTGTTTACTTTTTATTTATCAATAAGGTGACAACTTGGGTGGTTTAAATTGCATAGAAGGTGACTTTCGATACATGCTTTGCATTAACAAATCCAAATTATAATTATAAACATAAATACAATTCCTTTTTACCTTTCTTTTACTTTCAAGACATCTCCAACAATGGCACTTAGGCTGGGCAAATCATTACATTTTCTCCTAGTTGTAGGGGATTTGTTTTCTTCAATTTTTTCAATTTTTGCAATGCATACGGGTCAATAAACCAATTTCCCTAACCTATTTGTGTATCCCTAACTTGTATATATTTTACCAAATTACCTTGCTATTGCATTCCATCTGATATTTAGCACTCCATTTTTTCATACTTTTAATTGAAACTAGTCAATAAATACATGAAACCCCGGATTGAGTTCCTATGATATTTGGAATTGAAACTAGTCATTAAATCTAAGAGACCCCTAATCGAATTCCTGTGATATTCAATTTGAAAGGGTCTGCAATCATACTTTACATTAAACACAATATATTCACGATCGAATCCCTATTCTCTTCATTTGAACCATTTAATTCCTACCTTTTAATTGAAATGGAAATTGAAAGAGGCAACCCATAGAGGAACATCGTTGTTATCCAGAATGAGAACACTACTTCAGATGGATGAAAGAAGCATGAACTTGGGAACAATTGTAGAACTCACGCAAACATGGGTACTGGCCTCGTCTATTGCAATATAGAGATGTCTCGGTTCCTTCCGTGCATTCCAATCTCCTGTTTTGACTTGCGTCCTTTTTTTGAATGCAATGAATGGATCAATGAGTATTAAGTTTAATTATATAGATAGAAAGTATCATCCATGTAAGTTATTTCCGCTTTAAACATATGGACATTCGAATTTCAAAGAAATTGAAAAGTATCAATCTATTTTAGCAAACGCAATGACATAGGCACAATATCTTTCCACTTAACATGTTAATCATGATGAAGAAAACATTTCTTTAATTTTATTAGGATTATATTCATGCTTTATTGTAACGATCCGGATGACTGGTTTGTCAAAGCTCTGCTGATATCCATTGAATTTCGTTAAACTATTTTTTTTAAATATTGTGTTCTATTTTCTCACCATGACAAAGAAAAGAAACCAAAATGGGTTGTTATTACTTAAAATGATCTGAGTTGACTTAGATGAATCTATGTTTACTTATCAGTTTTTTTGGTTTATTATATGACATTGATATATGCAACTAAGCATTTAGCTTGGTATCATAAAAAAGAAATGGTGGATTTTTTGTATTGCAATGCAAAAATTTAGATTTGTGACTCACAAATGAATAAAATATATCAATTTGTTTCTTGGATGAATGATGCAAAAATATAGGGAAAGGTTACAAGAACACTAAAGGGAAAAGGAAATACAAATTATAAAAAGGTTAATAATAAATAAGTCACATCAAAATATAATATTCTCATTTCGAAGAAGATAATTTAATTTTGTTTTTTTTTTAATTTTGTAACTATTTTTGGATTTTGGATTTTATTTAATGAGAATAGGCTTTATTTTAATAATTTTGAGAAATACTTTCCATATATTAATATATATTATGATAAAGAAAAAACTTGTATTATTATGGATCCTTGTTAATAGTAAATAAATAAAATCAAAATATAATATTCTTATTTTAGAAATTGATAATTTCATTTTTTTTTTCTAGAATTTTGTAACTATTATAGGTTTTATTTTAATAAATTTGAGAAATACTTTCTATGTGGAAACTTGAGATTCTTGCTAATAGTAAAGAAATAAAATCATATATATCTATATCTATATCTATATCTATATATATATGTGTATAATTTTAATTATTTATAGTTATTAAGAGAAATGCTCACTTAAATTTTCATTCATTTATTTTAACTCAATCTAATATGACATATTCATGTTTTGTAAAAAGATAAAAATAATTACTATATAATAAAATATTATATGTACAATATATAATATTTTTTCAATTATATATATACAAAGGAAGAAACTAAGGAAGAGTGTGAATAAGTATTTATAACATAAGAAGAGGGAAAAAACATAATACAATAATATAATACAATTTAAGTTAAAAAACACTTTTAGCAATTTTCCAATCTATTAGTTTTGAAATTTAATAATTATCAAATTTATTTACCCATTAGTTTAATTTGATAACTGTTATTTTGCTGACCCAAATAGAAGAAATTAATCAAAAATATTCTTTGAACTAATCCAAATATAAGAAATAAACAATACAATCTAAGTTATAAAAACACTTTTAACAATTTCCCAATCTATTATTTTTGAAATTAAACTTTGAAATTTAGTTGTATGATAGATCCAAAACATCACATCAAATTGAATTTTGGACACATTAATATTATATAATATTACTTGAAGAGGATACTTTGGAGTAAATAAATAAAATCAAAACATAAAAAGCACGAATGAAGAACAAGGGTTATCTCATGGCGTTTTTTAAAGGTTATATGTATAATATGACAAAGGTTGAAAATATGGCATTCATTCATGGATTATTTTGCACTCTAATGTTTATTAGCATTATGTTGCATTATGACATTCATCAAGGGTTATGTAGGGTTATGTTGCATTTCGACTAGTTTTTATAGAAATTGGTTTTTATCGAAGTTGGTTTTTATAAAAATTGGTATACGTTGACAATGCCCATGATGTGACACATTAATAATGTGGCAGGGTTATGTCACATTGCAACATTCATTAAGGATTAAAAAATGATATACACTCACACAACCTAATATGTGACACATTAATACTGTAACATTTGACATTCAGACTGTGATGTATATCATGTATTATGCAGAATTGTAATGTTCATGAATGGTTATGTCACATTACGACTTTGAGAAAATGTTACATGTCTAAAATGATAAAGGGTTGTCCCATTCTCTAGGACAGTCTAATAACCCTAGTGCCCCTCAACTGTGGGGAATTTCCCCCCTTGATCAATAAGGAGGGTTAACCTCAACTCAATTGCGGGGACTATTTCCCTTACTTACAAGGGAGGGTTAAACTCATTGGCTTTACATGAATTTATTATATTAATGACTCTCTCAATAGGAACATCGGAGACCAATGAAATACAATATATGAAATATACACGTGAGTACATTTTGAATTTACAAATATATCAACACTCCCTCTTAATTAGGAGGGTATTCTCTTGACACAATTAATCAGCACAAGTCTTCTTCTCTGGATCATCATCAAAGTTGGATCATTACTGGATCAACATCGAAGCTGGATCATCACTAGATCATCATCAAGGATGGATCATCACTAGATCATCATCAAAGCTAGATCATCATCAAAGCTGGATCATCACTGGATCATCATCATCACTGCTTTCACTATCTCAACTAAATGATGTTATTTCTCAATTCTACTTGTCACAAGAATTTCTACAGAGCCATCCCTTTTTCATGCTGGTTGTATGCCTAGCCTCCATGTAGGTTTTCACCTTCTTCAACACTTATATTTGACCATGGGAGGAACACATCCATCATCCATGTCCGAAAGGCCTGCCCAACACTTATATCTGACCATGGGAGGAACACATCCAACATCCATGTCAGAAAGGCACGCCCGGAACTCACATTTGAGCAGGGGAGGCCCAACCTTTCACCATTTCAGAAAGGACCAACACTTACATTTGACCTAGTTAGAAAGGCCCAGCGCTTATATCTCACCATGGGAGGCCCAACCTGCTACCATTTCAGAAAGGATCGTCCAACACTTATATCTGACCATAGGAGGCCCAACCTGCCACCATGTCAGAAAGGATCAGCAGTTATGTATGACCATGGGAGGCCTAGCCTGCCACTATGTCAGAAAGGCTCTACACTTACATCTGACCATGGGAGGAACCAATCCTACCGCCATGTCAAAAAGGCTCTGCACTTACTTCTGACTATGGGAGGCCCAACCTACCACCATGTTAGAAAGGCTCTGCACTTACATCTAAACTTGGGATTCCCAGCATGCCACCATGTCAGAAAGGCTCTGCACTTACATCTCACCATGGAAGGAACCAATCCGACCACCATGTCGAAAAGGCTCCGCACTTACATCTGACCATAGGAGGCCCAGTTTGTCACCATGTCAGAAAGACACACAAACTCATCACTTCCCCTTGGAAGGAACCTCGATATGGAGAACAACAAGATTATCCATAAATTACTTAAAATTCACTTTGACCATTTCTAGCATAGAATCAGATCAATGCTGATTATGTCCAAGGATAACCTATGGGCTTCATCGGGACTGATTATATATGAGAAAAACCTATAGGAATTTTTACATCTATGAAACCTACGAGCTTCACCAAGATTTTATGCTCAACAACTTGTCTTGCCGGCTATGCTAGAACTCCCTCTTTTGAGAGATCTTGATCTGGATCACATACTCAAGCTTCACTGCTCCTCTCTGCATCATACAAAAATGCAAGTCAGATCAATCAAATCAAATAGTAGTTTTCAAAAGAAACATACTACCTCCCAAATAGTCGATCAAGTGGGAACATATTTTTCCTCGACTCTACTCAATGCCATGTAGGAATGCTTCCTGTTAAACCAAGAGATCACACCTGATCTCATACTGAAGCAGCACCCTGAAGTGCTCTTCCTATAAATGGCACTACCTGCCCAATCCAAATCCACATAACCCTCTAGGTTAATCTTCTGATTCACTTCATACTTGAGCCAATAATCAACTATACCCTTCAGGTACCCCACTGCATGTTTTGAAAGCACCAGGTGAACATGTCTCAATGTGCTCACAATAAAGCAAATATATGGTTTCGTATTCGTCAGGTACATTAAGGAAAAAATCATCTAATGATACATCATAGCATCAACCCACTCTGATGAAGCATCACTCAATAGCTTCGGGTTCGATGCCATAGTTGTGGTCATGGCCTTCAAGTCCATCATCGCAAACCTCTTCAGGATCTCTACTACATACTTCCCTTGTCCCAAGGAGATTCCATCCCCATTCTACCACACCTCCATGCTTAGAAAGTAGTGCATCATATGCAAGTCCTTTATCTCAAACTTTGCAGCAAATATCCTTCTTCCAACTTTAATGAGTTCCTCTTTTCCTATCAGGAACAAGTCAATGACATATAAAAAGAGCATCAGTGGAATTCCACCTTCAACCTTAAAGTAAATATTGGAATCCGTTTTACTCTCATTAAATCCTATAGCCATTAATAAAATGTCCATCCTTTCATACGATGTCGAACCTCAGGATCTTCTATAATCAGTCCCTCTGAAGCAGAGCATCATTCTCCCTTTTCCTTTTGTACTCTATGTATCCTGTACTAGAGTGACAAGTAGCTTCCTCTGCTACTATTATTCTATGTATCCATATAGGGTCACTAGATACCAAGATCGTCTATCTTGAAAACGTTCTTCTCACACCCATTTGTGAGCTGGTCATCCTCTATAGGATTTCATCTTTAACCTTGTAGAAAAGGTTAATATCTTCATAACTCTATGTGATATTCAATATCCTCATGTTTTTGTTATCCCATGGGTGTCTTCTGAGCTCATACAAGGCCTTGTTTAATTTGCACACATGAGTCTTCCTGTCATGTGTCTTAACTTCCAGTGGCTGAAAATGTCTCTTCGTCGTCTATGCCTTCTTTCTGTGAGAAGCATCATGCTACGAATATTTCCTTGTATCCCATGATGTTGCCATCTACTGCATGCTATATCTTGCAAATCCATATGGAACACACTACGGACTTCCCTTCAGGTATCGATGCCGCATCCTAGAGATAATTATTCTTGAACTGGTACTCTCCTTCCCTTTATTGTTGGCTACTTCTTCATAGATGGAAGGCTCTGCATCAATGATGTTCCTCAATAGTGTCAAATAAATGTATTATGTCTAAGACCTCTTTATTTATTTGAATTTATCGTGATATTATTCTTCATCTTTGATTATTTCTTGAACAATCGTCACATGTTCTTCAGAACAAGTCTCGTCCTTCTTTTCTTGTAGGTGATTGTACGTGATCTTTCCTACAAGTCAAATGCATTAGCTGTATGGTTAGAAACATTTCATAAGGCATATTCATAATGGAAATTTCTTATGCATAAAGATACAATCATGCAACTATTTTAGACAATACAGCATTCATCCATATCTCACAGAAACTTTCTAGATGCCTTCCATCTCTACCATGATATCATTGAGATTGTGCACTAATCCAATATGTTAGCAAAGAGGTTTCATTATAGATAAGTAGCAATGGATATTTGTATAGAACCATGGGCTACTTACCCATCACATGCATATTAGTAGTATATTTTCATTAATGAAAACATTCTATCATGCATAACAGATCTATTGAATATAAACAAATGCATAACAATATAATATCATGAAACAAATACTTATCTTTATTTGTTTCGTGGGTAGGCTCCTTCTTGAACCTTCTGCTTCATCATCTTCTTCATTCATTAGATCATAATTTCTTATCCAAATGATAAGATGGATAAGAAGTTATTCAATAATTGAGTCCTTCGTATTCCTGATCACTTGAGGGATCTTCTTTGGATCGTGAGGGCTTGATATTCAACTGCTATGATCTTCTCTTCTATTATTATGAGTCGAGCTTCTTCTTTTGTGCACTCTTCTTAGAGTCAGTTGAAGGTAATCACTTCCTTTTGGCACACATTCCTCGAATGAATAAATCCCATGAGCCCAAGAGTCCATTCAAGGTGGTTATAACCATATCTTATTCTTCTTCGATTGCTTCATCATAGCATCGAACACCTCCTTTTGGTGTATTCAAGGATGACACATGAGGGATGAGATGATCTTTAATAGAATCTACAATGATTCTCTTGACTCTAGCCTTGGTCTCATCTCCCTCTGGCTCCTAGACCTTTCTTACTGAATCACTGATCCAAGTCAATTTCTTTAAGGATCATAGAGGTCTTATACTTATTCTGATTTATATGCTTTCCTTCAAAATAGATTGGTCAATGAATCAATCATCTCTTGTGGTATAAGGTGATCCTCTTGGCCTTGACCAAGTTCTTCTTGTGTAAGGATTTAGCCTCATCTCCCTGTGGAACTGGAACCCCTCCACTTATGTAGGTGTCCAATTCAGTTCCTTCAAGAACTAGTGAGATCCTATACTTCCATGCTTGAAATTTGTCAGATTCAGCAAAATTGTCATCAAGCTAGTGTGATTAGTCATCTTGAAATTAGATGTTACTGATTTGAGGTGTCCGTCCTCGTTACGGAGCTCGATGATCTAGGGTTTGTTAGAGAAACCCTAATTTTAAAAAATTGGAATATTTCATATCTAACTGGATAGAAATATAGGCCTCTTCAAGGTGAGTTGTCTAATGTACTCCTTTTCTAAAAACAGTGGAGGGAATCTCCTGGAATAGGAATCCCTAGTTTTCCAATTTTGTCTAAAGAAATTCCTGATATTGATTCTGTGGTGTCTTCAAAATAACTACTCCTACATGTCTCCAATTTCATATCAAGGTATCCTCGTCTGTCCTCTTTCCAACACCATAGGTTTGAGCAGAATTGATTTCACCAATTGGGACTTATGATATTTTTCCCAAGGTGAATTATTTCAAGACTATTCAGTATAGTGAACTTGTATAGACTCACATGTGTGACTGTTTCACCTTTGGGGTATGAAACTTTTACCAAAGAAATTACATTTCATTCCCTATCTATAAAATCTTGCAATATTTTGTTTGGAACTTCGTAGCCCGAGATATAGCGATTCTCCCTAGGTTTCTTGTTTAGGGATGAATCTTGGAAGAGGATGGAACCGTGATTTGTAGGAATCATATCTCCAATAATATAGCGAATATGAGGCTGAAATTTTAACATTGGGTACATCAGGATTTTATCTTCGTCTTTTGAAAATTTCAGCTCTTGAGACTTCTTCACTCTCGAGATATAGAGAATGTACCAAGACTACCAGTTTTAGTATTTTAAGGTTTTTCAGGCCCGGGGTAAAACTAGGGTTTGACTTTCCTCAAGTTTTAATCAAACAAAAACTTCAAAATTAGTCTCTAAACATTGATTTTTATGAGGAGAGAAATCCAATGCTCGACTCACTCAAAAATTCCTCTTCTGTAAAAATCCCTAATTTCCCGCAACAAAAACTGAAAATGCCCAGAATAAAATTCTGCTTCAATAGAAAGATGCACCCTTCAATGGAGAGTTAGCCTAGCCTTCTTTTGCTGATGGATTGTGGAGAGAGACACAAAAAGTAAGAATCCCTAGATTCTACAGCTGCATAGTGTCTTCTTCTTAGGTTAGCTCTGATACCATGTTAGATTTTTATCATTTAAGCAATATGATCTTTGGATCTTATCTGAGAGAATAAAATGCACAACAATCAATCACAAGAGACAATAGACACAAACATTTTCCTCAGGAAAACCATAAATGAGAAAACCCTACAACTTCCTCAGAGATAGAATGAGAACCAATGGCAGCAGTTAAACCCAACTATAGAAAAATAATCTTCAACAGTTTTTATCTCTCTCACTTGTGTCAAATCCTCTTCTCTCACCTATGCGCTATAGCTGGGTGAGTGTGTGTGTCAAATAGAGAGGCTCACTCTATTTATACTAGTTTTCGACTTGACAATTACTTACCAGGGTTGACTTTTCTAGGAGTGTCTAATAACCAAGGCGCCCCTCAACTGTGGAGACTTTTCCCCCTTGATCAACAAGGAGGGTTAACCTGAACTCAATTGTGGGGACTATTTCCCCGTCTTACTATGGAGGGTTAACCTCATTGAATCCAGATGACTTTATTATATTAATGACTCTCCTGATAGGAAAATCGGGACCAATGAAATACAATATATGAAATATACAAGTGATGACATTCCGAAGTTACAAATACATCAACATTCATCTATGGTTATCTGGCATTGTTATATTAAGTATGGTTTATATGTCTAATATGGAAAAGGGTTATGTCCCATTAAGGATTAAAAATTAATATATACAATGACACAACCCAATATGTGACTTATGAATTACGTGACATTCAATGTATATCATGGATTATGTTTCATTCTGATTTTTAAGAAGGTTATATCACATTACAACATTGAGAAAAATTTATATGTCTAATATTAAAAAGGGTTATGTCACATTCTAATGCTCATTAAAGATTAAAAAATGATATACATTGACACAATCCAAGATGTGACATATCAATAATTTGACATTCGAAATTCATGGTGTTATGTTGTATTACGACGTTTATTAATTGTTATGTCGCATTGTGACAATGAGCAAGGGTTATATGTCTAATTTGACAAAGAGTTATGTCCCATTCTAACATTCATTAAGGATTAAAAAATGATATACACCCACACAACCCAATATGTGACACATTCATAATGTGACTCTTGATGTCCATCATTGTGACATTCATCAATGGTTATGTCATATTCTAATGTTTATTATGGTTATGTGGAATTGTGACATTAATTATGGATTATGTCACAATGTGTTATTTCTTAAGGGCTATATTGCATTGTGACATTCATACATGTTACATTCCTTAATGGATTTGTCACATTGCAACATTCATAGAGGCTTACATTGGATTGAAACATTCCACTATGGTACATTACTTAATGCTTTTGTCACATTGCGACATTCATTGAGAGTTATGTTGGATTTAGATGTTCACAAAGGAATATATTGGATTACGAAATTTATCGATACTTATGTTGGATACTGGGCAAAGGGGATCCACTGGGTAGGCCAAATTCTATCAGGTAAAGGTATTATTTATTTGATTTTGTATGAATCATGAACTAAGCTAGCACCTCCCTAGTTTCCTATGTCTTTTCTCCAAGGTAAACCAATTTATTGACCAGAATTGGATATTGGAATGATGGTACTACTAAGACCGCAGCTAGCATTTATATTCAAAATGTTAAGTGATAATTTGTACATTAGAAGTATGAGAAAGCAAGTTAGAACTGCTAAAACAAAAAACTATTGTTGGAGTAGAAAAAATAATGCTTCTATGTTGTATCATGAAATATAGATAACTTTGAAACTTAAGGAATTATTACAGAAGATAAAGAATGCATGAGTATGGAGTGCAAAGAATTTCTGCAATTAGATGTTTAGGGAAGAAAAAAATAAAGGTTTTAGGAAGGAATAGAACCACTTGAAGTTGTCGATGAAATGTCTTCAACCATAACAATTACAACCTTTAGGCGTGTAGTTCCACAAAAGTTATCGGTTCTAACTGAAAGGGTGAAAAGGAATTGTCTGTTGCAGATATTGTGGGCTATTTCAACAAGGGATGTTGCTTCACTTGAGAGGAGACATAATTCTTTTGTAGAAATTCCCATGAGTTGGTTTGCAACATCATCAAAATCTATGTCACCATAAATATGTCCATACATATCCTCCAAGACAACTTTTAGTTTTTAGAGGTAGTCACATTCAAGAAACTCCCCATAACATTTATATCATAATGCCAAATGTTTCCAAATTTGTGGGAAATGTTTTTCATGCATTGTGTGTCATCAACAAAAACAGGGCATGCGAGGAAATTAAAGTCATCGATGTTAACATTTGTGATCGTTGCAACAACAAAATACCAAATTGTGTTTTTAGAGGGCTTGAGAGTTTGTAGCTCATTGATGGTAATGCGTATGTGTGGTGTAGAATGAGAGGCATTGGATTTTCAACTCAAATATGACGAGGATGAACGAAATCCATTGTCATGAAACCATGTTTGGAGAAGGACAATTTATTCAATATTTGGGTTTATAAAAGAATTGTGTTGGATATAGTTCCAATAGTTTTCCCATTCAATTGTGTAACACGTTCGCCTTTGATTTCTAAAGCCGGAGGAGTATCTAAACCTCAAATGTTAACAAGTTGGGAACCCTAAATTTGGCATTGTTCTCCCTAAAGTGATATGTCAATGATGTATCCTGACGTGTCTCGGAGTCCAACTATATGTTGTATAGTCTCTAAACCATACCTTTTTTCTATAATTGATGCAGGTGAAACAAAAACTACAAGTCCAAGAAGGTCAACCATGGAATTGGTAGGTATAGTTTGGATGTCCTGTAAAGGTATCAAGGGGTATTCCTCTAAGAATGGTTGGATGGTTGAGGACGAACCTAGGAAAATCTAGTGATGTCTTTTAAAGTGATTATATGTTGGATTGGATGCTTTGACTATGCCATTTGATACTATGTAGACCATTCTTATTTGTATTTGGTCGTACAAATAAATTTCCAATTTATTAAATGCGTAGATATGTATTTGATTGTGTGAGTCATTAACAAGGTCAAAGAAAAACACTTTTCCAGGGCCTCATTGATTGTTATATTCATGAATGCTTGTCTTGAATCGACCTTGGGTGCTCCAAACTTTGTTAAAAGAGGTAAGTGATGTGAATGGGATACTAGATGTGATTAGGGAAGGGTTTTAATTTATCAAGGTAGGGTTTGTGACTGAAGGGGTGCAGGGTTCAAGCAAGTTGGTTTTTTGAAGAGAGGCACTACTTTGAGATGAAATTTCTGTATCGAAGTGATAAGACGAAGTCTCTCCAATAATCAATGCATCTACTATGACAACTTCAAGTGCAAGAAATGTGATGTTCTTGGTAAAAATAAGTAAGTTAGAGAGGAATGGGGAAACACAAATTTGATGCATCAAGGGTATAGAATCCATCAAGTGGGAAAAATGTGGAGGAAATGAATCATATGGTACATTATGTACAACGTTCATGTACATTGGGTGACTTTGATTATGGTTCCTTCTTTCAGTTTCCCATCTTCTACACTACTATTATATATCATTGTAATCAATGTCTCATGCTTGTGAAGGCAATATGAGATAGAAATTTGGAAGTGAACAAGCGATGAGTTGAGTGAGTTCACTTGGTTTAATGTGAGGAATTGTACCAGCGGGCAAAGGTTGACAACTCCATGGAGAAAGAGCAAAACAACATCTTCAGTTAGCATAGTCTCCATAAGGTGATGGTTGTCATTTTCTGTTGAAATAGGGGATGAAAAGACAAAAACAAAATAAAATTGCAAATGATATATAGCTCATGAGGGCTAATTAGTTCACACATATAAGTGTTGTTGATTTTTTTTCTATTTCAATATTTAAGGTAAATAGAATTTGAATTATAATTAGTGAGACTAATTAAGTGTTTGTATACTCATAGAAGGAAGAACACAGTATTGGAAAAAGAATACAATGCGATGGCCAGACATTGACAATATATCTTGTATATCTAAATATCTAAAACACATATGTATAGTATCCAATATGTGTATGGATTCCCATACAATGACAATAAATTACATTGGATTAAAATAAATGTGCATTATAGTATATGGAATCATCCTAGTAAAGAACATAAATGGAGGGAAAATCAAGACAACAAAGAGATGTTTATTTATAGTATAGATATAAAGATAGACAATGGGCATTGGCTTTGAAAACCACAATTAGAAAGGAAAGTTTATACATAGTAAGAAATAACTACAAATCATATGTGCAAATAAAAATTTGCATTCTGATGTATAATGTAGTTCCCAAAAAAACTACGTTATAATGCCTTGGAAATTATTTATTTTTTTCCCATATGACCCATTTATCAAAGGTATGGTCAACAAAATGAAAACTTTGGTCTACAAACTTTATTTTCTAGTTGTGGATTTGAAACCCAAGGGTCATTGTTTATCTTAAGATATATAATGCATAGACATAGTAATTTATTGCATGAAAGTATGGCAAGGAAGAGAGGGCTTGTTTAAGAGCTTAGATAGATTTTATATGAAAAAACTTAAGATTGTTAACTTTTCTTTATAATAGTTTAAAAAACTTAAGATGGTTATATGGTAATGATTTTTTTGTTTCTATGAAATATGACATAAACCCTTATACAAAATATTTTTGCTTGTACTTAAACATGATGACTATATTTTTATCTGGGAAATAGAGAAAGGAGGCAAAGGTTTCACATTAAGAATTTTGCAAGGTTTTCTATGCGGAGGAATTTATAGTGTTGGGTTTGTTTCCAATTGGATTTTATTTACGCTTAGGGTTTGTGGGGTCTGTTAGGTAGCTTGTGTGTTCAGAGTCATTTGGGTTGATTATGAACACACCGTCAATGTCCATTCATCATCATCAATGCTCACCTAGAATGTTCCATCTATTAGGATTATAATCGTCACATGTCCAATTTGGTCAATTATGCCTAAAATAGGAGTATTTTCAATCATTATTGAGTCATTAGTTCTATTAGGTCCACATGGCCTAATTGGACCACATGTACCAGTTACTAGAGTGCAGAGAACACTAATTGAGGCTAACTTCCACTTACTGCACTTGCATGCATTAGTTTAGGTGCCTCCTAAACCAATCCCTACAATTTAGGAGACACTAGGAATGCTCGCACCAACCTCTTCAGTTGAGTTCAGTTGGTGACTAGTCATGAGTAAGTTACATTCAGTTAGTTGTGAGTAAGTTACATTCAGTTTGAGTTAGTTACATTCAGTTAGCACCACTCTTTGCATGGCTACATGTCGGAAGACACATTTCCTCACCTACCACATTCAGTTAGACTATTTAAGTGATTCTAACTAATTGAGGCAATGATTTAGACAAATGGAGCTATCTAGATAGTGACTTAGACACATCCTGTTACACACATCGTGTTATCCATTCATATTATTAATACCAATGTATTACATTGTAAACATCATCCAAATTGTGTCCATTTACTTTTTTGATTAATGAAAACATTATAAGGTGCATGTCAACACAAACTAAACTCTTTGTGAGAATTTTTATATGAGATCATAGCCTCCCCAAGACAAGAAAATCCTTCTTCTGTATATTTCATGTTGGATCAATGAAACAATTTCAGCCAAAACTTAAAAAAAATCTTCATTATTTTTTATATTTACATATCCTTTGTATTCTTCATTACTTTTTATATTTACATATATTTGTATAGAATAAGATTTTTAATGTATTGAAACTATTCTTATGAGAGAATGTGCTCAGATAAATAGGTGCATATAAACAACACTCTTTCATCTACAGCTCATATTTATTGATCAGTACAAAGAGATCAATACATTAAAGTAATGAAACCAGAACTATTAGTGGTATCTAGAGTAATCGTTCAATTACTTCATGATATTCCAAGATAAGATTGCAACTGTAAAAACATATATTGTCAATAGAATCTGGACTCTTCTGGATTTTGATTGATTATTCTTTCCTCCACCATGATGTCATAATTAATTAGGATATTTGTAGTGAATAATGATGGAATAACTTCTTGAATTAATCTGCATCAGCAACTATAACGTGCAGCGCCGATGGTGTCTATAACCATGTTATGACATGCTGAAGGAGTCGAGGGAGTATAGCTAGTCTTTGGAAGCTTATGATCTAGTAGACTAATATCAATGGCGGGCGCTTTACTGGCCTCATCTTGGGTATAAGCTAATTCAGAGTTGATGTTATTCATATAATTAGAGGTGCCCTTAATTCTGGAGTCAACAATACTACCTTGGTCAGGAAATTAGACCTGGAGATCTCTATTGGAAAGACATGAGATGAGATTAGAAAAATGCATATCACGATCTGATACACCCCAGTGGCTGCCATGTTATAATTTCAATAAACAACTTTGCTTCGGTGGAGGGGATAGTGCGGTCAAACTAGGGTTTGAATTTCCCAGAGTTTTACTCAAAAAAAAACTTCAAACTTAGTCTCTAAACTTTGATTTTGATGAGGAGAGAAATCCTATGCTCGACTCACTCAAAAATTCCTCTTCTGTAAAACTCCCTAATTTCCTGCAACAAAAACTGAAAAATTCCCGGAATCAAATTCTGCTTCGACGGAAAGATGCGCCCTTTAATGGAGAGTTATCGTAGCCTTCTTTTGCTGTTGGATTGTGGAGAGAGACCCACAAAGTAAGAATCCCTAGCTTCTACAGCTGCACAGTGTCTTCTTCTCAGGTTAGCTCTGATACCATGTTAGACTTTTATCATTTAAGCAATATGATCTTAGGATCTTATCTGAGAGAATAACATGCACAACAATCAATCACAAGAGACAATAGACATAAATATTTTCCTCGGGGAAACCATAAAGGAGAAAACCATGCGACTTCGTTAGAGATAGAATGAGCACCAATGGTAGCAGTTAAACCCAAATATAGAAAGATAACCTTCAACAGTTTTTATCTCTCTCACTTGTGTGATATCCACTTCTCTCACCTATGCGCTATAGTTGGGTGAGTGCGTGTGTCAAATAGAGAGGCTCACTCTATTTATACTAGTTTTTGACTTGACAATTACTTATCAGGGTCGACTTTTCTAGGAGTGTCTAATAACCCTAGCACCCCTCAACTATGGGGACTTTTCCCCCTTGATCAATAAGGAGGGTTAACCTTAACTCAATTGTGGGGACTATTTCCCCGACTTACTATGGAGGGTTAACCTCATTGAAATTAGATGACTTTATTATATTAATGACTCTCTCGATAGGAACATGAGGGACCAATGAAATACAATATATGAAATATACAAGTGAATACATTCCGAAGTTACAAATACATCAACATTCCTCTATGGTTATGTCACATTGTTATATTAAGTATGGGTTATATGTCTAATATGAAAAAGGGTTATGTCCCCTTGAGGATTAAAAAATGAGATATACAATGACACAACCAAATATGCGAATTATTAATTACCTGACATTCAACGTTCATTAAGGATTATGTTTCATTCTAATGCTTAAGAAGGTTATATTGTATTACAACATTGAGAAAACTTTATATGTCTATTATGACAAAGGGTTATGTGACATTCTAATGCTCATTAAAGATTGAAAAATGATATACATTGACACAATCCAAGATGTGACATATCAATAATGTGACATTCAAAGTTCATTGTGTTATGTTGTATTGCAACGTTTATTAATTGTTATGTGGCACTGTGACAATGAGCAAGGGTTATATGTCTAATATGACAAAGGGTTATTTCCCATTCTAACATTCATTAAGGATTAAAAATTGATATACACCCACACAACCCGAGATGTGACACTTCATAATGTGACTCTTGACATCCATCATTATGAGATTCATCAAGGGTTATGTCATATTCTGATGCTTATTATGGTTATGTGGAATTTGACATTAATTATGGATTACGACGCAATCTGTTATTTATTAAGGGTTATATTGCATTTTGACATTCATACATGGTGCATTCCTTAATGGTTTTGTCGCATTGCAACATTCATAAAGGCTTACATTGGATTGAAATATTCCACTATGGTACATTCCTTAATGGTTTTGTCACATTGCAACATTCATCGAGAGTTATGTTGGATCTAGACGTTCACAAATGAATATATTGGATTACGACATTTATCGATACTTATGGTGGATACTGGGGAAAGGGGATCCACTCGGTAGGTCAAATTCTACCGGGTAAAGGTATTATATATTGGATTTCGCATGAATCATGAACTAAACTAGCACCTCCCTATTTTCCTATGTCTTTTCTCCAAGGTAAATCGATTTATTGACCAGAATTGGATCTTGGACTGATGGTTCTATTAAGACTGAAAAATGCACTTGATCCGGTTATCCACCAATAATAAGGTATGCTTGCTTTGATGCTCGTGGATTAAAATCTTGAGATATCCTATGATATCCTGTCAAGCATCCTCTATAATGGCCTTATGGTTCTCACCTCCTCTCCACTCTCTATAACCTCCTCTTGAAGTCTATCCTACTTGTCACCATGTTCGCACTCTATCCACCCTTGGAATGCCCCATATTAATAGTATTTATCATGTATTCTACCCCTGGTTTCTTTGTGATCCACTATATGGTTACATCATATTCCACCTCCTCGAGGTCACCTTTGGTATTATCTCTTTATGCCATCCCAAATACCATACCGAATCCTATCTTTCCCATTGGTTCTTTTTATGTGTGTTAGTTTTAGCTCTTCTATTTGTTGTAATTCTATGTCATTTATTAGCTTATTCTCTCCTATCATAGCACTACCTTTTCTCTTAGTTTGTAGGATTAGTTATTTGACCCTATATTCTCCAATGGGTCATTCTTTTTTCATTTTGGGGGCATGATGAAATTTGTCGCATTGAAATTTGGAGTTGTTAGGAAAATACAACTTGGAGGATCTATAGGGGGCATTATCTCAGTGCCACCCTGTAATGACAAATTCCTTTAGAGAACCCTTATTATTGCAACCTTTCTTGTAAAACTCTAGATATATCATATATCCCATTATTACCCTGTGAACGCAACTAGCCAAGGGACACTTAAAGCCAAAATAATTGACCATGATGAGGTGCAACAAAAAAGTTACCTCCACAACACCTCCACCCACTCCTCTTTGGAAAATAGTGAAGCGAATAGTTATTTAGAACTTGAACCTCCAAAACATCTCCACACAAAAAAGTGGAGCAACAAGAGCCTATGGAAAAAAATTAGAACGTGGTTCCCCAAAGCGTTGTAAAGAATAGTCTCCAAAAGAATAGTGCTACAAACCAAACAATCTCAACCATGGAAGCTACAAACATAAATTCTCCCAAATATTGCAACAAGAGCATCGACCATAGCCAATGACAGATCTGTAAAGAATAGTGCAAAAAAAAAATCGAAATAAACCTAGCTTTCTTTGCTCAGAAGCCCTTTTGTTTTCTCAATGTGTATTTCAAAGCAATTCCTCATTTAGTCATTGATCTCAGCAGTTCCTATGATCAAACATGCTTCAAACAGTGGTGAATATTCTGTATAGTAATGAGAACTGATCTCCTCTCTCTGATTCATATCTCCTCTCTCTGATTCATAGAGATAAAAATGATGGTTGAACTTATTAGTAGATGCAGGATTTTCAATGGAACTAACATAATAATGTTGTTGGTGATGAACTACTCTTCTCGCTGTATGATTATGAATGAACTGTTATGAATGAACTAGGCTATATGTTCTATGATGGACTTGACTTACTAATGCAATGATTGATCTCTTGGTCACATGCTGCAATGATGATCTCTTCGATTGTAATATCCATGCATGTTATCCCAATAAGTCATTGCTATATTGCACGTGTAATTATATTATGTCTTCGCATGGTGGTAATTTCTCCTCATATATATTCCTCATCATATAATAATCCAAACGTACGTAGCTTCCTAGTCTTCACCAAGAAAGCATAACTATAAGATCCAAGGTTGCTTACTAGATCCAAGATAACTAAGTAGTATTCATCAAGCGTTACTAGTATTGATATGTATAATGTAGCAACAGTTGATAAATAATATCTTGTTGTATGCTCTGCTGCATATCTTGTTGTACACTGTGAAGACTGACTTACTATGATATTTGTTAAATGATACTCTCTCGGGTGGTAAGTGGTCTCGGGTAATTAGTAATATGAAGGGATAGGGTAAGTTAAGTGTGTCCGGTAGTTGGTAAGTGTCGTAACCCCAAGGGTGGCATGGGTGCCACTAAAAATAAGCATGATAAATCAAAATACGATGGACAATGAATCTGCCCAGTTGCGCTCACTCCTATATACTATACTACATCCTCTCTCCTAAAATAGACTATTCCTTGGCCAAGGTATCTCATGAATTTTTTTCTTTTTACTTATTGTGGGATTAACTAGTTCGTCATGACCATTTCAAATGTAAGTTAATAGTTCATGAAGGAAACCTACTCGCTTTCTTTGGTTGCGCACTGAATAGAAGTTCATGAGACAAGCCCCACCCAACCAACCACATTTATGTAATTTTTGTGTGGTCCTTATGATTAGCCATGAACAACTTTGATGTACTATGGCATGGTCTCTCCCTTGGTTGAGCCATGGAACTATTTATTTGTTACATTAGACTCTATTAAGGAATAAGAATGGGAATGCCCGAACCATGAAAGAAAGGATTATTACCTTACCTTTTTTTATTTTTATGGTTGATAATGGTTTTTGTGTCTTTTATTCAACCAATGACTTCCTTGATAGGATATCTACCGTCCATTGTCAGAATGTAATTTATTTAATCTATACGATTCTCTATTGCCCTCAAACATTAGGAGGCATATTTTCTCATGGGAATTCCTCTTGCATGTACTAAGTAGTCCAAACTAAGAATGCAATTACACATGATCTATCATGCATGTAAATGAATAAATGTCTGGAAATTTTGGAAAATATGTAAGTAGGTGTTTCGATCCATGTGTTTTTGTTGTCTATCTCCCTGATTGTGTAATGCTATACTGAGAAATTTGGGTTCTAAGTTTCCTTCTAGTATGTAAGCTTTGTGATAGTAATTGTTCAGTGCCAGATCTTGATTGTTTCTAAAGAGTATTCTAAATGTTTAAATAGATAAGTCAGAATAGTTTGATGCTTCAAGCCCTTAAGAAAACCATTTTGGTAAGTTCATCCTAAGGTGTTAGGTTGGGTACTATTGGAGCTAAGTTGTTTGTTTATTTGGTCTAGTTTTTCTAACATATTCATTGTTATCTATTGGATTGCTAAGAGATAGAGTCTAGTCCTATTGTTTTTTTGTTGTTGTAGATTCAAGAATTTCGACTAATACCTTTTATTGGGTTTTGGGGGACATCCTTGATTGTGAGTAGCATGAGGCCATCATTGAACAATCAAGGACTTTTTCCATTAGAATATGGTCTGTTAAGTTATGAAAGATGAAACTCTCACTTAAATTTATATTTTTCATGTGGCTGTGTATTGAAAATAAAATCCTTTCGTGTGATAATTTGACCAAGCCGATTTTGTTGGACCTCATAGACGTGGAATTTTCCTTCCACGGGTTGAGTGTCATTTATGTATTCTGTTAGTGTAATTTCTTCATATTGATTTGGTAGGTCTTGAAAGTTAAACTTCAACATGAGAATGAATGGGGTGGTGTTAGCTTCAGTGGTTGTGTCCTAAACTTGTTTCATCAAAAGGTTAAATTCAAGAATCTACCACTCATCATCACCGAGGAGGTATGAATGGACCATAACTATTATATATTTGATGACATAAATCCCTCACCTTATCATGTGAGCATTAGAGTAATTAGTTCTCTTAATGATTTTGGTTATTATAAAGAATCTTCGAAGTAATGAGTCATTATTTTACCAAAGGTTTTAGAGGGCATTACGACTGAATTTTTTGATGGAGTTGCTAAAGAGGGTGTTTGTGGAGCACATAAGATATTAAATTTCAAAAAGGATAGTCATATTCACCTGAGGATAGTTGTTGGTAAGGGTAGCAATACAAAGGCATAATACATGGCATTTTGGGGCATGTTATAATTAGAGGTGTTTTCAGTTCATCAAAATCTTTGGTGATCCAAAGATTACTATCCATTGCACAAAGGACTTGGTTGATATGCACAATCTCCATTTCAAAAACTGGTTGAATAGATTTGATTTATTAACCCTTACAAATGTATTTCAATGTAATAAAAAGTGTTGGAATGATTTTATGGTATTTAGTACACCTAAGAGGGAGTTGTTTGCTAACACTAATGAAAAGGGTCAACAAATGGTAGACTACTTACATGAAAGGTTGGTCTATTACATAGACATTAAAGCAATGTACTTGGTTAAACTCATACCATGAAGTCATTATTTTGGTCAACTATGCTAAGCATAAATGGATTATAAGTTCCAAGAAAGTCATAGTCCTTAGGGACAAGTGGTTTATTTCTCCAACATGTTTGAGCCTGAACAATACATACATTATGCCATAATTATGATTCATAATGACTATGTTTGCCTCATGCTTCTCGAAATAAGTAATTTCCTATTAATAAGTAAAAATTATGAAATATAAAACAAAATATTGTATTTTTAATGGAGTTATCCGTTATATTATAATAATTGAAGTAGATTTATTTTAAATCTAAATTAATCAAAGATTCAAAAGGGCCAAATTTTTTGAGATGTATATGATATCTGTCTTTTTCCATAGATAAATATTTGTATTTATATTTATCTAACTTATAATATTTATATTAAATTTCTTAAGCTTTACAACATTTCTATTTTAATAAATTATAGAATTATTAAATGAAAACTGAGAAATAGGATCTTGCACACATTCAACTTTTAAAGAGCATTTCAAACAAAGAGCAAGTTGATTACGTATGAGTTTTATCATAAAGCATATGTGCTTAAGCCCTTGTACACAAAGTATGATTAAATAAGTGAATTCAGCCAAATGATAAAACAATATTTAAATTTAGAAGTGGAAAATGGGTTTAAGAATAAATTTACATTATATAGATGTTTATTACTATATATTTTCTTTAAGGCTTAATCTTTTTTAATATGCAAAAATTAACTCAAAGAATTTGATCTTCCCTAATAACAATATCTCTTCCATATTAAATTGTAAAGCATTTTATTATTTTAAATATAATAACTATTTTTCCATAATTAATTATTTTTTTATGAAATGTTTTATATTAAAACAAACTTTAAATTTTCTAGCCATAAGATGTTTTAAAGAAAGATGATTGTATTAAAAGCCACCATTGTTTGGTAAGATTTGGAATAATTTAATAACTCTTTTTTTCATAGATAACTATTTAGAGTCAACAAAATCAATTCTAAAAGAAAAGACAATTATTATTAACAAAACTATTTTATTTTTTATGAGTGATGGCTAACAAGCTTGTAGTGGTACTAGAAATAGTGTTCCATCAAAGCCATAATTCTTATTTATTTATTTATTTTTACTTTTATTTTTATTTTATTACTATTATTATTATGTATATGCAATCTTTTCTTAAGAACCACGTTTTTATGAAAGAATGTTTTCATGGTTAACATAGTGTATGGTATGAGAAATTACAACTTTTAGACATGTAAACTATCAAAATCAACTATCAAAATCACACTTAGATGGATTTTGGGTATTACATCTCAACCAAGGCACTCTTAAGAAAAATTAAAGTCAAACTTCCTTGAGACCCGTACCTTAAAAAAAAGTAGCATAACAAAAATTCACTCCTAAAATATATAAGATTATTCCAGATAGACCCCATTTGAAACAGTTTTTATATACAGTTCTTAATTATTTTAGCATCGTTATTTTGAAAAATTGACTCCTAAAATATATAAGATTATTCCATATAGTACTTTGTTAAACCCCATTCTGAAACATTTTTTTATACATAGTTCTTAATTATTTTTATCATGGTTATTTTTCAATATAGTTTTTAATTTTTATCACTCATTAACTATATTAAAAATATAGTTCTTTCTTATTTAGTATTCTTCCTATTTTTTATGTTTACATATCCTTTGTATAGAATAAGATTTTTGATGTATTGAAACCATTCTTATGAGAGAATCTGATCAGATAAATAGCTGCATATAAACAACACTCTTTCATCGACAGCTCATATTTATGGATCAGTACAAAGCGATCAATACATTAAAGTAATGAAACCAGAACTAATAGTGGTATCTAGAGTAATCGTTGAATTACTTCATGATATTCCAAAATAAGATTGCAACTGTAAAACCATATATTGTCAACAGGATCTGGACTCTCTTGGATTTTGATTGATTATTCTTTCCTCCACCATGATGTCATAGTTAATTAGCAAATCTGAAGTGAATAATGATGGAATAACTTCTCAACTTAATCTGCATCAGCAACTATAACGTGCAGGGCCGACCGTGTCTCTGACCATGTTATGACAGGCCGAAGGAGCCGAGGGAGTATAACCACTCTTTGGAAGCTTATGATCCAGTAGACTAATATCAATGGCGGGCGCTTTATTGGCCTCACCTTGGATATTATAAGCTAATTCAGACATGTTATTCATATAATTGGAGGTGTCCTTAAGTTTGGAGTCAGCAGTGGCACCTTGGTGGAGGAAATTAGGCCTGGAGATCGCTGTTTGAAAGAGCGCAGAGATTACCAAAATGCATATCACGATACTATACACCCCCGTTGCCGGCATGTTATAATTTCAATAAACGCCTTCGCCAATATAGACGAAATTCGTGCTCTATTCTCAAAAGAATAATAACGTGATGAAACAATATGTTTATCCAGTTAAACGTAACGAGAGATTGGCTCGGAAAATAATTGAGAGATGAAAGGTAGAGTGAATGATTAGAAAGGAGAAATAAAGCTGTATTTATAAGCGATTCAAAGCCGTCCTTTCACAAATTTGCAGATAGCATTCCTGGCTTTGACTTCGTTTCATTTAGTTTGATGTGGTAGTATTCAACACACAATATTTGTTATGGACTCGACGGCCTTTTGACTTTGAAGAAATCAAACGTGGGACTTTGAATTTATTATAATTTATGCACAGGAAATACGGAAGCAATAGAAACAAACATAGCCTGTTCACCATCTTTCCAATACATATTCCGAGAGATATTCCTGATGCTTATCTCTGCTCATGGGTCTACAGCCTTTTCGAAATGTTTGTTAATTGATTTATGGGTCGCTGCCAACAACTATGTGCTGCAACATAAAGATTTTTTTGTCGTTACAACTATCAAATACTGTAGGAGACATCACATACATATTATGAAGAAGATAAGAAGTGTGTTGCTGTAAAGTAATAAAATTGCCATTTGATAAAGAAAATTACTAAGCAACAGTGATCCCCTGAGCGGGTGCCTTTGTAGGTACCAATTAAAGTCTATTTTCAGCATTGACAACTCTCTAAGTTCATATTTACGTCCTCTTAACATGAATGCACCTAAAAATGACGTATGCTCTCAAGAAAATAGTCCTTGCATAAAGAAAGAAAAGTAATCCCAATTTTAAACGCATAAAGTAATGTTTGTGCTCTCTAGTATGTAGTTTTTTAAAAGCACATAAAGTAATGTTTGTGCTCTTAGTATATAGTTTTTAGTTCAAGTGCAACTTTTAGTTTAAATGAATAAAACGACAATAGAATATTGTGTGGAAGAATGTCACTAATGCTTTTGATGCTGCACTTCATTATTGCCTTAATGTTGATTGGATTATGTTTATCTAACAAGATGATGACTAATTTATTAAGATTTAAGGGGCATTTAAATATAATAACCTGTAAAAGAAATAAATTAGATAAGTAACCATTAAAAATAAACAAACAATGCTTAGGTAGAAAACTTAAAACTAGGAAAAACCATTAGAATAAATTTATTATCTCCCTTGACCTAAACCCTCCAAGCTTAGCCAAGTGAGCTCACCACCTCACGGGGAGGCCAAATACCATGGGCTCAAATCAGAAGCTTAGACCTAAACCATTTGGTTCATTCATGAATGATTGTTAACCCTAACACATTCATTGGCATTGAATGTAAAGACTAGGCATGTAACTTGGAAAGTGGTTTATGAATCTCTTTCCTTTTCCTCTTTGCAATATGAACAAAAATGGTGACACAATCTTTTGTGGAAATGAAATTTTCCTTACAACATTAGATTGAAGTGTTTAATTGGGACAATTATATCACTAGCATAGATCCATTTTAAACCCTCATCTATCAAGCACCGAGAGGAATCCAATTTCTTTAGGTGTACATTTTTTAACCATTTGGATCCCTCTTGGTGTTTGATAGATCTGAGTTTCTCTCTTCGTATTTGATAGATCTTAGTTTAAAATAGATCTATTCTAGTTTAACTTGTTTTTTAATTTTATTTAAGTTATATGTAATTTTTATTTTTTCTTTATTTTTTAATATTTTTTTTATTTATGTAGACTAGCATAACCCAATTAACATGAGAGGATCTCCCCCATACTGACTTATTTCATTGCAAAAAAATAAGGTCAACAATTTAATATATGTTATCTGTTCTTAAATGAAACTATATTTATTGAGCATCTTTTGACCCACTGTGAAATTGAATTTGAAAAACAAATATGAAGGAAAGTGAAGAAATGCTTTAATATATCTTTGAATTGAGTGACTTTTTCATTTGAATTCAATTTATAATCCTCGATAAATTGTTGTCTTTAAGTGGAGAGATCTTAGTTGTTATGCAAGATAGGGTATTTGGATGCACTTAAATTTAATATGGTTTGATAACTAGTAATAAAATGAAATGTTGTTAGAGTAGTTGTAAATATTATTGGTTCATATAAGGAGATGTATAAATAGGATGAACTAAATGTTGGTAGGCAAGTTTATGCTCCAATTTTTTTGTCAAGTTTTGTTATTCGGTTATTTGATGGTGCTTCACAAGGGGACATAAATAATAATGGATGGTTCATGGAGGTTTTATTCTTTGCCATTATTAAAAATATCTCTTATTTTCAAATTTTTGAGTAATCATTGATTAGGTACAATTCAAAAACAATTTTGATGTTGAAAGTGGTGGAAACAAAGGATTCAAAGTCTTCTAGAAGAGTTCATGGATTTGCATTTTGTACATACTTATGTAGAATACAACGAGGAAGCGTTTTTTTTATTAAAAAAATATTAATTTAGTGGAAGGTTTTTTTTTTTAATGAAGAGTATGAAGGGCATATTGTGGTTTCTAATTCTTTTTATCAAGGTTATTGAGCATGGAATTATGAATTGATGTTCAATAATTAGTAGTTTTTGTTATATTGATAGGTAGCTCATGACCGAAGACTATATTGATAGTTTTTTGTGAGTAACTCTTTAAATTGTTAAGTAGAGTGAATAGTTGGAGTTTAGTTGGTTTTGTATATAATTGATGGTTTTTTTTAGTGATGTCATAAGACTTTTAAAAAGTAGTGTAATTTTTTTTGTTTTTTTAAGGAAACACGAGTGTATACAATGAAATATAAAGTATAATTTTTTTTAATGAAGAAAAAGAAATAATAACATTTCTTTTTAATTTATTTTTCATAAAAAATGGTAGAAGATATGGTTTTATTTAAAAAATAGATTAAATTATTTTTTAATTAATAAAAGTTGTAAATATATATATTTTTAAGGAAAAAATGATATATTAACTAAATTTTGTAGAAATTTTATTTTTAATATTTATAATGTGTTCTTAATTTTAGTTTTATTTGATTCTTATATTGCTAGTTTACCTACTTATATTATTAGAAAGTCTCTCAAATATATTCATTTTATGGAATAAATTTTTTTTTAAGAAAATAATTTATAATGAGTGTTTTTTTTTTTAATTTAAAGTTTTCAAGTTTGTTAGTTGTATTGTGCTTATATTTTAAATGGAAAAATATAAGTGTAAATATTTAAATATTAATTCTTTAATTTTGATAAATTTAATATCAAATAAATATATATATTTTTTATTAAATTACTTTTTTATATTTCCAGTAAATAGTTATTCTAAATGTGTGATCTAAATACAAATTTGTAAAACTCATTTCATAATAGTTTTTATTTTAATAAATCAAATTTATTTTAGTATATTATTATTATTATTGTAAATAATAAATAACTAAGTTATAAACGATTTTACCACTTTCGTTAAAGATCCCACTACATCATAGAGCCTTGCCTTGTTTTGTGTTGAGGGTTTTGGCTAGCATTGTTGTCACAACAACTTTCCTAGCTATTTTGATCATGGGATAGAAAATAAGGGACCCCCTTTACTAAATTTTTTATCTTGGGATAGAAAAGCACCGACCCCCTATACTAAATTTTGGGTTTCTAAGTGTCGTCTATATCTATATGTAAATCCTGAATAATTTGAACAAAGCATCACTGTTGGAATGTCCATCAATACTCTCATTATAATATTCATCGATGCTAATGAGGTGCTTGAATGAGTTATTTCAACTATGTTAGCTTGGTGGTTTTCCTTCTCTCTTATGACTTGCTTTGACATGACCAACGATAAGGTTTTGAGAGTTGATTGAATGTATTAAGTTTTAGTTTCTGAGGCCTTTTTATATTTCTCTTGATTCTTTTATCCATAGTACCCAGTACTTTTCTCCCAGTCTTGTTTTCCATTTCCTTCCCAAAGTTTGAAATATGTTTGGAAATTTTCTCGTGTGTCTTCTACTTTTATGTATTGCCTTACAAACCTTGATTTCTCCTCCTAAGTTAGGTAAGAAATCTATCTAAAAGTTATCCCTTAATGCATATCCAAGAAGAAGATTGAAGGAAGCACAAAGCACTTTTCTAAACAATGGCTAAGCATGATAGTTGCAAAGAGATTGGAAAATGTCATCGTTGTTGTGGCAAAGATAGGAGAAAGACACCATTGTTGTGGTGAATATAGGAAAAGTTTTTGATGTTGTGGAAAATATGGGAGAAATATGCCTATGTTGCAATGAAGATGGGAAAAAGGCATCGAGATTCTAGTGAACATAGGAAAAGTCATCGACATTGTGGTGAAGATAAGAAAGGTCACTGTTATTGTGGCGATATTCTGAAAATTCATTGTTCTTGTGAAGAGAAGATGAAAAGTCACCATAGTTATCATGATAAAGTTAGAAATTTTCCTATTTGTTGTGGAAAAGAACTAAAAACTTACCAATGCTAAGCCAATGTTTGGGAAGGAATCCATGTTTTAAGGGTGTTCAAACATCTATTGTTGAGAACTAAGGTTGGTGGATGGAATATTATGGAATGAGTGTTTCAATCCTCTTTGATTTTTTATATTCACTTGGTATTCTTTCAAATACTCCCTAAATGGTTTATGACTTACTTGACTAATTAGTGAAGGCCTCTTTCTTAGAGCTTATTTGAACATTGACTTCATTTGAATATGAGTTTTTTATGCATGATGGAATATGTTTCACATGATTTTCACATTTCACATAATTTTCACACCCTATGTATTTTATCTCCCCCATTTCTTCAGGTTTGATCCCCATTGTTTAAATTGACTTTTTAACTTCTTATTGCTTTGTCAATTCCATTACTGACAAAGGTAAAGGAATTTTTGTCAAACTTGAAGCAAGATGAGATGAATGTTATCCCTATACACAAGTTTTCAAATGCATTAAATGGTTAATTCTTATGATGAAATATTATGGGGAACTATCACGGGGGCTTCACTTGTTCACCAATATCCTATCACATTAGTTCATATTGTGGATTTTAAAATTATTAAAAATTGAACAAATATATTGTAGGTATTGGGGGGATGAGGGGTTTAAGGTGGGGGTGGGTAGGGTGGTTTATAAGGATTGAGGTATAAAAAGGGGGGGGGAGGGGGTTTCAACAAAAAGAGTTTGGGTCAATATCTCTAGAAATTAAGGGTATTCTTTAATATCCCATGATTGCACGTGCTATGTGAGATGTTCACTAAGTGAATTCCCCATGGGAACTATCAATGTTTCCATCATGGGACATACTTTTGACATTGGAATCTAAGGAGGCCTTATATTTTTCTAATTGTATCTTATAGTTGAAAAACATTAAAAGGATTCACTTGGTATCAATGGTTGTAATTTCATGACCCTGATTTAAGGAAGGAAATTATCACTTTTCAAAATAAAGAGGAGAAAAAGGAAGACTAAGTGATGGAATTTTCCTCAGAACCCTAGTTTTATTTTATAAGGAAATGAAAAAGGAGGATTGACGAATTAGGTCAGAGAGAGTGTAATAATGAGTAACCTACAATTATCAATCACTTGGAATCCCATTATAGAGGAAAGTAGAGCACTCATTCTCCTACTAGCTCATTTTTGTATTAATTAACCACTTAATCATGAGATAGTCTAATTTATCCCTAAGTGAGCCTAAACGCCCTCTAAGTGGAATATTCTCTTATGGCATGATAGGTTTGTAGCTATGCATTTGCAGGTGGCTAACGATGCTCTATCATAACTTGTATTGGAAATGGAAGAATTGGGAGAGGTGTCGATTGGCCCACACTATGGAATGGGAAGAGGTTTTGTTCCCTGTCTCATAGAGTATGGATGAAGAAAACTCATTTCATTCAATACATGTGGCCATATTTTTTATTTGATGAGAGGGGTATGTGTATGAGACATCAACTTATCCATTTTTTGTTGAGTACGAATGAGGGATCCAAATCCATTGAAGAAGGAAGAAGGTAATTTAAGGTTGAGTTCATGTCCATTCCAGGCATAGCTTATGCAGTTTTTAATGGTTTCAAGATGGTTTTTTTTGTTGGTTATCCATTATTGGTATTATTTGTAGGTATTAACTGAGGTTCAGGGGGGAAATATTAAACTTATAGGATCATCCCTACCATTTTATCTCATTTCTTCTCTTTGCATTTTCTCCTTGGAAAATTGCCATTTCTTCCTCTATTTGTATTTGAAAGTGGAAAAAAAGGGTGAGATTATGGGAAAATTTTCCAAAATTCTTGCACATTCTTATTCTCTGTCATTTTACTGATTTAAAATCCTATAGCCATCCCCGTCATTTTATTTTAAGAACCCCACTTTGAGACCTTCTTGACATAGCATTTTTTCCATTTTAGGAGGGTTATCCATCAAAGTTTGAACCAAGTTTTTTTTAAGAGACATGGGACCTGTAAGAGCTTATGATAGAAATTTTATCCCAAACTCAACATTATTTCCCTTGTTCTAGAATTATTTCAATTTATAGTAACCAGCTATTTTTCGAAAGTCATGGGATTTTGGGATATTTGGTAAATTTTGAAGGACAACTATAGTATTTGAAATTATCAATACATTTAAATGGTTGTATTCATCTATTCAATTCCTTAATTGTCAATTTTGAATAATTTTGTTCAATTAAGACAATTTGGGCAAATTGTTACATTTTCATAAAAATAAAAAAATAGGTTTTTGGATCAAAGAGAGTCATAGGAAATATCTCAAATTTGTAAATCCATGATCAATCAAATTTAATATCGATCATCCTATTTTCTAAAGAATTTTTTAAAATTTTCACTAAATAATTCCTAGAAAATAGTATTAAGCTGAAAAATCAATTCCAAGGCCAAATCCTCTCTCTTAAAATTTAATAAGGTCACTAAAATTAATTTTACATTCCATGGAGTTCGAATTATTTTCCTATAAATTTCTGAAGTTTAATTGAAAAATTGGATGATTTGTACTAGACTTTGGACAATTGATTATAGAACATAATAAACTAGATTGAAAAAACAAAATTTATAGAGATGATTCTAATCAAGATGATCAACCTCAAAAAAAAATTATAATCCCAAAAATGGATTCTAAAGCCCCATTGTGACAATTGAGGAATTTGGAATAAATAACAAGTGCAAGAATGTTGAGGGAAACTAAGTTGAAAATGGTAGTTAATGAATTCCAATCTAATGTTGTTCATAACGGTTTTCAATTGAAATAAATATATCATATTACTCAATGGGCATAAATATGTAATCTGCAACAATTGATAATCGAGTTTAAATGTCACATTTTGCGGCACTTTGAAAAAATTTCACATTTATCTTTTTTCCACTTGTTAACATGATTTGTTGCAATTTCCCTTTGTGTCAATATCTAAATTCTCCTATATTTAATTTTGATCATAGGTGGTCATAATGAAGATGAATACATATTGAGGAAGATTAATATTTTAAAGTGTACAATAACTAGGACAAATGGAGGTCATGTTCGATCAAGTAATGTCAAGCGATCAAGTTTTAAAGACTCTAACATACAAGCTCTTTATAGTAAGAATAAAAAATTCACCATTCCACATGAGGACAAATTCCAATAAATGATTAAAGGTCACTAAAGGACAAATTAAAGGAATCAACCAAAGATCACCCAACGGTGAATTAAATAATTTTGTAATTAAATTATTCAAAGAATCCCAGAAGCCTCGAAGGAATATGAAAGGCTAAGGGTCACCTAGCCTTTCCCTATATATCGTGATATCATTTGATGAGAAAGGGATTTTTGCTCTCGATCCTTTTCCAATATTCTATTGCTTAAATGTGAATGAGGAGAAGCTTGGATTAGATTTTGCACAAGATTACTTATATGTTAGGTGGATTAATGTCTGGATTGGTTTCTTTCTGTTTCATGCATGGATATGAAGTAAAATTGTTTGATATTTATGAATGAATTATTCCTATAGCTCTTCGTTGCTTATTTCATATGTGATCCCTATAGTTTTTCTTTCTTTGGGTAGTGAAATCAAAATGAAATAACTAGTAAGAATGTTCTTATGTTTATTCCTTGATTCTGTTGATTTTTTATATGTTTATTAAAATAATTAAATGAATTCTGAATGTGGATGTTCAATTTTTATTTCATTGCTCACCCTTTTACTATCACTCCAAGCTGGGAAAATTTATTTTAATTAGGAATTGCATTTAGGTTAGACTAAATTGTATTTCATCCCTTATTATAAAACCTTGAATGGTAAACAATGCCACAGCTGGTAAAGCCCAATAATGAGTGGTTTCCAAGTAGAATTTTGATGGGTTCCCTACTCCATATGGTTTGAGGTCTAATTGGGACTTCTTACTAGAGAAAACCCCTACTGTTCACCTTAATCCATTTCAACTCGTCAACAACTAGCTAGAAATAAAATGAGTTTTGAATGAAAATACTTTTCTATTATAGGTTTCTCATAGCATTAGCATGTCCATAGATGAAGCATCATGGAGACCAAGAAAATGGACACAAGTATTTTAGATTCGAGATATTTTCATTCCGGATATTGTTAAAATCAACAAAATACAATGATGTAAAAATTAGCACATTTAAAACTCATGGATTGGGAAAATGTTAAGTGTGAGATCACTAACTTGGCTCTAGGACCTATCATGAATAGATTTCTAGCGACAAAATATCTATTTGATTCAATCCCCTTCCCTCATATTTATCTCCTCTTTCTAACTAGAGAAGAATAATTTATCTCTTCAATCAACCTTAGTTGTGGTCCATGACCAATGGATGACTCTAAATAAGTAGTTTTTGAGTGATCTGTTAAGTTCTTCATAGTTTTTAATTTAACTTGAGAAGCTAAAATAATGTATAGATTGATTTCGAGTTTTTAATATCAAATATTAAAACTTTAATTTTGGAAAAAGAAAAAAATCGCCTCTTTAATAAAAATATAGACATAATTTAAAATTATTATAAAATATTAAATATTAAATAATTATTAAAATATAAAAAAAACCTGACAACTATTTTGTCACTTACAATCACTATGGCTAATACTGTAAACACATACATGTAACATAATAATAATATACTCTAACCCTTCCATTTTCTATTTCTATCCAATTAGATAGAGTGGCCATAAACCTTCAAAAATTGGGGCAACTACAGTACTATGCAATTGCAAATTTGAAAATTCATAAATACATTCACATAAAGTGATTGATTGCACCAACAGGCACTTTCTATAGCTCAAATGGGCTAGATGTGTCCCATCTATAATGTTGACATGGCACATGTACGTTGAATAAAAAAAATAATAATAAAAGGTAAAAAATAAAAAAACTTATAACATGTGGCTTATAACATATAGCTTATAATTATAACATCTCTCCTCCTCACTTTGGCACATTACACTGCAATAGTAAAACCATATTTATAAGACTCTTTAAATGGAAATACAACTAGCAAGAACCACAGGGCCACTAAAACTATTTTCTTTAAACCACTTATATCCTTGCTCATTCCCGAGTCAAGGTTAACCCTTACATGTAAATGTTCATTTTTAGTTATAGAGAAAAACAAGTCATTTCTCAAAAACATTTAGATAAATGTTTAAAATCTTCATTTGATGGTAAAATGTTTTTCAAATTCCAATTACACATTTTTGTAAATTCAAAACGGTTTGCACCTCAAGAGAAACTGATCCCTCTCGGAACCTAATAGAGCCATAGTTAACATGGATCTATACTCGTTTACATGAACATAAAATAATATTTAAATATATGTGCCTAAGGGTAACTTCTCACCTCTCAACTATATTTAAAAGGCTACAGGCCGAAGAAGCTTTTAAGCATTCAGCGTAGCACAGCTCAAATTTGTTTTTCATGTACCAATTTGAAATTCACAATTGTTCTTATCTGATCTATCATTTTTGTTTCTAGATATGGTACATTCACTTCATGTTTAGAAATATTTTATTACATGTTTAGGGAAAATTATTAATATTGATTGTAAAAGAGTTATATTACATGTTGAAGAATATTTTTTGTTTTTTCTAACTTGCAATAATATTCAACATTCATGTCAAATAACTAAAATGTATTATATGATATTAGATGGGAAAACAATCCAAGACCACCATTATATAATATATAACAAATTGC
Source organism: Pseudotsuga menziesii (assembly GCA_001517045.1). NCBI lineage: Eukaryota > Viridiplantae > Streptophyta > Pinopsida > Pinales > Pinaceae > Pseudotsuga > Pseudotsuga menziesii. The sequence continues at coordinate 48,200 of LPNX010879531.1, read as the reverse complement.
AAAGGTGTAATTTGACACTATGGGAACTGGACCGCTTCCATTAATTGAAGGTTTCATTATTAGCCAATTGAAAGTTGGATTAAATCCACATTAAATCACACTATTGTAATTGAAGTCACAACATTGGTTTGCAAATTGCAAATGTGTATAATATGACTACGAAAAATAAAATCATGACCATTAGTTGGAAAATTACAAATGCATATAATAAGGCTGGTTGGCATCTAGTTAGGAATATAGATAGTCAAGAAAAATATATTGTTAAGAAATATATTGATAGTCAAGAAAGCATATTGTTGATAAATATATTAACATAGAGAGGACTATAATTCCCATCTATATGCATGCTGTTGAGAAGGAGTGACTTATCTATATGCATGCTATCGAAAAGTAGTGACTTGGATTACTTGAACTCATCATTCTAGAAGTGCATTAAGTATAAAATTTGTAAGATTTTGATTACATTCAAATATACAAGTGCATTAAGTTGGACACTCCCAATTGTCCAACATTCACCATGCAAAAGACTTGTGCACCTCATGCCCATCATCCCTCTACCTACATAAATAAGAAAATCACAATAATCGATTGTTGTTGTTTATATTTGGATATTGTTTTTCAACCCACAATTGTTTTCCCTAGACTCCTCTTCAATTTAATTTATGTATCTATTCAATTTGTCTTTTGATTACACCTTTTAAAACAAACAATTGCTGCTTTAAATACTATTAATTTCACCACTAGTGTTTTCAACTTTCATGTACCTTTTCATGGTGCTTTGAGAATTTATGTCATTTTTTAATAAAAAGAAAAAAGATGACACATTTGGGATGATGAATATTATATTTTGGCCAAAAATATCATTTGGTCGATCTAATGAAGACATGTAAAAGTTATAAAAATTTATAGAAAATTGGGGAAGTTTAGTCACGAAGAAAGGCAAAACTACGTTATAGAAATTGGTAGAAAATTGGGGCATTTCTATCGCCAAGAAAGGTAAAAATTTGGGTCAATGGTAAATATATGGAAGGATAAATAAGTGTTGGAAGTTTCCAGTACTAAAAATAAGGCGAAAAGGAAGAATTAAAGATGAATTTGACTGGAAATCAAGGCCGAAGGGAGGATTTTAGGTAACTTTCGGAGGGCTAAATCATTAGTTTTTTCATTCCTCATTAATAAGGGGGGGTGCTATTTGTATTTTAATTATTATTTGTTTAATAAATATTGGAGGAATTACTAAAATTTAAAAATAACTTTTCATAGGTACATTCATCTGTTATATTTTTCTAACTCCCTTAATTTCGCCCCTAAAATTTTTCTTGGTCAAAATTCATGAAGAATTTTCAAGTAAAAGAATTAAGATGGAGCAACAAAATGAAATTGTAATATTATAGGAGAATAATTTAATTTAAAAAAAAAAATACTTTATTCCAACAAACACATGTACATATGCAACATTATTCTTTCTCGTATATTGAAAAAGTCGAATCTAGCTCTCAATATAAATCCAGGTTTTATTTTCTCTCTTAGTATGCAGAAAAGAGGAAACAATCCTTAGAAGAATCACATAATGTATTTCCTCAATTAAGAATGTTTATAGACCAAAACGTTTCATTAGTTTCAACTAAAGATTCAGAGATACACACATTGAAATTTGCAGTTTTAAGTAATGAAAATGTGTTAGAAATGGAAGTAAAATTGGACCAAATGAATGTTCCTAACAAAATACAACTACATAAGCATATTGGGGATGTACTTTATTTAGATGTTTTACACTAAACTTTGAAAATATCAAAATTGCAATTAATAGCGGAAAAATTGGAAGCTCAATAGAGACAAGAAAAAGTGGAGGAGGAGAATCTGATTCAAATTACAAAAATGCAAGCAGGCCTTGTAGTTTCATAAAAATATCCATGTAATGTCCAACTTACTAAAAAACGACTTGGAGTAAATGAAAACACTATTTATATGTTGAATAAAAAACTAAATTCTCAAGTAATTATCATCCATAGTCCTCAAAATTGACTATGTTGTAGCAAGAAAAGGAAACAATCCATCAGGAAATGGTGGATTATAAAACAAAAATGTTAAAATTACAAGAAGAGAAGTAGACGTGGGAAGCACAAAAATCAAAATTATTCGAAAAAATTACAGTCTTGAGTGGGAATCAAATTGAAGAGAGACAAGTATCAGAAAATCTAGTAGATCAACCTTCTTCTAGTGATGAAAACCAATCGAGTCCTCTATAAAATAATTAGAAACCACTTTGTCTCAGATTAGTTTAAAGGGTGTGTAAATTAAGGAATTAAGAGAAGAAAATAATAAACTCAAATGGAAGTTAGTTCATAACATCGAAGAAACTAATAAATCTCTAGGTGAAAGAAAACAATTGCAAAGAAAGATCAATGACCTGAACGATAAAATAACAAGTAAAATACCCTTGAAGGAGCTAAGAAACTTATATGGGATGCATTATCAATCGAAATCACAAAATTCAGGTAAGCTTTGAACTACATTGATGATAAAAATGCAATTGTGGATATGGTTTTCCAAAAATTCAAAGTGGTAAATGAAACATTGGATCAAATGTAGTTAAGTTTTTGAACACTATGACTTATGTACATAAGAAGGATATAGGAATTAAAGATAGAACCACTATTATTATTTGGGTAATAAAAATTCTTGGAAAACATAACAATGTTAAGAATGTACATGATAAAGAGGATCAAATGCTTCTTCAAATTAAGGGTTTCAAAAATTAATTTCAGAAACTCTTTGATAGTGGTATCCCTTCTTTTTGGGATGACATTGGAGAATTAATCCCTCAAGAACAATACCATAGCCTATTAGTTCATAACCGCATGGATCACTCCAAGTTTGAGAATATAACAAAAGGACTGACTAGGAAAAGAATCATTGAGAATTTGACTGATGACTTTGAGATATTTGATCAATTCCTAATTATCCGGAAAGATTCTACACCTATATCTTACACCTCATCTATGGAATTGGAAGTGTTAATAAAACAAATGATGGACTATGACATCCCAAATCATGATCAATGGAAGATCGTGGAAAAGTTTGGACGAACTAAATATAAACTACACCAACAATGATAAATGTCTTATTAAAATTGGAGGTTTTATATTTTTCATGTATTTCCCTTAACAACTTTATGGATTTTCTAAACCAAATTAATTTGTTGTTAAAAGAAAGCATGCAAATACAGTTCCTATAATTTAGGTTCTTAGTTACAAGAAGTTTCTTTTAACAAACAATTGGTTAGGTTTTCACTAAGGAGAGTGTTTTTTGCACAAATTTTGATTTTATAGATGTATAAGGGGTTAGATCCCAAATAGTAAGAGACAATTGTGCACTATAATATTTTTGGCCATCAATAAAAAGTTTAGAGAACAAAGGGGATGAATTTCTAAAATAGAGATTCATGTTATGATATTTTCAAGTCTGTAATCTCATCTCATGTGTATGTGTTATCTTTATCTCAGTATTCTATTAAATGTGTTTTCATTGAGTATTCAATTGAGAGTAAATGGTTTGGAATTCATATCTGGTGCTCTAAATGCATGATGTTGAATTCTTACACTTTTCCTTTTAAAAATACATTAGAATTAGTCCAAACTTTGATGCTATGATGTAATGGATTGTTAATTGTTAATTATGCTATCATCCTACAATGAGATTAGTGACTAAAAATTATTGTCTATATTGCCTTTTTGTTAGGAATTGTTTCATCTCCATTTCCTTCAAACTGAATTAAATTATTTTCAGAATGACTCCATGCCCAAAGGTTTCTTTTTGTTTTCAATCACTTTGTTAAAATCATACTACCTTAAAGAGATTTGGTCATTGTTACAGAATGCAAGAGGTGTTATTGAGGGACCTTTAGGACAATAAATTTATAAAGGGATCCCCCTTTGGATAGAAGAGACTAGATTCATATCATAAATATTGGCTTGAGGTTACCTTGGACATTTTCTTCCACAACTAAGGTCAATTTCAGAGAGATAACATTTTGTTGTCATTGTTAGGGAGCGAAGGTGAATTTTTTCCCCTAGGAAATAATGACAAACATAATGAATTTGATTTCTGAGAGAAGATGAAAACTAGACATTAGAGATTTCGGGGTTTGTAGGGTCTCTAATGTAGTTTTTTTGTTCACTGCCATTAAGGTTGATGAAGAACACACCGTAGATGTCCTTTCATTGAAATGAATGCTCTCTCTCAATGATCCATCAATGCATCATTGATCTATCAATGCAAAAACGTTGGTTGTTTCATTTAGACATGACCCTCATTCTTATTTGCGGCTTATCTTATGAGGATTTTCAATCTTACATGCTTAAGGATTAAGCTTTACTCTAGAAAAGCATGAAGCTTGGAAAGAAGAATAATTGCACACTCTCCAAGCAGGCTATGATAAGGGTAGTCATTGTTTTATTTCTATCAAAGACATATAAGTTTCTTTTGAAGGAATGTCCTATTGGACAACTTCTTATTTGTAAGAAATTTATTTAAAATTACATGTATTTTGTTGAGATAAAATAAGGATCAAACAATTTGTGATGCGCTTGAAGGGTTTGGTGTGAAAATGCCTTTTCATGAAATGCAAGTTGGGTTATTTTGAATCATACATGCTTCCCAAATGACAAGGCGGGAAGTGGCTTTTGGAAATATGTTTTTCAATTTTTTATTGGTATTTTGAGTGTGGCCTTAAAAGTCCCATACTGCGCACGGTTGGATTGATAGGCTTATCTGCATCGCAGCTTGTTCTAATACATGTTTGCTAAAGCCTTTTTTTTGTCCATGCCTATATTGACAACCCCATCTTTCCTGGCAAGGCCATTCAGTGAAGTGTTTTTTCCTTCTTTGATTGCATGAATGGAATGTTTGTATTTCTCTTTAATTTGGACATACTTATTTCACTACAAATTTTGATAGGGATTATGTTAAATGGATTTTGATGTAGGATTATTTTGCAACCTTTGTTTGTTGTTTGAGGGGCAGGTATTTCATATGTTTTAGCAGGGGTTTTGTCAATTGGGTTTTGATGCAGCCATATTTGGTAAAATGGGTGTGGAATTATCATTTCCATGCTCGTGGTCCTTCATGCACATGCCTTAACTTATATCCTCCGGGATTCAAAATTTGCAAGCCAAGAGATGTTTTTTTGGGCAGACGTCTTGTGTGTTTTGACATGGTTATATCATATTTCCATACTGCGTAGAACATATTTGGATGAAATTTATAAAGAAGTATGGACTTGAAATCAGAGTGTAGTGGGAAATTGTGGAAATGTCAAATGCTACTCTTCAGAATTCCAATAAATATTTAGAAGGTACAATTTTGTAAATGAGGAATTTCCTTCAAAAGAAAGTAGTTGCTCCAAATAAGCCCAATAAAGGTCCAACAAAGATTGCAACAACAATTGAAGAGGCAACAAAAACTATAAAAATAACATATATTCCATAAAGATATGCAAGTTGGAATGGTAAGCTAAATATGGTTTTATTATTTGTTGATTTACAGTCCATCCTGCACACGTCTAGATTGATAGCTTTACGAATGAATTTTGCCAAAATATTTTAAGTGTTTTGGTTGGAGTTTTGTTAATTGGGTTTTGATGCGGTCTTATTTGAATCTATAAGAAAACTATGATAAGGGAGAGCACTCTTTTCCTCATCATCAAGACATACTAGATGCTTTGAAGCAAAGTCCTATTGGACAACTTATTGAGTTTAATATAGTTCTTAAATAGTGCATTCCTCATTTGAGGTTAAAAAATGATGACATACTTCGATGCAACAATGGAGATGAAGTCTCTAAGATTCCTTAGAAGTATGGAAAGTGTCCTAAGGACAAATGGATAACATTGATTGGAACGTCTTTTGTTAACTGGGTTTCAATGCAATCTTATTTAGTAACCTAGTAGTGAAAATAAGAATGCTTTACAACTCTCTAAGAAAATTATGATAAGGGCCTGCACTATTTTGCTCATGAAAAATACAAATCAAATGTTTTGAAGGGAAGTTATATGCTTCTTATTGAGTTTAAACAAGGATGAAACACTTCGATGAAACAATTGAGATCAAGTCTCCAAGATTCCTTGACAGTATGGAGAGTGGCACTTGGGAAGATGTCTCTTGTTTATTTGGCAATTTTTTTGTTATTTGATTTTTGATGAAACCCTATTTGGTAAAGCGAGTGTGGCTTCCCCATTAGACCCAAAAAAGAACTATTGCTTATTTCATTAGTCAAAACATGGCAAGCATGTTGATATTTAGGACTTGAATTCAACAAATTGTTGACTTCTTAAGTAAGTAGGTAGGACTTGAAGAGTTTTTGTTTATAGCAGATGGAATATGAACAATTTGCAATGTGCGTGCAAATTGGGAGATTTGTTTGTTAGCTAGGTTTTGATGCAACATTACTTTGTGATTTCAGTGTGGCTTTCCTATTAGCACAAAAACATCTTTCATGTTGTTTTAGTGAGTAAAAACATCGCAACCCTGGTGATTTTCAATTTTATAGGCTTCAAACCCCATCTTGCACATGGCTGGATTGGCAAGCCAACAAATGGATTTTATGGAAGATCTCTTCTGTGTTTTGACATACTTATATGAGATGTCCTCACTACGTAGAACATCTTTGGAATAAAGTTAAAGAATAATTGACTTGAAATCATAGGAACATGGATCCTAGTCGCTCCATCAAATTACATTTGGACACGTGTCTTAGTGATTCGCGAATGGCGGTTGGACAGGGGTCTNAAGTTAAAGAATAATTGACTTGAAATCATAGGAACATGGATCCTAGTCGCTCCATCAAATTACATTTGGACACGTGTCTTAGTGATTCGCGAATGGCGGTTGGACAGGTGTCTCGCGTGTTTGGACATGTGTTTTGTTAAATCCAGTAAATAAGTAATATTATTACTTTTGTTTATTGCTTGAGGGTCTGTCATGCGTGTGTTCTAGTTTGACAGGTTTATTGCGTGTTTTGATAGGCGTTTTGTTAATTGGGTTTCAATGCCTGCTAATTACCTTTGTTTGTTGCTTGAGGGTTCGTCCTACACGTGTTTGGGTAGTTGGACAGTTGTATCGCATGGTTTGGCAGGGGTTGTTGCTAATTTCATTAATCAAAACATTACAAGCATGTTGATATTTAGGACTTGAAGTCGACAAATTGTTGACTAAGCAAATAGCTAGGACTTGAAGAGTTAATTTTTTTTTATAGCACATGGAATATGAACAATTTGCAATCATCCCTATATTTAGGAATGAAAAAGTCTAGATTGACAGTCATGCATGCATAAAGTTATATCAACAACTCTATCTCATACTAGTTTGTTTTGATGCACAACTGATGCAATTTTGTGATTGAGAAAATGGGTTGCATCGATGGAGTATGTTTTGGATGCAAGAAGCAACTTTTGTAGATCAAGTGTTTTCTAATGAAAATGAACATTGTCATCCAGGTGATAGAACACAATTTAAGTGCAGTATGTTTACAAATCTACTACTAATTTCATTAGTCAAAACATGGCAAGCATTTTGAAATTTACTTTTAAAGGTTTCCACAGTCAGGCATGCAGGAATATGGATTGATAACCCCCTCTCATATCAACTTGTTTTGATGCACGACTGATGCAATTCTATAACTGAGAAAATGGGTTGCATGGATGGAGGATATTTTGGATGCAAAAGCAAGTTTTGCCAACTAGATTTTTGCTAATGAAAATGAAAAATGTAGGAAAGGTGATAGAACACAATATTAAGTGCAATAATGTTTAGGGAGACCTTCAAGAAACAGATGTATGAAATTCATACAACGCAAGATGAGTACAAATTGTCCTCTGTTGTAGGGGGTGAATATAGATCTAATATGGATATTCATGGATGTCCTAACAAGATTAATATGTCTGATATATTCTAATTATGTAGAACATGCCATGGAATGAAGTTACGAAGGATAGATTAGCAGTCAAAGTAGAGTGGCCAAATGTGCATATGCCCAACCTAACTCTTAAGTGAGAAAATGTATTTATAGAAGGTATAATTGTTTAAATAATAAAGCGCCTTCATAAGCAAACATCCAATCCAAAGAAAGCAATAAAAAATTGAAACAACAATTGAAGAGATTAAGCCAAATATAGGATTAATCTATATTCTAGAAAATTAGAGTTGCCCCTGGTAGATTAAATACCACATTTCAGAACTACTCATACTCATTCCAAGACAATATTTCTAAACAATTTGCAAAATGAAACCCTCAATTTGATAGTAAACAAATAGTTATTCATAGCAGCAATCATTCCATTGTCAAATGTATTGCAAGATAATATATGTTTGTTTTAAAATAATTACAGAGATTGTATAAATCATAGCTGCACACTTGTAATTAAATACTAATATTAAAAAATTCATGATTACTTTCTCATTGCAAAAACAAACTCATTTAAAAGCCACATAAATAGAAAGAAAATGGTTTCCTAGCACTAGGAATGTCAAAAATAGTTAACGAGGGTGAAGTAATACCTATGAATTTGACCAAGTGGAAAAACCTCTGTTGCAAAACCCATGGTGTACATGGAGACCAACAAAAGGAATACAAGAAAACCAAAGCCAAACAGTAGAAAATATTGGTTACCTGATGCTTTGTATAAATGTTGCAAAGCAAATGCAGTGCAACAACAAACCTAATGAATTGAAGACTTTGACAAGATATTCCAAAACCTCATAAGATAAGCCACAATTAAGAAACAGGCCCATGTCTGAATGAAACTACCAACTTCTTGCATTGGTGGAGCATTGAGGGAGAGCATTGATGTCGATTAAAGGACATTGTTGGTGTGTTCTTCATCGACTCGAGCGATGATGAACAAACAAGTGACTAGAGTGACCCCACAAACCCTGAGCATAAACGAAAGGAACTTGGATGGAAATACCTCGGCATGAAACCTTCGCAAAACCCTCGGCATGAAACCTTTACAATGTGTATACCCAATTTGCAAAGAAATGAGTATGTCTAATTTGCAGAGAAATACAAATGTTCCATCTGTGAAATAAAAGAAGTAAGAACACTGCAGTGATGGACACTCACAGGAAAAAATTGGTTATCAATCTAAGTGTGCGCCAAATAAACAAAATTGACCACCAAACATGCATGAAAAAAATCTATGAGGAGATAACGCTATCAATCCAGTCATGCACAGGATTGGCCATTTAGGGCCACATTCAAAACACCAGTCAAAACAAGCAATGCACCTGTCCAAAATCCATTCCCTCGCCTGTCAATCCTCATGCCTAAAGGCTATCAGTCTGATCGAGCACACGACGGACCGTGAAGTAGAAAATGGGAAAAACACACTCAGTTCACCAAATATGGCTACATCAAAATCTTGTTAACATAACTGCTGTCAAAACACGTCAGACACCTATCCAACTCACAAAACATGCATAGGACGGATCCTCAACCAACAAACAGAGGTTATGAAATAAGCTTGCTTCAAAACCCAGCTAACAGAACCCTTGTCAAAACACGCTAGACACCTTTCCAACTGCTCAAACATGCACATGACCAACCTTCAAGCAGCAGGTAGAGATAATATGCATGCATCAAAACCAAGTTAAGAGAACCCTTGTCAAAACACACAATACACCTGAACACGCGTAGGACGGACCCTCAAGCAGCAAACATAGGCAATAATCCTACATGGAAACCTAATTAATAGCAACGCTTGTCAAACCACGTGAGACACCTGTCTAACTTCCTCAGCAAGTGCAGGATAGACCCTCAAGAAGCAAACATAGTTAATAAGCAAGCATTGAAACACAGTTAGTAGAACCTCTGTCAAAACATGTAGTACACTTGTCTAATTGCTTGAACAATGCAAGACTAACCCTCAAGAAACAAACCCAATAGAGACACTTGTTCAAGTGGTTATAAATATATAAATATAACAATGTGTGTAGAAATACCATATTTCAAAAAAAAATGTTTAAATATTATTTTTATAAATTTTAAAATAAACAATTAAATCTTTTATTGAGCCTCAAGTAACTCACATTTGACCCAAAACATGAAGTTAATTCCCAAAAGATAAAAAAATCACGTGGCTTGGAGTTTGAAGAAAAATAGAAAATCGATGAGGATCACGTTTGGAATTTTTGGAAGGTCAATTTTATGCTGTAATGGTATCAGTTAGTTATCGAAATGGTTATAAGCTACAAATTACGCAGAAAATCCACAATGTTGATGTGTTTTAACTTTTAACGATAGACAACGATTTCCAATTCATTCAATAATAATTCCACCACCAGTGCTTTCAACTTCAAGTATATTTGCGTGGTAATTCGAGAATTCATGCCGTTTTTAATAGAAATACATGGCCATATAAAGATTTGCGATAATCCTTGAAGCGGATAACTAGGTTAGTTATAAATAAATAGGTAAATACTCAGGCTTTCTTTCACAAATTTAGTGTAAGCCTTAGCCCCCTGTAAACTATGCTTTAAAATGTCGTTCTTTCATGTAAAGTTCATAATCATGGATTAATGTAAACTGATCAACACACACAAAGTAATGGAACCAGTGGGCCAGTAAGTATTTAAACCATACAACTATATAACCTCATCTTCGAAACCGACTTTGTAGCGCATTGACTATCTCTTGAGTTTCTTCCAAGATGATGTCATAGTTAACGAGATCTTAAGTGAATAACAATGGAATAATTTATTAAGTTCTTAATCTTCTGCATCAACAACTATAACGCGTAGCGCCGACGGTGTCTATGACCATGTTATGGCAGGCTGAAGGAGCCGAGGGAGTATAACCACTCTTTGGAAGCTTATCATCCAATAGACTAATATCAATAGCGAGTGCTTTATTGGCCTCAGCTTGGATATTATAAGCTAATTCAGAGATGTTATTCATATAATTGGAGGTGCCCTTAATTTTGGAGTCAGTACTACTGCCTTGGTGGAGAAAATTAGGCCTTGAGATCGTCGTTGGAAAGAGCGATGAGATTAGAAAAATGCATATCATAATGCTATACACCCCCATGGCCACCATGTTGTAATTTCGATAAACACCTCCGCTTCGAATGAGCTGCTGGGACAATATAGACGAAATAAATACGTGCTCTATTCTCAAAAGAATAATAAACTGAATATGTTTATCCAGTTAAACGTAACGAGACATTGGCTCGGAAAATAATCGAGAGATGAAAGTAAATGTGAGTGATTAGAAACTGGAAATAAAGGTCTATTGATAAGAGATAGTACTTATTTATTATTTATGAACAATAAACTTATCAAATTTTTGTTTCCCTTGGACGGGATTCGTTGTAGGCGTATTTCCTTAACAACTCTATTTCAAACCTATAATTTTTTTTGAAAATACATAAATGTAATTAGTTATATGTTTGTGGAGAATGAAGGATAATAAACTACAAAATCATAAATAACACCTCTCCAAGTGAATTGATGAGAAACCACCTCAGAGAAAGCGTATTCATGGTGTGCTGAATGGCATTCCTGCCTTTGATTGAAGTCAACACACAATACTTGTTACGCACGGCCTTTTGAATTTGAAGAAATCAAACCTGGGGCTAATTATAATGACTTTGTTATACATAAGGAAATATATATTCCGAGAGATATTTCTGATCCGTATCTCTACTTCTGCGTCTACCGGCTTTTTCGAAAGGTTTACCGGTCGCTTCCAACAACTATGTGTTTGAACATGAAGGTTTTGATGTTGACAACTATCAAATCTGGTAGGAGGCACCACATATTACGAAGAATATTAGAATTGTGTCGCTGTAAACTAATTAATTAAAGTGCCATTTGATTAGTAAAATTATTAAGCAACAGTAATATCCTTAGCGGCCGACGATCTTTTCTCGCTTGCATATTTGCTTTGAAATATTGATTACTTGTTGATCCATAATCCAATGAGCCGACTGTGTCTTGTAGCAGGTTAGAAAGTGCCAAAGAGTCTGACAATATAAAGATTTCAAAAATCTCGCATATAAGTCAATAGATTTAGTTGTTGAAGCTAAGTTTCTAGGTAAAAAGTAATTGCAGTCTTTAAATGTTAAGACAGTTAGTGGGAAGAATTTTTCTATATGAAGGATGAAATTGTAAATTTATATATACAGAGAAGAAAAGAGATAGACAAGCAACACATAAGAGAAGTGCGAAGAAGAAGGAAAACTCACTAAAGAGTTTGAAGCTCAAGCTTCTGTGTTTTTACCAAGTTTGTATTTACAACTATAAGTTTTGTTATGTCATCGTATGAAATACAAATCCTTAAGTTTATGGTTGAATGAATGTTTTAGATATCTGCACATCTTCTTCATATTTACGTGACTGAATGTTGTTTACATTTACTGTGAGTGAAAGACATCAAGAATTCATGAATATTTCACTGTGTAAGAGTTCGTAGTTTTACTCCCAAGTTCCTAGTTTTATGTGGATAGGGGTTCGACACAAATCTTGTTTATTATTTTCTTATATGATATTGCAAGTAATTCGCAATATAGTTGTGTCCTAGTTAATCCTAGGTTATAGCAGTAAAAGTGTTTTTCATATTCCTAAGTCACACTAGGAAATATAAAGTTATTGCGCAGAAGTAAAAACTTGTTCCCACATGATTTGGTGGAAACCAATTCATATCCTAGTAAAAGCCGTAGAAGTCTAAGTTAAAGTGTGTTAAGGTGAAAACTTCATACAGTTACCCTTTCGGAGGGCCGCAGGGGAAGAAAGATGGAAAAGCTCCATTCTACATACATCAACCCATGCATGAAAGCATACTCCCAAGAGTAGCAGCAGCAATTACCACAAAGCAGGCATGGGACACATTGGGGACAACTTATCAAGGTTTGGATAAGGTAAAGACTTCAAAGCTGCAAATTCTGAGAAGAGATTTTGAATCTCTGTCCATGAAAGATTCAAAGTTAGTAGACTCATTTTATACCATAGTTGTTGGCTTGGTAAATCAACTCAAATCGCATGGAGAAACCATAACATACCAAAGAGTGGTTGAGAAAATTCTTAAAAGTCTTCCCCCAAGATTTGAAAACTTGGTTGTAACCTTGGAAGAACACACAGACATGACAACGTTTACGATTAATGAGCTGCAAGTTTCACTCATCAATAATGAACACATGCTGAGCATAACTCAAACATCAATGGAAGGTGCATTCACAGCACAGTCATCTATAAGCCGTGAAAGAGGCATGGGGAGAAATAATTCCATAGGGAGAGGAAGAACATTCTCAAGAGGAGGACGCAATAGTAGTCATGCAAATGTTGCTGGTAGAGGACAGAATCATAACACAAGCTAGCCAAGTGGTCACAGGTTTCATAAATCAAAGATTCAATGTCATTACTATAAAAAATTTGTTCATTATCCATATGAATGTAGGAAGATGCAATATGACCAAGGAAAGCAAAGCCAGAATCAGTCAATGAACACCAGCAATTCATCGAACGTAATGTTGATGGCATGCGCATCCCCAATTGAATGTAATACCATCCAAGAAAGTCCATGTGACATATGGTATCTAGATTCAGGCTGCAACAATCATATGACTGGTAATTTAAATCTATTTTCCAGTCTAGATAATTCAGTTCAAACTAATGCTACACTTGGAAATAATGTCCAAGTCACTGTTTTAGGAAAAGGTACTGCTAGTATTTTAACCAAACAAGGGGAGCATACGTATATGCCTGATGTTTATCATATAGAAGGTCTGAAACATAATTTGTTGATTATTGGACAGCTGATACAGAAAGGTTACAGAGTTTACATGGAAGATAATCACGGTGTGATTAAAAATGTACGTCCAAGCAACGAGCTGATAGCAAGAGTGTCAATGACAAGCAATTAGTTTCTTCCATTGAGGATAGTTCCAGACAATACAGAAGCTGCATTCAAGGCAAAAAGTAAAGAAGAAGTCATGTACTGCGACAAGAAAGAAAAAAACAACGCTGATTTTCAGGCTGCATTTCAAACAAAAGTTCAGGATGATTCCTCGCTATGGCATTTTAGATTTGGACATCTGAATTTTGGTGGACTGAAGTTGTTGTACACAAATAATATAGTAAAAGGATTTCCATTGATTGACAAACCAGACAAAGTTTGTGAAGGCTGCATGTTTGGAAAGCAGCATAGACAAACTTTCCCAGTTGGAAATTCATACAAAGCATGCAGACCACATGAGATCGTGCAGTCTGATATTTGTGGTCCAATGCAGAGAACGTCTATTTTTGGCTATAAGTATTTTCTTACTTTTATTGATGACCACTCAAGAAAAACATGGGTATATTTTTTGAAACATAAATTTGATGCATTTATTTGTTTTCAGCAGTTCAAGGCACTCGTGGAGAACCAGAGTGGACATCGCATAAAAATCCTCAGAACAGATAGAGGTGGTGAATATGTTTCAAACAAATTTCTAAATTTCTGCAAAACTCATGGCATACAGAAGCAATTCACTACGCAGTATACACCTCAGCAGAATGGTATTGAAAAAATAAAGAACAGAACCATTCTGGAGATGGTGCGCAGCATTATAGCATCCAAGCATTTGCCAAATGAATATTGGGGTGAAATTGTCGCAACTACCGTATACATTATGAATCGATGTCCGACAAAGAGCGTGAAGAACAATATTCCTCAAGAAGCATGGGCATGTATGAATCATAGTGTTTCTCATTTAAATTTTTTGGTTGTGTCTCATATGCTCATGTGCTAGATGAGCTGAGAAAGAAGTTATACAAGAAAGGACAAACATGTATTTATGTTGACTATTTTGAAGACACAAAAGCATAGAAGTTGTATGACCATATTGCAAGGAAAGTAATAATTAGTTGCGACGTTCAATTTGTTGAGAATGAATCATGGGATGGAACCATTGAGAAAAATGTCAAGATTGTGTCAAATTTCGAGCATGAGGACATGTTGGAAGAAGTGGTTCAAACACCACAAGTAACTCAACCGGTCGCAGCACCATCGACTCCCATGACACCACAACATGGTTCAGCACAAGGAACGTCAACACAAATCGCAGCTCAAGCTACACCAACAAGCACACCAAGAGGACAATAGACTCCATCAAGCAGTTTGAAATCAACAAATCCAGTGAAGACAAGAATTTTGCATGAGATATATGAATCTGGTACACCAAATTCCTTCTCTCTCTTTGCATTATTTTCTCAAATATATGATCCACTAGCATTTGAGGAAGCCGCTGAATAAGAAGTATTGGCACAAGACATGGATGAAGAAATAGAATGTATTGAGAAAAACTAGACACGGGAACTAGTTGATGAACCAAAAGATAAAGATGTAGTCAACGTCAAATGGATTTATAAGACCAAACAAAATGTTGATGGGAATGTGCAGAAGCATAAGGTAGGAATGGTAGCAAGAGGGTTCACCCAGTAACCCGGCATAGATTTCAATGAAACATTTGCACCAGTTGCACACATGGATACAATCATAACTATTTTGGCCATTGCCGCACAAAGAAAATGACCTGTTTATGAAATGGATGTGAAGTCAGCATTTCTGAATGGTTAGTTAGATGAATAAGTATATGTGGAACAACCACAAGGCTATGAAGTTCCAGGACATGAACACAAAGTGTACAGACTGAAGAAAGCACTCTAAGGTTTGAAGCAAGCTCCAAGAGCTTGGTATAGTCACATTGATTCCTATCTCATTGAGAATGAATTTCACAGAAGTGAAAGTGAGCCAACACTGTACACCAAAGTGAATGAGCAAGGTAACATGTTAATTGTTTGCTTCTATGTGGGTGATTTAATATTTACTGGTGATTTTTGTATAAAACAATTTAGAACAGTCATGGAAAGTGAATTTGAAATGACTGATTTGGGGTACAGGAAGTTCTTTCTGGGCATTGAAGTCCAACAATCTAAAAGTGGTATTTTCATATCATAGTCTAAGAATGCTAGCATAGTTTTAAAAATATTTAATATGTCAAATTTCAAGGCATCCCCAACACCAGTAATAATAGGCTTAAAATTGAGTAAAGATGATGATGGATCAACGGTAGATCCTACGCTGTTTAAAAGGCTTGTTGGCAGCCTTATGTATTTAATAGCAACTAGACCGTACATCATGTATGGAGTAAGTTTGATCTCAAGATTGATGGAGTCACCAAAAGACTCACATTGGCAAGCAGGTAAAATAATTCTGAGGTATGTAAGTGGTACAAAATATTTTGGCATAATGTATTCAACTTCCAAAAATTTTAAACTCATGGGATATACTAACAGTGACAATGGATGCAGCATAGATGATAGGAAAAGGCCATATGGATACACATTTCATTTTGGTACTAGTCTTGTTTCGGGGCCATCGGAGAAACAACCCATAGTAACTCTATCTTCAACAAAAGCAAAGTATGTCATAGCCACAGGAGTTGCATGTCAAACTGTTTGGATAAGAAGAATGTTAAAAGATCTGTCATAGAATCAGAAAGACCCAAAAACTATTTTCGGTGACAACAATTCAATCATTTCCTTGTTGAAGAATCATGTGTTTCACAAGAAAACCAAACACATTGACATAAGGTATCATTTCATAAGGGAACTAGTGAATATCAAAGAAATTTGTTTAGAATTTTGTAGGTCTGCAGATCAACTTGTAGACATATTTACAAAACCATTGGAAAGGGATATATTTCAGTATCTTCAAATTTATTTGGGAATGACAAGTTCTGTACAATGAACTCTGTCGTGAACAGATCATTTTTTCTGCTATGAAAACATTTTGTAATATTTTGTTTTTAAAATTACAATCTACTCATAACTAAGGGGGAATGTTGGAAATATTAATTACTCACTAATCCATAATCCAATCAGCCAACTCTATTAGATTCTGTAGCAGGTTAGAAATTGCTAGAGAGTTTGACAAGATAAAGAGTTCAAATTTCTCGCATATAAGTCAATAGAATTTAGTTGCTAAATCTAAGTTTCTAGGTAGAAAGTAATTACAGTATTTAAATGTTAAGACGGTTACTTAGCAAAATTTTTCTATATGAATGATAAAATTGTAAATCTATATATACACAAAGAAGAAAAGAGACAGACAAGCAACAAAGAACAGAAGTGCGAAGAAGAAGAAAAACTCACTAAAGAGTTTGAAGCTCAAGCTTCTGTGCTTTTACCAAGTTTGTATTTACGGCTGTAAGTTTTGTTAAGTCGTCATATGAAATACAAATCCTTAAGTTTATGGTTGAATGAATTTTTTAGATATCCACACATCTTCTCCATATTTACTTGAGTGAATGTTTTTTACATTACTGTGAGTGAAAGACATCAAGAATTCATGAATATTTCACTGTGTAAGAGTTCCTAGTTTTACTCATAAGTTCCTAGTTTTATGTGCAGAGGTTCGACACAAATCTTGGTTGTTGTTTTTTTATATGATATTGCGAGTGATTCACAATATATTTGTGTCGCAGTTAATCCTAGGTTATCACAGTAAAAGTGTTTTTCATATTCCTAAGTTAGACTAGGAAATATAAAGTTATTGCGTCGAAGTGAAAACTTGTTCGCACATGAGTTGGTCACAACCAATCCATATCGTAGTAAAAGCCGTAGAATTCTAATTTAAAGTGTGTTAAGGTGAAAATTTTGCGCAGTTACTCTTTCGCAGTAAATCTCACGTAGTAATTCTGTTGTGCACTAATTTCTTCGTGCAGTAAATTTTGTCGCAAGAAACTCGAGTCGCAAGTTTTGAAAAAAGTAAAAAGGGAACAAAAAGGGTGTGCTGCATGGTAACTCAAATTAATTTCCATGGCATCCATTTCTCCCGAGATCGATGTGTTTTGGGGTCCCAACCAGCTCCTTGTTACCCCTCCATTTTCGTCTTTTGTTGGCGCCGTTAGAATTCTCCTCCCTCGATGAGTCGACACTCATTCTCGGTGATACCATGTCTCCAACAACCCATCCACTTGTCCCTTGGACCATCAGCCAGCTTGCCAAAACTCAAAACTCAATTTGAAAACATTGCATTCTAGTCACTCAACTAGTTTTTGGGTTGATTTATTCAATGAAAAGGACCGTCGTGAAATTGGGGGAGTTCATCACCAAGTTGAACAGGAAAAAGGTGGAAATGCAAAATCAGCAAGCAAGACAGTCTGTTCCATAAACTATTTTTTACTATTGAAATTATGAATTTGTAATTATCAAAACTACAAATTTACTGTTACATTTATGAATACTATGTTTAAAAATTATAATTTCCTTAAATTAAAATTTGAATTAAAAGTTCATAAAATTGTAAATATGCAAGTGTTAAAACCTTCAACTATTAAAATCCTAAATTAAAATATTATAATTTGTCAACCAAAATCTAATGTTTTTATGTGTTTTCTAAAATTAAATATCAATCCAAAATAGTTAATGAAAAGTTACACATTAAAATTGCCAGTTTCCATGCTAGTTATGGATATTCAAAACGCCTAGCGCTAACACTTAAAAACTAGTTGTAGCAATCCCGAAAAGAATATGTCATTGTTACTTAAATTGTAAACTATATTAGAGAAAAAAAAAAATTGATCCCTTTTAATATATGTACATATTTTATCTAGATTTCTATTTCTGTATGTCTGAAAAGAATGAAAGAATGGATATAATGGAAAATAAAAGAATCATTGGAAGGGTAGGGCATTTAGAATTTAGTTTATGAATGTATGATTTTATTCAATAAATGAAATAGAGTTGAGTTGAGGGCTCATTTTCATTCAGGATATGGGAAACCTCTTGGTATCTACATAAGAATCATAGATCATGTAGTTATTTTGCACCCACTAGAGCCTTTGGTCTTGGTTGTAGTCCAAAGCCTCCTCTTCTCGCATGATAATAGTAAAGGAAAAAATTCTTGCTCTTAGGTATCGAGAGGACTCTCGATAATTATATAATGTATGTTTCTATTGCATTTGTTTCACGTCATATCTTGGATTTGGTGTCCTATGCTTCTTGCTCGGTGGAATGGAACAATTTGTGGTCAAACGGTCGAATATTTGGGCTTGGGATAACATGTGTTAGATTTTTATCATTTAAGCAATATGATATTAGGATGTTATCTAAGAGAATAACATGCACAACAATCAATCACAAGAGACAATAGACACAAATATTTTCTTCGGGGAAACCATAAAGGAGAATACCCCACAACTTCCTCAGAGATAAAATGAGCCCCAATGGTAGTAGTAAAACCCAAAGACAAAAATATGATCTCCAACAGTTGTTCTCTCTCTCACTTGTGTGAGCTCTTCCTCTCTTACCTATGCGCTATAGTTGGGTGTGTGTGTCTGTCAAATAGAGAGGCTCACTCTCTATTTATACTAGTTTTTGACTTGACAATTACTTACTAGGGCCAAATTCACTAGGAGAGTCTAATAACCTTAGTGCACCTCAACTGTGGGGACTTTCCTCCCTAATCAACAAGAAGGGTTGAACTTAACTCAGTTGTGGGGACTATTTACCCGACTTACAATGGAGGGTTAACCTTAATGAATTTACATGACTTTATTATATTAATGACTCTCCCGATAGGAACATCACGATACAATGAAATACAATATAATAAATATACAAGTGAATACATTATGAAGTTACAAATACATCAACACTCCCTCTTAACTGCTATATTTTTATCATTTAAGCTATATGATCTTAGGATCTTATTTGAGACAATAACATGCACAACAATAATCACAAGCATTAGAGGAAATTTCAACTCAAAATGGACCTTTTAACTTTAACTCAAATTCCATGTCAACATGTGTTAGCCAATGAAATTTCTTTAAATTTGAAATACCGTATAGGTCTTAAACACTTTTTTAATATAGATTTGGGGATAGGTATCATAAAAAAAACTACTTTTTTTGTTTGTATTTTTGACATATCTCCATGTGCTTTTACTCAAATTTCGATCAGGAGAGATCATTGGATGTGGAATTAAATTCCACATCCAACAAGTACCCACTTGGCATACTGTTGATGGAGCCCGCCAGCCCAAAAACAAGAAGTACCTAAAAAAACATGATGATGATGTCATCATCATGTTTTTTTTAGGTATTTCTAGTTTTTGGGGTAGCAGAGTCCATCAAAAGTATGCTAAGTGGGTACTCGTTGGATGCGGAATTTAATTCCACATCCAATGATCTCTCCCGATCAAAATTTGAGTAAAACAATCGGGAGATATGTTGAAAATACAAACAAAAAAGTAGTTTTTTTCTTTTCTTCCTCCAAAATTAATAAATATTATTTTATTATTTTAACTATTATTTTAATAATTTTTTTAGGAGGCCCATTTTGAGTTGAAATTTCCGCTAATGAGACAAGAGACACAAAGAATTTTCCTCAAGGAAACCATGAAGTAGAAAACCCCGCAACTTCCTCAGAGATAGAATGAGCACCAATGGCAACAGTAAAACCCAAAGATAGAAAAGATGATCTCCAACAGTTGTTCTATCTCTCTTACTTGAGAGAGATTCTCCTCTCTCACTCATGCGCCCCAGTGAGTGAGTGTGTGTGATAAATAGAGATTCTCACCCTCTATTTATATTCTTTCGTTCATTTTATTTCCACTCCAACATGTCAGCCTCACTTAACAATTACTTACCAGGGGTAACTTCTCTAGGAGATTCTAATAACCCTAGTGCCCCAAAACTGCAGGGACTTCAACCCTTGAACAATAAGGAGGGTTACCCTCTATGACTTTACATGACTTGTTTACATTATTGATTCTCTCGATAGGAACATCGAGGTATGACATGAATCAATTACATTATAGATACTTCCTGATAGGAACATCAGGGTATAATACATAAAATATACAAGTGAATACATTCTAAAGTTACAAATACATCAACACTCCCCTTTAACTAGGAAGGTATTCTCTTAACACAATTCATCAGTACAAGTCTTCTTCTCTGGATCAATTCTGGATCATCATCAAAGATGGATAATCACTGGATCATCACTAGATCATGATAAAAGCTGGATCATCACTGGATCATCATCAAAACTCAATCATCACTAGATCATCATCAAAGATGGATCAACACTGGATCATCATCATCACTACTTCTGCCATCTCGATCAACTGGTTCTATCTCTCAATTATTCTCATCACAGGAAGTTCTACAGAGCCAACCCTTTTTCATGCTGGTTGTAGGCCTAGCCTCCATGTAGGTCTTCATCTTCTTCAGCATTTATATATGACCTAGTCAGAAAGGCCCGCCGAGCACTTACATCTGACCATGGGAGGAACACATCCACCACCATGTCAGAACACGTTGAGCACTTACATCTGACCATGGGATGAACACACCAACCACGTCAAAAAGGCCCAACACTCACATCTGACCATGGGATGAACACATCAACCATGTCATAAAGTATCAGCACTTATATCTTACCATGGGATGAACACGTCAACCATGTAAGAAAGGATTAGCACTTACATCTTACCATGTGATGAACACTTCATCCATGTCAGAAGGGATCAACACTCACATATGACCATGATATCAACACATCAACCATGTTAGAAAGGCTTAACACTTATATCTTATCATGGGATGATCACATCAACCATGTAAGAAAGGCTTGACACTTATATCCTACCATGGGATGAGCACATCAACCACGTAAGCAAGGATTTACACTTAAATATGATCATGTGGGATGAACACATCCCGTAGTAACATCAGAATGGATTTGCACTTATATCTAACCATTTGATGAACACATCAACCATGTCAGAAAGGCTCATAGATTCATCACTTCCCTTTGGACAGAACCTCGATCTAGAGAACACCAAGCTTCTCCCTGAAGTACTCAAACTTCACTCTAGCCATTTCTAGCATAGAATCACATCAAGGTTGATTACGTCCAATGATAACCTATGAGATTTTCCATGACTAATTGCATCCAAGAACAACCTACAGGACCATTTTATGTTTGAGCCACCTACGAGCTTCACCAGGATTTATGCTTAGACAACTTGTCTCACCACCTATGCTAGAACTCCCTCTTTTGAGAGATATCTATCTAGATCACATACTACAGCTTCACTGCTCCTCTCGACATCATACAGAAATGAAAGTGAGATCAATCAAGTAAAATAATAGTTTTCAAAAGAAACATACTATTTCTGAAATATCAAGTGGCAACATATTTTTCCTTGGCTGTTCTCAGTGACATGCAGGACTCCTTCATGCTAAACCAAGAGATCACACCTAATCTCGTACTGAAGTAGCACCCTGAAGTGCTCTTCCTAGAAATGGCACTACCTGCCCAATCCAAATCCACATAACCATCTAGGTTAATGTTCTGATTCGCCTCATACTTGAGGCCATAATCAACTGTACCCTTTAGGTACCTCAATGCATGTTTTGCAACCATCAGGTGAACATGTCTCAATGTGTTCACAACAAAGCAAATATTTGGTTTCGTATCCTTCAAGTACATCAAGGAACAAATCATCTGACGATACATTGTGGCATCAACCGATTCTAATGAATCAAAACTCAATAGCTTCAGGTTCGATGCCATAAGTGTGGTCATGTCCTTGCAGTCCATTATCCTAAACCTCTTTATGATCTCTATTGCATACTTCCCTTGACCCAAGGAGATTTCATCTTCATTCTGCCACACCTACATGCCTAGAAATCTACCTTTTCTTGCAACTTTAATGAGTTCCTCTTTTCATGTCAGGAACAATTCATCGACATATAACAGGAGCATCACTGGTCTTCTTCCTGCAACCTTGAAGAAAAGGTTGGAATTCGATTTACTCTCAGTAAATCCTAGAGCCATCAATAAGTTGTCCATCATGTCGTACCATGTCAAACCTCGGGATCTTCTACAGTCACTCCCTCTGAATTGGAGCACAATTATCCCTCTATCTTTCAAACTCTATGCATTGAAACATTATGTACTAGAGCGACAAGTAACTTTCTCTGCAACTAACATTCTATGTATCCATCTAGGGTCACTAGATACCAAGATCCTTTATCTTGAACCTTTTAAAAATTTATTCTCGCACCCATCTGTGAGCTTGTCATCCTTTATAGCCTTTCATCTTCAACCTTGTAGCAAAGGTTAAGATCTTCATCACTCTAGGTGATCTTCAAGATCCTCATTCCATGTGTTATCCTATGGGTGTCTTTTGAGCTCGTATAAGGCCTTTTTCATTTGCACACATGATTCTTCCTGTCATGTGTCTTAACTTCTAGTGGCTGCAAATGTTTCTTTGTAGTCTATGCCTTCTTTCCGTGAGAATCCTAGTGCTACGAATCTTTCCTTGTATCCCATGATGTTGCCATCTATTGCATGTGTATATCCATATGGAAGACATTATGGACTTTCCTTGAGGTCTTGATACTGTATCCTAGACATCATTCTTCTTGAACTAGTATTCTCCTTCCCTTTCTTCTTGGCTACTTCTTCATAGCTGGAAGGCTCTGCATCAATCATGTCGCTCAATGGTGTCACATAACTGCACTATGTCTTAGATCTCTTATTTCTTTGAAATTATCCTCATATTATTATTCATCTTGAATTATTTCTCAAACTTTTGTCACTTGTTCTTCAGAACAAGTCTCATCCTTGTTTTCTTGTAGGAGATTATACGCGATCTTTCCTACAAGTTTAATGCACCAGTTGTATGATTAGAAACATTTCATAATGCATATTAATAATGGTAAATTCTTATGCATAAAGATATAATCATGAAACTATTTTATCCAATACAACATTCATCCATATCTCAAGAAAACTTTATGTATGCCTTCCATCTCTACCAGGACAACATTGATATTCTGCACTAATCCAATATGTCCGCAAAGAGGTTTCATTCTAGATAAGTAGCAATGGAGAGTTGTATAGAACCATGAGCTACTTACCCATAATATGCATATTATTAGTATACTGTCATTAATTCAAACATTCTATCATGCATAATACATCAATTGAACAAATGCATAACAAAATAATATCATGAAATGACAATTGAATACTTATCTTTGATTTGTTTTGGGGTAGAATCCTTCTTTTAGCTTCGTCATCTTCTTCATCTATAACAACATCATTTCTTATCCAAATGATAAGATTGATAAGAGGTTCTTCAAAAGTTGAATCCTTCATATTCGTCATTGCTTGAGGGATCTTCTTTGAATCATGAGAGCTTGATCTTCAATTTCTCCCATCTTCTCTTTCTCGTATTATGAGCTGAGCTTCGTCTTGTGCGCACTCTTCCTAGAGTCTGCTGAAGGTAATCACTTCCCTCTAGAAAACATTCCTAGAATGAATAAATCCATTAATCCTGGGAGTCCATTCAAGGTGGTTATCACAACTTATGTATTCTCTACTTCTTCTTCTACTACTTCAAGTTGTTCTTTGGTTTGAGAGATCCTTGTAAAGTATGACTGCATGGTCTCTACATTCTGGGTCTTCACATTCTTCAACTTTTTTCTCAAAGCCATCTTCCGATTTATGTTCTTCCCTCCAAATAGCTTGGCTAAGGAATCAAACATCTCTTTTGGTGTCTTTAGGGAAGACACTTGTGGTATAAGTTGATCCATGATTTAATCAGCAATGATCTTCTTGTCCTTGACCAAGTTCTTCTTGTGTAAGACTTTAGCCTCATCTCCCTTTGGAACTAGAACCTCTCTACTTATGTAGGTGTCCAATTCATTTCCTTCAAGAACTAGTGAGATCATATACTTCCATGCTTGGAAGTATTTAGCCTCACCAATATTTTCATCAAGCCGGTGTGATTAGTCATTTTTAAATAAGAACCTCAACTGTAAATAGCAAAAGATTAGATCTTACCGATTTGAAATGTCTGTCCTAGTTCTAGATCTAGTTGAGATAGGGTTTGTTAGAGAAACCCTTTGGAATATTTAAAATCTAATTGGATAGAAAGATATACCTCTTCAAGTCAATCTATCCAATGTACTCCTTTTTTGAAAACAATGGAGGGAAGCTCTCGGAACAGGAAGCCCTAGTTTTCAAATTTCTTCTATAGAATTGTTTGATACTATTTTTGTTGTATCTTCTAATTTTTTGCTCCTCTATGTCTGAAATTTCGTATTGAGATAACCTTTTCTATCCTCTTTCCAGCACCATAGGGTTTACCAGAATTGGTTTCACCAATTGTTACTTATGAGTGTTTTCCTAAGGTGACTTGTTTCAGGATTGTTCAACATAGCAAAGTTGTGCAGACTGCCACGGGTCTCTGTTTCACCTTCAGGGTCTGAAACGTTTACCACATAAACTAAATTCTATGCAATATCTATAACATCTTGCAAAATTTCATTTGTATCCTTTTATCCCAATATATTGCAATTCTCCCTAGTTGTCCTGTTTAGGGATGAATCCTGGAAGAGGCTGGAACCTTGATTTGGAGGAAACATATATTCTAGAATATAGCTAATATGAGGATTAAAATTCTACACAAGGTACATAAAAATTTTATATTCATCTTGTAAAATTTTTGGCCCCTGATACTTCTTCAATCCTGAGATATAGAGAATGTACCAAACCTACCGGTTTTTGTATTTTAGGGTTTTTTAGGCTCGGGGTAAAACTAGATTTTGACTTTCCCAGAGTTTTACCCAACCAAAAATATCGAACTTGGTATTTAAACTTTGATTTTGATGAGGAGAGAAATCCTATGCTGGGCTTACTCAAAAATTCCTCTTCTCTAAAAATCCCTAATTTCCTACAGCAAAAACTGAAAATGTTCAGAATCAAATTGTGCTTTGACAAAAAGATGCACCCTTCAATAGAGAATTATCCTAGCCTCCTATCGCTGATGAATTGTGGAGAGACACCCAAAAAGTAAGAATCCCTAGCTTCTGTAGCTGCACAGTGTCTTGTTCTTAGGTTAGCTCTTATACCATGTTATATTTTTATCATTTAAGCTATATGATCTTAGGATCTTATCTGAGAGAATAACATGCACAACAACAATCATAAGAGACAAGAGAGACAAAGAATTTTCCTCGGGGAAACAATAAAGGAGAAAACCCAACAACTTCCTCCGATATAGAATGAGAAATAATGGAAGTAGTAGAACCCAAAGACATGATCTCCAATAGTTTTTCTCTCTCTCTCACTTTAGAAAGATTCTCCTCTCTCACTCATGCGCCCTAGTGAGTGAGTGTGTGTGATAAATAGAGAGTCTCACTCTCTATTTATATTCTTTCATTCACTTTATTTCCACTCCAACATGTCAGCCTCACTTAACAATAACTTACCAGGGATAACTTCTCTAGGAGAGTCTAATAACCCTAGTGCCCCGAAGCTATAGAGACTTTAACCCTTGAACAATAAAGAGGGTTACCCTCTATGACTTTACATGACTTGTTTACATTATTGATTCTCCTGATAGGAACATCGGGGTATGACATGACTAAATTATATTACAAATACTTCCCGATAGGAACATCCGGGTACAATACATAAAATATACAAGTGAATACATTCTAAAGTTACAAATACATCAAAATTAACTAGGAAGGTATTCTCTTGACACAATTCATCAGCACAAGTCTTGGTCATTGAATCATCATCAAAGCTAGATCATTTTCATCGTCACTACTCCCACTATCTTGAGAAAATGGTGTTATCTCTCAATTCTTATCATCATAGGAAGTTCTACAAAGGAAACCCTTTTTCATGTTGGCTGTAGGCCTAGCCTGCATGTAGGTATTCATATTCTTCGATGCTTATATTTGACCATGGGACGCCCAACCTACCACCATATCGAAAAGGCCCACCCAACACTTATATCTTGCCATGGGAGGAACACATCCAACATCCATGTTAGATTGGCACACACAGCACTTGCATTTGACCATGGGAGG
Source organism: Pseudotsuga menziesii (assembly GCA_001517045.1). Lineage (NCBI taxonomy): Eukaryota > Viridiplantae > Streptophyta > Pinopsida > Pinales > Pinaceae > Pseudotsuga > Pseudotsuga menziesii. Next base: position 21,256 of record LPNX010879531.1, on the reverse strand, counting down.
CCCAACCTACCACCATGTTAGAAAGGCCCATCACTCACATCTGACCATGGGAGGCCCATCCTGCCACCATGTAAGAAAGGCTCATCCAACACTTATATTTGACCATGGGAGGCCTAGCCTGCCACCATGTGAGAAAGGCTCAACACTTATATGCAACCATGGGAGGCCCGACCTGCCACCATGTCAAAAAGGATCATCCAAAACTTATATCTGACCATGGGAGGCCTAACACTCACATCTGACCATGGGAGACCTATCCTGCCACCATGTCAGAAAGGATCAACACTTATATCTTACCATGGGAGGCCCAACATGCCACCATGTTAGAAAGGCTCAACACTTACATTTTACCATGGGAGGAACACATCCAATATCCATGTCAAAAAGGCTCTGCACTTACATATGACCATGGGAGGAACCGATCCTACCACCATGTCAAAAGGGCTCTGCACTTAGATCTGATCATGGGAGGAACCAATCCTACCACTATGGTGAGAAGGGCTCTACACTTACATCTTACCATGGGAGAAACCAATCCTACCACCATGTCAAAAGGGCTCTCGGACTCATCACTTCCCCTTGGAGGGAACCTGGATCTAGAAAACAATAAGCTTCTCCCTGAAGTACTCAAACTTCACTCTGGCCAATGGCTTGGTCAACACATCAGATAAATACTTGTCTATCACAACATAATGGAGATTCAATGCTCCTCTCTGCACCATATCCATGATATAGTGATATCTGATCTCGATATGCTTCCTCTTGTCATGGAACAATGGGTTCTCCGACAACTTCACACAACTTCGGTTGTCACAATATATACAAGTAGCATCCAACAAAGAAGATAGTAGATTACTCAGCCACACTACCTCACAACTAGCCGAACAAGCTATGACATAGTCTAATTCGGCTGTACTCAGTGCCACGCAGGACTACTCCCTACTAAACCAAGCGATCACACCTAATCCCATACTGAAGCAGTACCCAAAGAGCTCTTCCTATCAATGGCACTTCCTTCCCAATATGAATCCACATAACCCTCCAGTTTAATCTTCTAATTCACTTCATACTTGATCCCATAATCAACTGTACCCTTCAGGTACCTCAGAATATGCTTTGCAGCAATCATGTGAACATGTCTCAAATCTGTCAGGAACTGGCTCAGTGTGTTCACAAAAAATAAAATATTTTGTCTCGTATTCACCAGGTACATCAAGAACCCAATCATCTGACGATACATCATAGCATCAAATAAATTTGATGAAGCATAACTCAATAGCTTCAGGTTTGATTCCATACGTGTGGTGTTGGCTTTGCAGTCCATTATTCTGAACCTCTTCGGGATCTATACTGCATACTTCCCTTGTCCTAGTGAGATTCCATCCACATTCTTCCACACCTCCATGCCTAGAAGGTAGTGCATCATATCCAAGTCCTTGAACTCGACAGCAAGTCTCCTTCTTGCAACTTGTTGGCACCCCAACAACTCCCCTTGATTTTTTTTTTTGCAAAATAAAGGGACCCCCATGTAAATTTTGTAAATACTTTCTTTAGTGTTTTTTATTTTATTTTTAATAAGATATTTCATATATCCTTCACTCTATGCATTGCTTGCTCTTTAGCTTGGTTTTCATGAGAAATGAATCATCTATGTTGATTTGGTTTATTGGCTTCTTGATTTCCTGGTTACATATCTTGATTGCATATCCCTTATTTTGAGCTTGTTTACATTGACTACATATCTTGGTTTGGCTTAATTGCATGGAGTTCACTATACATATCAATAGTGAGATCATGTTTTTAGTTTTCAATATGAATGGTTCATTGAATTTTTTATCTACCTTAATCATTTGATTTAAAATTTGTCCTTTTCTTAAATTATTTAATTCTAGGACAAATATCTAGAACTTTGTTTAAGGTTTGTTTTTCGATAGCATTTAAAATATGTCAACAATTTTTATTTTGAAATCAAATATTTTTTCTCACAATGCATAATTGTATTTTGTCCTTAAACAGATCAACCTTATTCTTTATTTTAGATAGGGTATTTGTGGCTTATTAAACATGTACATATATATGGAGATATTTGTCTTTTGAGATATTATTAAATATTTTTCCATATGAATATTTTAATAAATATGTTTTGCCATATATAATCCTATTCTAAATAATTATTTTGTGTCTATTATCGATGAAAATCAGTATTTTTAGTTATTACCATTGTCTAATTACATATAACTTAATTTTAGGACAATGTTAATATTAGCACTATTTATTTTGATAAAATATGACACACTTTTAACATCAAAGGTTATTATATTTTCTTCTCATAAACTAAATATTTATTTTTAATCAGAAAATGATTTTATTCAATTTATTCAAAATTACTAGGCATGCTCATAAAAAGGGATTATTTTATCAATGGTGAATTTAGTTTTATAGATAGTTAAAAAGGTTGAGAAACTAGAGATATTGTCAATTATTAAATTCAATATTTTTTAATTGACACATACCTATTTTATTAACTATTTATAAAACAATGCTTGTCTTCAAAATTAGCATTCACATGGAAATCGTGGTATGATAACACGAGGTAGAATCTTAGTGGATTCAGACTCATGATTTTGTTGTTTATGATTGGCTTTATTCCAAAACAAACTTACATAGAGTTGTTTTTAATATATAGTTCAAAGTTCCATTTATATATTAACTTTACTAATATACAAATGCAATATTAATACATTGAAACTTATTTATTCACATAAAATCTCTGTGTAGTTTATTTGTTTGTATGATTTGGTTTAAAATTAATGTTTTGATATGCAGCAAACAGAATGGTTAAAAGTAATGGTGATCAAGTTTCAACATTACATCCTTATATAATTTTCTATGTGATTAGATCATCACAAATTTTGAGAAGATTTACTACATCAAAGGAAGATGCATGGTGAAGAGACTTTGAGCCTACCGTTGAATGCTATTTTTATTTCTGGGTGTGAAGGAAAAATGGAGACTATGCAATGAAACAAAAGATTTTAAGTTTATCATCTCAATAACTGGTTGTGAATAAACTCCACCAAATTTTCGAGGAAGTTTCACCAGAGAGAATTCAAGGGTCCCTTACTCGATTTATGAGTTAAGGAGAATCATGTCATCGAAAGAATCACAGGACCATCGGGAATTGGAGAAATTATCGCAAAGAATCAAGTTTCAATTAAAAGAAATTTGCCAATCAAGCCATCCGTTACACCACTTGCCACAAAATCAGCTTCCATTTGTTCAATTAAGAGGTTTAAAGGGTCAAAGATAAAGTAAAGATCGTCGAGCATCATCAATTGATTCCACCATGATTCCACCAGACCACACACGTCAAAGATCAGACCAATTCTGAAGAATCATTGCTATAGAGATGCTCAACTAACTACATAGAATTTGTGTTGAAAAGGATCCCAGAAGAGGGAGATCGCTTTTATCTTTTACAACACTTTTTAACAAAATATTATTATATGATTTGAATAAATTACTTATCGTTGTTTTACTGTTGGTGCATGTTTGTGAGGGACATTTTATATAAAGCATAAATGATGTAGTGATTGAATTCATAGATGTTTTTATCTTAGTAATAGCATTTTACTCAAAGCATAAACCAAGCTTTAGTGGTTGAATATTAGATCCATCAAAGAAGATCCATGTTACCATTCTAATTTGAGGAGGTCGAGAAGTTGAACATTTGTCTGACAAGTTCATCAAATGGAGAATTGTGGATCAGTTGGGAGAGGCTAATTTCGGGCTCAATTTGCCACTGAACCATGAAGAAATGGACGATTTTGTTCAAAACCCACTTCCCAAATGGGGTATTTTACATATATATACGGGCCGTTTCCAAAAATGGTGAAGGAGTTGGGATATTTTTGGGCCTGATCAAGATGAAGTTTTCCAGATATTCCTGTTGCATCCAACTATGAGAGCAAATTCTAGAGACTGTTATGGTTTATTATGCCTATTTACCCTAGGGGATTCAACTGCTAAAAAGGGGGGGAGATATTTGCAGAATAGAACGACTTTAATCTTTCTATTTTGTTTCTATTTTGTAAATTTTGATGTCTGCAAGTAGAGTGGAGGCGTTGCTGCGAGCAAAATACTGTATGAAGGTTGAGTTGTCTCTTGTTTTATTATCTGTGTTTTGTGGGGATTTGAGTACATGAAAGAAGAGGATACATTGGAATTACATATCATTAACAGTGTCACAATCTTATGATCATTGTTGTTATTATGATTGTTCAGCACTGATTATCAAACTGGTATCATATTTTTTTTTTATTCAGTTTTATAAATTGTTAAATATATTTTCAATAGTGATCTTCTTTGTTTGATTCATTTACACTTATACTTTGTGATAAGTGCATGAATTGCTCAAATCAAAATGCATTTATATATTTGATTTTTGATATTATTTATATCATATTATTTAGTTGTTACTAATAATCTGATTGAATGATATTGCATATACAGTTAGCTTATTAATTGAATAACTCATATTTCTACAAGTAATCAATTGATAAGTTAAATATATTTAAATGTTAGATGCTAATAGTTTGTTGATAATTATGATACAAGAATTATTAATGATTGTTCATTAATAATTCTTTTGTCATAAAGTTATTTTCAATGGAAAGTTATTATGACAGCTGTGATAAGTTTTCCTTTCATAGTTATTTTTAAGTTTCTATTGCTTATACAGTCAATGGATTATTAACATAATGTTTTAAAATTGCTCCTGTGCTGCAGGATAATTAGAATAGAATAGATTTATTAAATTTTTGTTTTAAAGATTTATTTCATGACTAGAAAGCTACAATTTACCAGCTACTAAATATATGTCATTTAGTAGTTGCTAAATCTGTGTGTTTTGTGTTTTCAAAATTCATATTTTAGATAATCTTGGTTTTCATTTTATAATAGGTATCCTTAAAATCCAATTGTTAGACTCTCCTTAAGAGAGCAAAACATATATTAGACATAAGTAGTTAAAATTTAAATATATCTTTAGCGATTAAATATACATTTTCTTTATAGATAGTTTAGTGTAGTATGTAAATAAGTAATTAGTTTTAGTTTAGTTATTTTAATTAGAATTTCATTTAGTTTTATTAATTAATTTAGGAAACACTTTTCCTAGGTTAAGATGGTAAAACTCTCCTTAAAAGACTAAAAACCTATAAGGTAGTGGGGCCTTTGTTCTCCTGAGAATTAGCCATACCAAACATATCGGGGGCTACAGTAAGTGCCTTGTATGGTTTAGTTCTCCTTAGATGGCCTTAGTCCGAAAATGTGGCCAACAAAACTTTAATGAGTTCCTCTTTTCTATCAGGAACAAGTCATCGAAATATAACAGGAGCATCATTGGTATTCCTCCTTCAACCTTGAAGTAAAGGATGGAGTCCGCTTTACTTTTAGTAAATCCTAGAACCATCAGTAAGCTTTCCATCTCGTCATATCATGTCGAACATCAGAATGTTTTGTAGTCACTCCCTCTGAAGAGGAGCATCATTTTCCCTATGCCTTTCATACTCTATGCATTAAAACATTATGTACTAGAGTGACAAGTAGCTTCCTCAACTGCTAATATTCTATGTATCCATCTAGGGTCTTTAGATACCAAGATCCTAAACCTTTTCAAAAGTTCTTCTCGCACCCATCTGTGAGCTTGTCATCCTCTATAGGATTTCATTTTCAACCTTATACAAAAGGTTAAGATATTCATCACTCTAAGCGATCTTCAAGCTCCTCATGTATGTGTTATCCCGTGGGTGCCATATGAGCTCGTACAATGCCTTCTTTAATTTGCACAAGACCGCCAAAAAATTTACGCAGATCAGAAATGACAAGATAAGGAATTTCAAATAGGCGATCATGTTTACTTGAAGGTAAAATCCAAATGAACCTCATTGAGCTTGGGTAGGTGCGGTAATTTAGCCCCTAGGTATTGTGGCCCTTTTGAAACACTGTCCAAGAAAGGGCCAGTGACTTACGAACTAGCATTTCCCGCGCATGTAAGAGTCCACAATGTTTTCCATGCATATTTGTTAAAGAAATGTGTTTATGATACTAAACATGTTGCTGATTGGTCCCTATTACAGGTGGAACCTAAAGGGGAGTTTTCCCCTGAGCCTACTCATATACTGGATAAGAGAAAAGTGCAGCTTCGGAAGTGCACTATTGTCCAATAGAAAGTGCAGTTGAAGTGCTTTGAGGATAATGAGGCTACTTGGGAGAACAAGGACACCATGAGAAAGGATTACCCTGTCGTGTTTCATGATAGTGTTCTGAGTCCCTAGAACACCAGGGACGGTGTTGTTCTAAGCAGGGAGGGATGTAATATTCGGAATTTTGCACCTAGCACTTACAGGCATGTGCCTATTGATTATGATGATTAATGCTTGATGTTTTATTTTTATATTTGGTTGAAGACCCAACTGCATATGAACATGCTGATTTTTTTAATATATTGGGCCTTAGCCAATTATTGATAATATATGTATATGCTTGTTGTGTTGGGAGTGGACCTTGAAGCACATCATTGGCGAGATGTTTTTTGTTGAGCGAGGAGCTTTGGCGCACTTGAGTGATTGATTATTTGTGTTGAGAAAGAAACTCTGGAGCACATGAGTACTTACCTTTGTGTTGAGCGAGAAGCTCTGGAACACATGAAAAGATAATTGGATGTGTTGGGAATAAGACCTAGAGCCTTCCATGTTGATGTTGAGAATAATATTTGGAGCATTGGATCCTTGGCCATTCTATCCCTAGGTGTATCATGCAAGTACATCCAAGCACTAGTGTTGAGTGGGGAGCTCTAGAATTGCACTGAATTATAACTCCCTGTTAAAGCTTTGAGTATGGGCTCTAGTAAGCACTAGGGGTTGCTAAAGATAATTTAATAACTTCCGAGTGAAAACGAATCGAGGAAAAATATTGATCCCATCATACTTATTTATAAGTGATTAAATGAAATTTCAAATTTCTTTATTCTCATCAAGTACTGACTAGATACCTTGTTATATGAGGGAAATCCAACATGCAAGGGTGTTTAGAGTTACCTAGCCTAGTAGACCTAAACCATCTACCTACCTGACCTTAATGAATAAGTGTAATTAATTCTAAGGGATCATGGTGTATGATTCCCAAAGGCAAATCTTAACAAAGTTTTATATTATTACGTACTTTATCTAAGGGATCATGGTGTATGATTTCCAAAGACAAATCTTAACAAAGTGTTATATTATTATGTACTTTATACATGGAATTTATAAAGAATTAAATATATTAATAATCTAAATAAATGAAAGAAAGAAGAGAAGCTCCATCACTTATTATTTATTATTAAAGATTAATAAATGGTATAATGTTTAAGAAATTCCAACTAGGAACTAGTACAAAGTTCCTAAGTCAAAATACAAATAATTACCCAAATTAATTGAAAAGGGTTAAATCAAGAAACCAAGGTTCCTTGATTTAACTATCTCTTTGACTGAAAAGTCTATCCATAAAGAATCAAGCCAAGGAAAGGCTTGGGGGGTTTGATCTATCATTAGAGGAGTAATTTTTTCTTTGCATGTTTGCTCTCAAGTAAATTCTTGAAGAAACATTTTCGTGGAAGGAAAATGGAGAACTGGTCCAGATCTAATACACCAATTAGGAAACCCTACCTTAGGAGCTCTAAGCTACTTTCATGTTGGAAACCAGGAACGGTTCTAGGTCATGTTTGGGTGGAATGTGGTAGTTCCCAAGTGATTTGGTCATCAAAACAGAGGTCAGAAATGCATTGAATTGTTAATGCCGATTATTTGTGTGTGCAGGTTCAGCCATTAACAGAGCTTCAAATTTCAGGTATGAAGCCCTAGTTTGTCTATTCTAATTTTCTAGATTTAATATTGGATATGTTAGGCAAATGATTATAGTGAATTTCCTAAACCTATGTTATTAATTTGTTGGTTATATTATGCTAGGATCTCTGTTTTACTACTAATCCTTAGCTGTAAGTTGTGCTCCTAAATCAGATTTACCTAAGGTTTATTCATCAATTTACTTCTGCGCGTTTTATTTATTTATAAAATGTTTTGCAAGGGTTCTGTACCCTAGTTTTTAATTCCTGTATTGATTCACTCGGTCAAGCATAAACTAGGTTTTGTTCCAAGAAATATTATAATCGTTCTCTAGGCTTTATTTACTTTGCTGACATATTTTCATTTGTTAACAGAGTCTTGTTTTTAGCTTTAATTAAAAAAAAAGAAACTAGTCCAGTAGTAAGAAATTAAATATATATAAGTACATATATACAAACAATTAAATAAATAGCCTATAAGCTAAGATACTAAATACACTTAGTATAATCTACATAACCAATTAAATGTTCTGCATTAAATCAAAGTTAAAATTAATCCATTCAAGACCTTCCAAGGTCTGCCTCATTAAATACAAACTAATATTGAAAACATTTTCATTTAAATAAACATCATCATAATTGAATAAATAGAGGAGGCATCGCGACCATCCATGTGGTCCAATATCAACACTCTATTCGCATATGTAAAACTCACAGACCAATTCTCTTAAACAAGTATCGCATTCATTTGCTTAACCTATTGTATAATCAACAATCCTAGTATGAAAGTTATCCATTTCATAATCATAAACCATTCAAAAGACCCATCTAACTCTATGAACATCCATTCCATAACATCAACCAAGTAAAGAAATGGAAACACAGAGGTCACGATATCGACCCTAGTGGGCTATAAATACAAGTCATAGGAATAAATAAATCCACATTATAAAACACATACACAATAAGTCAAAATACAACCCCATTCCATTGTTCTTATAAATATTATCAACCTTACAGTTTTGTAATAAACAATAATCGCTCTTTTATTAAAAACCCTTGTCTTAATATCTAAGTGTTCATAGTTTTTACATAGGAAACGACTAGGATTTCAAATCCTATAGATTGTTCTACATTCACCATAGTCCACTCTACACTAACGTATGCAGGCAATATTATAACAACCACAAAGCTTCTAATAAATACATCAAAACACTATCTTCACAAATACTTTTCGCTACAGCGAATTCATGAGACCTTAGCACTGACACCTAAGCTTTAACACGGCTTCGGCCATAATTTTACTAATTACACAGACCCTTAAGAATGAAACCTATAGTAACGTTAGCAATCGTGGATCTTCCCCATGGCTTCCCATATGATCCACATACATAATAACAAAACGAATGAGTAAGAAACTTAACCATTCAAGCTTGCGCAACAACCATGGGAAGTATCAAAGCAATACATGGCATGGCTTTATCCATGCGCTGCCCAGTAACCACAACTAAGCAATAAATAATCCAAATTTATACATAGGGCATCTGATTAGGAAAATGCCTCTTACAAACTCCCGCTTTAATTAAGTACATTGCTTTAATAAAAATGCAGAAGGAAATCGTATGCACATCATATCAAGATTAAGAATTGCCATCATATAAAAACTATACATATATGTATTTGCAACAGAGTATACCAAACCTTTTTTACACAGTTGCCATTAAAGGCCAAGAATAAGGTATATACAAGTGTGCCAATGGGCCATGGCACCATTACAAGCAATGGTGCAGCCCATGGCTATAAAGCCAAAAACCAAAATAACGATTTACATAACTAAAATGAAATACACAAAGCCAGTAAGAGTGTTAATTTTACTTTACAGAAAAAATGAAAATGCCATACATGAAGAACCCAAGTCTATTACATAGGCCCAAAGGTGATTTGAGTTCCCACAGTAAAACCCGCTTTAGCAACGATAACCCAGTTCTACCCCAAGCCAAGAAGTGACAATCTTCTCTTGTTTATAGTAGGCTAACTGTGGACACATTTGCAACACATTGGAGTATACAGCGAAGTATGGAGCCACACCACCTTCGTTACCCTGGGACCTATAACAACAACCAAACATGATAGGGTTTAGAAGTATAACTATGAAGGAACCACGAAATCAAGCATAAAATGCAGTCATGAAACCAAACAAAGCTTACCTTCATCACAAAGGCGTAATCTCCTTCACACCATGGATCTGAGACCCCAATTCTCCACAGACCCTAACGAAATGACCAAACTAAATGGTGAGCCAAGCCCTAGGCTTGGGGATGCCATAGTTACCAATAACATTAAATGTACCAGTTGGTAACCACTATCGAAATGCCAAACCCACTCTTCCATAGTTCAAGCTTTGTTACATTATTGCATGCTTCATTCACCATGCAAAATCTTAAACCCATTTAACATATGGTGTAACCATATGTTATATTTTCCCCACCCTACACTAGCACAGTCCTCATATTATTACAATGTTTGTTAAAACATGGTTTCATACATGGTATGTGCTAGTCCATAGTCCAGTCATAAAGTTTAGGTTTTTAAATAACATGTAAACCCTAGGTTTAAATTTTAGGACTTGTCTCCTCTTTGTGACAAGTCTCAAGCATAAGAACCATGGCATACAAAGTATGCCATGGTAATATATTTACCTATATTAAGATGAAAGTCTGATCAATAATCAAATATATAACCTGCAACAAAATTAAAACACATGTTAATACTTATCATGGAAATAACCATAGTATGATCACATAATGGACTAAGTATACGCTATAGGTGATTTTAACTACATTAAGAAAATAATGAAAGAAGTAATTTCACCTCGCTATAATCTAAGTCTGGAATGGAAAATAAATAACGAAGAGTAGGTATGTTATTAATCAATTTGTTTAGCGCTCTTTAAATCTCTGTCGTTAAGTACAATCTGCATACAGGATAACATGTAAACCTTTGGTTAACAAGATAACAGGATAATAGGTTAACACAATCAACAAAGGGTACCCAAGGTGGGACTAAGGATTACCGAGCCTATCTTGCTCAAACCCTTCAGCTTCAGAGGAATCACCTTCAACTTTCAACTAGGTTTTCCCAAGTATTTCTTCACCTACATCAAACAACAAAGACTTAGAATTCTTTAATAAATAGCTGAGTTTTAAATAAAATAAATAGAGAAGAAATCTAGGAGGATTCAATATAACTCACGATTTTAGCATGAAGCTCGAAGAAACAATAATGGTTAAGACCCAATGCTTGAAACCTTCTAAGCCCATAGCCGAGCTCCAAGAAACGATAATGGCTAATAACCCAATGCTTACAACCTATTAATGCCACGACTGAGCTCGAAGAAATGCTAATGGAAAATAACCAAAGCTTACAACCTGTTAACGCCATGGCCAAGGTAAAGGTGACCTTTGTTGCAGAGAACTAAGGAGGTTGTGGTCCTGTCGGCCTACTCTTCCATCCCAAAAACAAAAAAATAATGAAGCCAAGTGAATTTTTAGGGAAAAATTTAAATGCAGTTGCATAGGCTTTATCACCCAAAACTCTCCACCTTGCGACCATCCACCACGTCGATCATACTACCTTTCAAATATTTTCTAGCTTGATGTAGTTTTAACCTACGTTTTGCGTAACAATAGCACTATCACATTTGTTAGAAATAAAAATTTCATTGTTAGGCATGATGGAGATTTAGTTAGGTTATAGTTGATATTTTACGCATCGAATACATGTCTAGAATTGTTATTTTCTAGTATGTTTCTGGTAGCTAAAACTAATAATGATAACTTTAGGGCTTAGGAAAGTTCTAGGATTGACATAGTTATAAACCAAATCGAAATGTATTCAGGATTCTATTACCACAAACAACTAAAAACATATTGATAACTATATCTCATCAAACATGTAACACCCCGGTTTTGACCCCATTTGCATTAAATGTATATGATGTATATATTAATCGTGGTGTGGAGCTAAAGGCAAAAGCCCCACCATCGATTTGGTTGTGTTATGTTCGAAGATT
>LPNX010879524.1:183553-301802 GCA_001517045.1 Pseudotsuga menziesii | reverse complement strand
AACCATGTGATTTAGGGCAGCTTGTTTAGGGTTTTTGCTGTTTCAGGGTTTTCCTCCTTTTTCCTCATTATTTTTATTCCTTTTCTTCCCCTTTTGGGGATTTTTTCTATTTTAGAGGAATTTTGGCTATTTTTGGAGGAAAAATGGGTTTTTTGGCCGTTTGGAGGCATTTTAGGCCTTTTGGAGGCTTTTTAGATGGTTTTGTGGCCTTTTAGAGGCATTTTAGGCCTTTTGGAGGCTTTTAGTGGAATTTTCAAGGAAATATGGTGGGTAAATGGACGAATGAGCCATGAAATGGGGTAGATGAGGTAGTTAACCATTTTTGGGTGTTAACACATCTAAGAAGACTTCCTTCTCCTTCTGGACATCTAATGGGGATTTCTTCTGTGCTGTAGGGAGCACATGTATTTGTCCATGTTGTGTATTCTGGTATTCTCCTATCGCAACACCTCCTCTTGTAACACCATCAATGTTAAGTTCTCTCGACTTACCAGAGATCATTTGAATATTCTAGTTGGGGTTCAAATTCTGATTCTTCACAGGGTTGGGATTTCTAATAGTTTGAGCTTGCCATTTTGCAATTAATTGCAGACACTGTTCAATAGTTTGATCGAATTTTTTACAATATGTACATGTTTTTTCATGACTTTTAAAATATCGGGAAAAGTGTCATGGCTCCCCACAATTATAACATATGACCTGGCCTCTTCCTTGACCAAATCCTCCTCCTTGTTGTTGTCCTTGACCTCAGAAATTTCTGCCCCCTCTTTGTTGAGGGTATTACTATTGTGGTGGATATTGGTTCTGTTGATACTTTGGATGAGTATATTGAAGATGTTGGTATTGCGGTGGTGGGTATTGAGCAGGATGGTATTGAGGCTGCACTCATTCAGCTTGCATCTACTCATCATTTTTCATCAAGTAGGTATCCACCTTCTTTTCCTGTAGTTGCTGAAGTGCTTTGCAATATTTCTCATCATGTCCTACTGATTTGAAAAATTTATAGTACATACTAACTGGGATACTTACAATATTCTGTAAGTACATATATTCTTCGAACTTGTGTCACCTGGTTTGACATATTCTACACCAAGGAATCCCTTCGGTATTTATCGGGTTCAACGCTTCTGCTGCGATGTAATTCATGAGTGCCGAGCAATTGTATTTATGGTTTATGTATATTCTACATCTTATACACCATAGTTCCTCTTGAACTTATTTTCCATTCTTGATGTCTTGGAGATAGACCGTAATATTCGTAAGCTATGATTGGATTCGCATCATTCATGTGCCAGTTTCTCCTATTAGCGAGGATTCCAACTTCATTTCTATTTCAAGAGATTATGTCTACGAAACAAGCTTCTGTTTCATCAATAGTATCTGGACGTGTGGCAACAAGGAGGAAATGAACCATTCCTTATGTTGCACATATGACATTTGGAAGCTTACTTTGGACATTAATGTATTGAATCTCTGGTTGAAGTCCCAAACAGATTCTGAAGGAAGCTTATTGATTTATTTGATCTCAGTAATGCATTGTGACTCAGACTTTGGTTTCCTGAACTCATCTATCATGACAACTTGCATATGGTCAAGCGTTTTCAGTGAAAATTCTATTGGCACTATGGATAATTTCATGTACCAGTCTAGTGCATGACCTCGCAGAGATGTGATTATTTGTGCTCTCTTTATGTTTTCATCCTGAATCTGTCGCACAGTCCATATGGATTCACAAAAAAACCAATGCTTTTATGGGTCTTCCAACCCATTTCCATTGAATATCGGTAATTTAGTATCAACCCCAACCATTGTATTAACTACCGATGTGTTTGGAACAAATGTTTGGCTAGACAGACTCCCTTGTTTTTTTTTTTACAACATTAGTACTACTTGTATTTATAGATGCACTTGGAGATAAGTCTTTAGATCTTACCTCTGGCGATGCACGCGAAGATGCAAGAATGTTTTTCATGAGTTCTAGAACTGGAGATTCACTCGACTCTTCTGATTCTTCATTTCCTTCAGATATTAGCTGATATTCTTCTTCTTAATCATAAGATCCTTCATCAACATACAACACAAGCTTGTATTCTTCTTCTTCTCTACTGTACTTCAACCTTCTCTTCTTTTGAGAGTCTTTCTTCTCTTTCCAGATCTAAATATTCTTCTGCTTCTTAAATAAACAAATTTCGAGTTCAATTCCACTATCTCCTGGGAACATTTCAATTCAGTTTGTGTCATTTTTCACAAAGTTCTGTTGCGACGTACCATCATTTTTGTGCACATATTCCAACTTTTCACATTCATAGAATGGCTTTCTCACATACAACCATCTTTATCCATGTATTTAAAGAAGACAAATATCTACCGCACGGTACTTGAGAAAATTTCTACTCCACCTCACTATATGAAGTTAATGCGTCAACAACAAACTTAGTAATGTATCCTTCCAAGATATTGTCTATCCAGAAATCTACATCCCTTGACATAGGTTTTCTCACTCTTTTCAGTCACTCAATCAACTAAGAATTCCACTCCATTGGTTCTCCTCGAAAATTTCTTTGTTGGGTTTCCAACTTAGACAACCACTCATGAAACACAATGGGAAACTCAGAAAAGAAGGTCTTGTGAATATCTGTATAGAGGTATCAAACCAACCACTCTGGTGGGTTCCATCGATATCCTTTCATTTCTTCTTGCACGAATTCTAATGCTTTGGAATCCACCCAATCTTGGATATCAGGTTTCGTTGGTTCCCACAACATATCCCTCACCAAAATGATTATGGTCCTTGCAACAAAACCATTTGTTGTATTTTCTATCCCTTATCTCGGGATCTTGACCCAAGTTCAGTCCCTTCTGCTTAGTGCAACAAAGCCCAAGATATTGGCCCAGTAGAGAAAATCCAAGTTGGTAGCACCTGCAACACAGATGTAGTCTCACCTAAGATATCTCTCATTCCTTATTGGGTAACTTCCAAAACCAGTTTTTCGCAGTTGGGTGGGAGATTTATGGTACCTCAGTCGCATGCCAAGGTGCTTAACAAATATTGAGGGTGGATTACTTGTGCTTATTATGAATAGTTAGATATCAAATCGACTATTCTTGTGCAATGATTCTAACGCCAACCCATGTGCAGAATAAATTCATTTAATTGATAACAACGTGAATGATATACATCTATTCATTCATGAGAAAAATTATAAGTATTCATTCACGACAAAATTTATATAGATAACTCAAACACATTCAGCATTCAACCAAATACACAAAATTTAATATGGAAACCCATCTGGGAAAAAGACATAAAGGTGCTCTTCATCTGACACGAGAAATATATGCACCTTTCGTATTTGCACTAATCTATAGACTCTACTCTAGATCTTCTTCTTTAACTTTACATATTATTTCTTCCTCTCATGCTCTCTGATCTTCTCCTATGCTCTCTTCCTACTCAACTCTACTAATGACATCCACAAAGCTTGGATTGACACAACCTTTCCTACACTTCTGTGCACTCAGCTATATATTCTTCAACTCAAATGTTTTCAACTACCTCTAACAGACAACAATTACATAGTTACTAATAATCTAACAACAATCAGGAGCTAACAATAGAGAAGATAACCCACATACAACTTGCGTTGTTCTCTTTATAGAATCATTATAGACTTGTTACAGACTCTTTACATACTTGTTACCTAACACTTTATCTTCTGACTTCCTATACATATCCAACATGTTTTCTATCCTATTCTGGTGACACCTAATAATAGGGGCTAACAACATGACTTACAAGAATATCTTCATATGTGTGGCTTCTATCGTCTCTAGCCAAACTCGCACCCATGATATTTATGTCCTATCCATTTCTAGCCATTCTACCTTACTGTGATTTTCCAACTGTTAATTCCATTTGTATTCCTTCTGATACTAGCATTCTGTCACATCTTTCCTTATTGCATTCCTTCCTTCTGTCGCTCTACTTCTTCTATCGCGACTCTTCCTTCTGTTGCAGTTCTTCCTTATTCTCTTTAGCTTCATCCTTCTTCTGTTGTTTCCTTTGTCACAAATCATTTCTCTTATTCTTTAGCTCCTCTCCATACTTAGGAAGAATTTTGAATGAATTATGCTTTCCTTTCCTTAGTCCCAATAGATGCAAGAAAGCAGAGATGGAGGATAAGTGAGCTCCTGAATGCAACAGTGTGTCTCATCGAGCAGAGGCCTGAGACTACCATACACTATCAGAATAGGTGTGTAACCAATTATATTGGTCCTCAGCTTCAATGCATATAGCGACTGTGTTTTCCGACCCCTACCTAGACATGACACTCACAGAATAACCTCTACAAGTACCCCCTTGTGATACCTAGGTAAACTAAGGCCACCCCAATATAACCAATTCTCAAGAAGACAGTCGCAGATGGAATCTATTGTATGGGAAGGGTAACAAATTCTAAAGCTCGAAATCACCAAAGTGGCAAGGAGCTATCCCCGCCACAAACCTCTGCATGTCCTTGTGCTTAACTCTTGTGTAAGAGGAGCCTCTCGAGAACACTAATTATACCAAGGATTTCACTTCTCACCTGGACAAACAACTAGTTTTTTTTGTTTCACTTCTCAATTTTAATTTAAGTGTTAATTTTAATGGTTGTAATTACTCAAGGGTAATGAACATGCAACTAGTGATGTTATGACATAGCAACGAAGTAAATATGCACACCTAAAATACGATGCCAAGTGAAAGATTTTTTTTAATCATGAAAAAGGGGTATGTCGCTACATGTAATGAAAAAATTTCATTTCAAATGCCCATGTAATCATTCCTATATGAAATCCTGATCACTAATTCCATCTAAGAAAACCTAATGCAAGTACCAAATCAACGTATATGCACGATACAATAAGCATGCAAAGACAATTTTTTTTTGTATTTTCAGTATAGATGCAATGAAAATGCAATAAGAAGACCCTACAAATTCTCATACCCTGTAACATCTCCTAATTTCATAAATAAATAAAAAATTAAATAATGGTCTAACTGTAATTATAAAGGACAAAATAATCCTTACAATGTTTAAATTTGTGTTTAACATAAAGGACACAGTTACGACAAACATTAAAATGTGACTTAGTTCTAAATGCAACAAAAAAGGATAACTAAATTCATATGATATTTTAAAAAGGTTTTTAGTCTTTTATTCATTTAACATAAATGAGTCTTTATGACGATATTATGCTGTGACTTATTATTATAATGACACTACTTTACTTGGCGTCAAGTTATGAAATAAAAGTCATATTTACAATCGGTTATAATCAGTGTACTTGCTCGTTATGTTGTAGGTCATTTGTTAATCTTCACTATGAGCTAGAGTGTTTGGTTATGGTCTTACTTAGCTTGAGAGTTAACACATAAACCTTATATTCATCTGCATGTGCTCTATGGAGGAAAATATTTCCTTACTAGGCCACTTACAAGGGTTTAAAATACAAAGAGGGACAAATATTTTAAAGAAACTAAAAGTGTCTGCCTAACCATGGGTTATAGCAAGCATAAGACGAAAATATGATGGAAATAGAAGTGAAAGAAAACAAGTGTTAATTCGACAGGTTAAAAACATTAGAGTTTTGGGTCTGTTAAAAGAAAAATCAACATGATAGAATTTAAGTGGCCATGTGATGGGCTTGCAGCCTACAATTGGAACACATACCTATCCAATCCTAAACCCTAAGGGTTTAACTTATCTTTCTTTTCTCTTTCGTGTTGTATTGTTTTGGTTTTTTCCTTGTGTGAGAGTTGTGGCTCTTTGGCCCTTCAGCTATCGGCATGGGAATTCAGGTTCTCGACATGGTAAAACATGTTCTTGGTCATTCCTTATTTCATGATACTCCATGCTTTATAGATGCATCCACCATGGTTTTGGATTTGCATGTCGATTTGCACTCCTTGTTTGTAATTTGAGCTTCAAGTTCATACTGTTGGAAACCTCCTTCATCATTGTCATTTTCTGTAGGGTAAGTATTCCTTGAATAATTTTATGTTTTTTTCGTTTCTTCCAATCATAAAATATGATATAGTATTGACCTTTGTGATGTTGTCATGCAGGATTCTTTGATCGTGATGGAGGAAAAAGGGTAAGGTTGTTCTTCACGTAGGAAAATGACCATTGTTTTGGTAAGACCTGTACCCGCAACTCCTTTCTTATTGTGGCATCGTGGCTACATGGTTTTGTGGCTTTGCGGTTTTTGGATTGGAATGCATTCATGCGTTTATTGTTGTTGAACAACAAAATGGTAACCTTATTGGTTCTTCCTTGTGGAATTTTAAAAAAATGGTTTCTAAAAGGTCTTCCTCGACCGTGAAGTTTGAAGGAATGTAATGTGTTTACATAGTTTCTATGTTTTTATAAGACATCATTCTTATTTTGTGGAGTGTTTAAACAGTCGCTGGAAGGTCGCTTCGAAACTTGTAAAAAATTACTTTTATATGAAACTCCCGTAAGGGTTTGTTTTAATTACACAGTCGATTTTATTCTTGAATTATTGTCTCGACTTTAACTCTATATTTTTGTTTAAAACTCTTTTAAGGCTTAGAAGGCCATTTGTAATCTTTGACACTCATGGTTTAATGCAGTAGTTAATATTTGTATGGTTAAGGCCGTGAGGCCATTACTTTGTTTGTTAATGAATATTGTAGGGTCGTGAGGCCACTGTAAATTTGTTATGGATATGCCACTATGTTTTTAGAAATGTACTATTTTTTTTAAGTTTATGAGCAGTAAGTCCTTTGCGTTGATTGTAAGAGGAAATTGATTATAAAAGGTTGTTTTTTCTTGCGGAAAACTTGCCCTTATGAGTTTCGATCTCTTGTTTCTTGATTAATGGTATTTAGAAATTCTAATGAGTGTTTCCACCTCAGTTGGTAAGAAATTGATGAACGATTTATATTATTGATTACGGCCTTTACTTGTGTGTAGTTTTAGATTTTTGTTTTTGGATAAAATGGCCTTGACAAGTTTTGATCTCATGACCTATTGATTACTAAATAGTATTAACCTTGTTAAGGTTTAGTTATTTAATCTTTTATATATTTATTTAAATCCCTAGATTAAATGAATGATTTGAACCATTTAGCTAGATTCGAGTTATAGTCTATTTAAAATAATCATTTTTCCTATGTTATAGTATTACTATAAATATAGTTATATATAAAATATGATTAGCATAGATTATGTATATCGTGAAATACAAGTATTTTTATTATTAATAAAGAAATGAAATCTAGAGATTCTTGTTAGCTAACTTAGTGGGATTGAAATCGATTCCTGTGTAAAGTTTAATTGTTTCTTTCTAAACCCTAGTTATAACTTCAGTTTTTAATCTAATCCTTTTGGATACAAGGAAGAGTTTCCTTACTCTGATCCTAAATATTCCTTTAACGGACAGAGAACTAGAAAAGTGAATAAATAATAAAAATACTATCTAGTTAACCAAATTAAGATAAGTGTCTACTAAAGAAAGTTTTTGGAACTCGGTTTGGGAATTTAATATTTTAATTAGATATAGAAGTATATTAAGTGAAAATTGGATGTATAGAATGCATTTTTTAACAATGGTTATCCTAAATGATAATTGTAATAATTGGATTTAAAGGCGATTAGAATAATGAACCCAAAATAACTTCATAGGAAAATATCTACTGATAAAACAATTTTTATTAAAATAATAATTTCTTTAAAACTAAAGCATACTTCATGAAACAATAATACAGAACTAGGATCCTTTTTATCTTGTTCTAACTTAGAAATCCATCAACATTCCTATACTTTTAGATACAGATTTAGAATAAAATCATAGATAATAAACAAACATTTTTAAAACGTGGATAATTACAGAAGGGGGACAAACACCCAAAGGAGATCGTTCCTCCCAACCGTCTCCTAACATCAACCAATATCACTTGGTTTAGGACCCACGACCCTGTTCACTAAACCACTAGGATGAAGATGTTGTGTAACAGCTCACACATAAAATCACTACAACTTATCCCTCAATAGAAAATTTAACTCTCAACAATTTCACTTTAGCTATCCCCTCATCCATTTCCTTGTGCGCCTGAATTTTCAATTTGCAACAGTCACAAGGTTCATTCACTTGGAATAGAATGTAGTGAGCCTCCTGCTCAATTTGGTGGTATTTGTAATATTTCCTAGGTATTTGGGTCAATTTTGAAATTAAATGAGCCACCTAATCAATTCCTCCTCTCAGGGAACATGACCACATTTTTAGGGATTTTGCTTGATGCAACAGCTAGAAAGTGAAATGATAGTGTTGCCAGTTATCATTCATCCTTCTACAACTGCTCATTCCTCCTAGTGGGTCAGTGAACACTCTTTCAACAATATCCTTTGGATAGGTGTCTCTCCATTTATTTATTTAAATAAAAAAATATTCAATTACAGACATCCTTGACCAACTTGGTCAAAAAAAAATTTACAATAACTTTTAGCATAATATTTTCTCAAATAAAATAAAAATATTTATTTTTCAGTTCTAGGTGGGTTACAAACACCCCCCTCTTAAGTTCAACATCATCCTCGATGTTGCTTAAGTTTATTCTGAGTCTTCCTGGAACAAAGCTGGATATGCTTCCCACATATGATTCTCTAATTCCCAGGTTGCTTCATCTGGACTGAGGTGGTTCCATTGCACTTTTACCTATCCAATGGTGCGATTCTGGAGAAAAATTTTCCTCCTGTCGAGAATAAAGTCCGATTCCACCTGAAAATATCCTTCGGGTTATACCTGAATAACATTCCATTCGATCACATGAGTAGTATCGTGCACATACTTTTTCAATATGAAAATATGAAATACATTATGTATTCTAAGATTAGGTGGCAAAGCTAACTGATATGCCACTGGTCTAACTCTTGCCAATATTTTGAATGGTCCCCAATACCCGTGTGTTAATTTAGCACAAATCCCCAACTTAAAGGATATCTTTCTTGGTTTTACCTTAACAATTACATTCTCACCTACTTGGAATTCTTTATGAGTTCTTTTAAGGTCTGCATGATGCTTTTGTCTGTCCTATACAGTTTTCAAATTGCTTTGTACCTGTTTCATTGTTAGTTCCACTTCTTTTATCAAGTCAGTTCCTAACATCAATTTGTAAACTGGATTACTCCATGAAATGGGAGTATTACATTTCTTACCATACAATATTTCAAAATTACTAAGTTTAGTTGAAGCTTGATAATGATTATTATACGCGAATTCGACTAAGTGCAAATAATCTTCTCATTTCTTGGGATAGTCTCTAACATACATTTGTAACATGTCTTCTAGAAATTGATTAACTCTTTCTATTTGTCCATCCGTTTGTGGCTTGTAAGCAGTACTGAAATTCAATTTAGTATTTAGTCCTTTAAACAGTGACTTCCAAAAATTGCCAGTAAACTTAGAATATCTGTCAGAAATTATTACCTTTGGAATTCCGTGCAACCAAAAATTTTCCTTCATAAAGATGTCAGCAATGTTAGCAGCCTTATGAGTTATTTTAATAGGTATAAAATTTGTTTCCTTGCTTAGTTTTTCTACCACTACCATTATTGAATCATTTTGTTTCTAATTTTTAAGCAATGTAGTTATAAATTCAAGATTGATAACTTCCCATTTCCAATTGTGAATCGACAATGGTTGCAAAAGACCTGCTGGGTTTTGATTCTCAGCTTTAACTTGCTGACATTCTATACACCTAGCTATATATTCAGCAACTTTGTTCTTCATATTAATCCAAAAATACTCTTTTCTTAACATTGTTATCATCTTTTGATACCCCGAATGTACGGAATAAGGACTTTTATGTACTTCATTTAAAATCAGAAATTTAATTTCTAGCATGTTAGGTACATACAGTTAGTTTTTATACAGCATAAAGCCTTTTTAATTTAAACTGTAATATGTTTTTACATTCTCAGATTCGTTATTGGTTACTTTTTCTCTTAGATTCTGGTATTCCTTGTCCATTTTTATTCCTTCTTCCAATTTATCATCTAATTATGTTTTGTAACTGCTAATGGCGGCTATAAAATTCATTATTACATTTCTTCTTAAGGCATTAACCACTTTTTTTTCCTTTCCTTTGATGTGTTTGATCTCAAAATCATATTCGCTAAGGAAGCCTAACCATCTAGCTTGCCTTGCGTTCAGATTTTGTTGATCAAACACATATTTTAAGCTTATGCTATCATACATTAATAGAAATATTTTACCACTTAGATGATGGCGCCACATTTTTAGATCATGAATTATGGCAGCCAAATCTAAATCATATGTTGCATAACTATTTTCATGTGTTTTTAGCTTCTTTGATTCATAAACTATTACATACCCTTCTTGTGTTAGTACTCCACCCAAACCTTCATTGCATGCATCAATGCACACAACGAAATCCTTGTCTGGATGTTATTTTTAGTATAGGTGCAATAGTTAATTATTATTTTAATTTATTAAAACTTTCTTCACACTTTTGTGCCCATACAAACCTTTTTCCCTTTTTCTACAAGGATGTTATGGGATTCACGATCTTTGAGAATCCTTATGTGAATTTCCGATAATAACCCGTAATTTCCATGAATGATCGTACATTCATTACATCTTTGGGAACATGCCATTCAATTATTTCTTTTATCTCATTTGGGTCTACTGATATTCCTTCCTTGGATATCACGTGACCTAGATACTGTATTTTATATTTATAGAATTTGAATTTACTGAATTTAGCATATAGTTTATGTTCCCTTACAACCTGTAGTATTATTTGAAAGTGTTCATCATGGTCTTCTTTCATTTTTGAATAAATTAATATGTCATATATGAATAAGACTACAAATTTATCTAAGTATTTACTTAAGACACTGTTCATTAAACACATAAATGTGGCTGGAGCATTTGTTATCCCAAAGGGAATAACTACAAACTCATAATGCCCATATCAGGTTCTGAAAGCAGTTTTAAAAATATATTCATCTTTAATTCTGACTTGATGATATCCAGATCTCAAGTCTATTTTTGAAAATATCGTCGCTCCACGTATCGAATCAAATAGATCATCGATGCAGGGAAAAGGATATCTATTTTTAATTTCCATTTTGTTTAGTTGATAGTAGTCTATACGTAGACGTAGTGTACCGTCTTTCTCTTTAACGAATAAGACAGGTGCTCCCCAAGGGGATACACTTAGTCTTACATGATTTTTGTCTATCAATTCTTTTAGTTGTAATTTTAATTCGTTAAGTTCTAAAATGTTCATTTGATAAGGAACCTTTGAATTTGGTACAAATCCTGGTACTAATTCAATATTTAAATCCAGATCTCTCTTTGGAGGTAATCCTAGAATTTCATCTGGGAAACCATCTGAGAAATATTGTAAGATTGGAATATTATCGAATTTCATCTTATCTTCTTTATCCATGTGTTCATTATTTATTATATGTACAGAAGAAAAAAAATTTACAACCTTTCCTTGCAACCTTTTTCATTTGTAAGGCTAATATTTGTCTAGCAAAAACTTTCCTAGGTATCCCTTTGACTGTAATTCTTTCTCCTTTATCATTTAAACAAGTAAATTTTTTCTGAAAAAAAAATAAAACTACTTGATGTCTTTCTATCCAATCCATACCTATTAAAACATCATAAGACCCTAATGGAAATACATTTAACTTTACTTGAGTTTCAAACTGACTCATAAACATTTCACAACTTTAAAGATAATTAACTACTTTTCTTTTGGTTCCTGTAGCTAACAGAACCAACCAAGACTTTTCAAACTTTTCAAAGATAAATTGCATTTTTATGTGATGGTAGGTGACACATAGCTTAAACTAGCACCTGGGTCAATCAAAATAGAAACAGGTTGGTTTTGTATCATACCTTGTACTTCCACCATGGAGGTTTGATGATCATCCTGTCGATTCTCCAAGGCTTCATTGATTCTGGGTATTTCATTTTCTATGTTACCAATCGTTTGTTCCTCCTGGATTGTATGCACATTGCTGAAGTTCCCCTTTATATTCTAACAATACTTTGCATAATGAGGTGTGTAGTGAGAATTTCTCCTCACTACAGGGGCAGAAATGGCTCCCTTGTGCCTATAGGGCACAAGGGTAGGTTTCTACCCTTAGAAAACAGTAAAAAAATAAAATGGTAAATGGTAAAAACAGAGCTGCAAATTGAAACTAAGCTAAGCTACACTAGAACAAGTAAATGGCAGCTATTGTAAACTACATCTAAGAGCAAATAACAGAAAGAAATATGGAGATGCATCCCTCATGAACCCCTCTACACATAGTGGGTTAGGGTTCCGCCTCCAAAACCTACAAAATAAACCTATACTACCATGAAAGCAACCTGCAAACAATGTTAATGGAAAACCTGCAAATGAAAATGTTGATTAGAAAACAAAATAAGCAAATAAACATGCATAAAAAGAAGTTATACCTCACTTAGGTGGAAATGGGCCACCATGCCCTAGCTCATGGGAGCACCTTTCTCTTGGTTGGGGAGCAATGGCTTGGAGAAATGGAGATGAAGGAGAGGGAGAGTGGGTGGTTTGAGAAAAAGAGGTCTCAAAGCATCCATGGGAAGCATAACAATATGCAAATGAGGAGTGTTTTGAGAGTGACCCCCCACCCTCCTTATATAGTTTTTCCAAGGGGTTTTAGGGTTTTAATCCCTTGGTCAGGGATTTAGCCCCTTCCGCCCTAACTTTAGCCCCTTTTAGGATTTTAGCCCCTTTTTGAGGGCTTTAACTTTTGGGGGTCTATTTTGGGCTCTTTTTTGGGGTTTTTAGCCCTTTTCTTCATCCTTGGGATTTTTTGGAGGTGTGGGGGTCAAATGGAAGGTCATGGAAGGTCTTATGGAGTGAAATGAGTGTTGTGAGGTGGTGTCCTTGGGTGGTGTAGGCCATTGAGAGCTGTGGGGGGGATTTTTGGGTTAACAAGGTGCCTAACATTCCTAGCACTTTACAGGTTCCTTATGTTGATTGTTTTTAACATAATTATTAGGCATGTCTCTTCCTTTTGGTGCTGTAATATTTTGCTATGTTTTACTTTTAAAATGTGTTCCTTGATAATTATTCTTAAAGAAATTCTGAGAATTATTTTCGAAGCTTTTATTAGGCTTAAAACCTTCTCTTTTTTTGTCAAAGTTACTTGCTCTCTTATTCTTCTAGTTAGGTATGTTTTATCTCTTTTTACTTTGTTCGTTACATAAGTTAACTTTTCTCATTGCCTCTTCAAGGGTATTTGGATTATCAAGTTCAATTCTGTCCTTGAATCTAGTACGCAAACAACTTAGAAATATCTGTATTTTAGGCTTTTTTTCAAACTTAGTAATTTACTACTTAACTCTTTCATTGACATTGAACCTAGTTTAAGTTCATAAAACTCTTTAGCTCTTTCTTCATAATACTGTTCAGATAAGAATTTCCTTTTTAAGTATTTTTTAAAGATTCTCCATGTTAAATATTTTTCTTTAAGGTTTTTAACTCTCTTTATGTCCTTCCACTAGATGTCAGCCTTTCCGGTTAGGTTGTAGATAGTACTTCAGGATTTCAGTCTATCAGAGTAGTTATAAATCTAAAAATAATTTTTCATACCCGATATCTAAGCGTCGGCTTCTTCACCCTTTTCCATTTCCCCGTTAAACATGGGAGGTTTTATCTTTTTAAATTATAATAATATCTCTTCATATGGTTTATACTTCCTCTTCCTAGGACTACTATCACTGTTACTAATTTCACTTGAGTACTTATACTTTCCTTTGTGCGACCTTCCTTTAATTCATGAAGAAGATTTACTTTCATTGTCATAAAATTTTAATTTCTTACCTTTGTGTTTGTATGATACTATTGGGAAAAATATTAAACAATTTTATAAGCTATATCCAACTATTTAATTGTCAACCCAAAGAGAGCATAAAATTATGAGGTACAGACAAAATATATGCAGGGGAAAAGTATTGCTAACCTATTCTACAACTGAAATTGAATCTAAGTTATGAAAACAGAAAATTGTATGGAAGTAAATCTAATTGCAGAAAACATGAAATTGCATAAATTAACTTGATAAAGAAAGACTGAAATTGCATGAAATAAACTAATTGAAAATAATCAACATTAACTTGTGAGCTCACATAAATATATGCTAACAATTCATAAGAAAGAAAGTGCCGAAAATATTTATTAACATGGAAGAGTAACGGGATTTGCATCAAATCATAATCTCCATTACATAACAATAAAAAATCCATTCTATGACTAACTCCAAACTATTCTCTACTTCCAAACCACTAGAGAGATCTCTAACAAAATGAGGAGAGAGCCCTCCTATTTATACATGAATTCAAGATAACTAATCATAATTACAGATCCACTATTCTTTCATCTTATCCCTTAAAATCCTCAACAAACCCACTTTTCTCTCAACTCATCCCTCAAAATTCTCCAACAAAAATTAGATGAGATATTCTCTCCACATTTCCATGATCTTGTCCTTGAAATTAGCCCACATCTTGAAGATGAAATTCGAATTTGAGGCTAAGTGGTGACTTTTGAGCTTGTTACAGTCTTCAAATATCCCTGTAAGCATCACGAAACTCATCCAACTATAAGGTATAATGAAAATATGTTATTTTTCTCAATACCTAACCACAAATTCACTCAAAATACTCAAAAATAAATGATTTGGAAAATAACAAGGTAACCCATATTTAGTCATGAAAATGATGGATATTAATGGTTTTATGGAAGGATAAAATAGGAATAAGGTGATAAATGGTATGTGAAATATGAATAAAATGTGGTAGATCACACATTTACAGCTGATTTTACCACACATGGTGGATCACACATTTATGGCCTTCCATGTCCCTTTGCAGACTCTTTGGACCCCATGGACCATTTTTGTACCTTTGATGTTGCCAAAATCATCCCTAAAAACATGCATTATTTTCCATACGTGAATTTTAAACCTATTCTCACGTATATACGCAGATATGAACCTCAAACCCGTGTACATTGAGGTGGTGCAAAAGTGTTGGGACGCGCACCCTAACGATCCTTAAGATGGATAACTCCGCGAGTGTGGACTCAAAATAGTCTTAGGGGTGTCGGGGTTGAGTCAATGTCTTCTGTAATAAACCCATGCTTTAAGTCCAGGGTTTAGGATTTGGGGTGCCCATGGTTTAAGACCATGGTTTTGTAAAAATGCGCAGGATAAATAAGCGCTTGTGTAAAGAAGAAAGGTTAGGTTTTATGATGTAAGAAAGATTAAGGCAAAGCTAAGGTTGATTTTGTAAGGAAATGTTAAGTCCCAGCTGTGTGCGTGGATGACCTCTGCAGGTGTGTGCGTAGAGGGTTTTTGTAAAGAAGATTGAGGAAAGACCTGCAGCTGTGTGCGCAGGGGCCTGCTGCTGTGTGCGTGGATTTTTAAGGACTGAAGGGATCTGCAGCTGAGTGCGCAGATCAAACTTTGGTTTTGTAGCAAGTTGAATAGAACACAGTTTGTGGACGTAGCTCCTACACTAGGGGTGAACCACGTTATATCCGGTGTTGTGGTTTCTTGTGCTGTTTCTGTTTCTGTTGTCTTTTATGCATTAATAACTGTATACATTTGATAAGTTAGATCGCTGCTAATATTTAGCTTCGCTGTGAATTCCCTATAGTGGGTTGAGCAAGTCACGACTGTTTATTTATCTGCGAAGTTGTATGTGAATGAATGGTAAAGCTTTATAATTATTGATTAATAAGGTTATTAAAGGCAAAGGTACAGTAATCCCCCTCTCTGCTTGCAAAAACCTGATTCTGCGGCACCCCATAGCTGTTTCGGGTGAGACTGCAACCTGCGCGCAGGTTGTTGCCGAAAGGGCCAACACTGTGGGTCTTTTGTTGGTGCGACACTAAAGGATTAAACCCGGATCTGCCCTATTGCCCAACAAATTGGTTCCGTTGCCGGTTGAACTCAGTACCTGCTCAAGAGGGGTTTACATTGTACCTCACGAGCTATGTTCTGGAGGCCCTCTGTGAAGGAAATCAGTGATTGGTTTGCTGAGATCTGTTTGAAATTTGTGCAGCAAGAGAACGCCAATCCGTGGTGTAGTTCAAGTGACTTTTTACAAAGGTATGTTTTTTGTGATGCTTATGAAATTTTCTTTGGTAGTATCCACATAGAGTTGCACCAGTGGTTGTCTAGGTTAACAGAGAGAAGGACAAACTTCCAAGATCGACGGGTTCCCGTGTGGACCCCTGCGAGGGTCAATCTTGTGCAACACGTGAACAACGAGGTATCCCGCGCTGTTGATTTCTGGACGACGCGAACGTTGGAAGCCTTTGTGACGCAGTTTTCCCTTGACGCAAGTAGCTCCTTCAGCGAAGCTGAACGACAGTTCTTCAAAGGGCCTCGCGGTAAGTTTTTGAATTTATTAAGCTTAAGGATTAAAATACTATTGGCCGAAAAGGGTATATTGCTGCTTGAATCAGACTATTAGTTTAGTCGTACTAACGTATGTTTGCAAGTGACACTCCCTTCGACGAGCAAAGTGGGTTGCTGCGAAACGGAAAAAGGTATAAGAGATATTTTGACCCCTCTTCCTTAGTTTAGGCTACCACGTCCACCCCTGTAAACCCTGAAGAGTCAGATTCCAAAGAAAACCCTTCGGTTGGAAACCCTCCGGTCACCCCGTAACGCCGCTCCGCTACCCCTAAAATTCCATCACAGTCTGAGAGTCAACCAGGCCCGAGTATTCCGGCCACAGGCCAGTTTGTCCCCGTAAATCCCCCCCCATCGACGTCCTTTCCCCCTCCCAACCCCCCCAGAAACTCCATGGCCCACCTCGTTGATGACATTAAACTCCCCATCTTTAAAGGCACAGGATCAGAGGACCCAGAACAGTTCTGGTTTCTCTGCGAAGCAGTATGGAACGCGAAGAAAATTGCAGATCCAGATGTGCGAGCCGCACAGCTCATTACTTCCTTTCGGGACCGAGCTCTGACATGGTTCATGAAATTTTCCAGCACTCAGATCCCTACTTTAGGCGAGATCAAGGCGGCCATAATCAAAGAATTTAAGAAGCCTAAATCGGAGTCGCAGAGCATCACTGAACTCAAGGAGATTCAACAGCGACGCGGTGAATCAGTGTGGGACTTTGATCAGAGATTCAAAGTTTTACTGGACCAAGTCAGCTTTACCATTAGTCTTGCGCAGCACAAGGAATGGTTTATTGCAGCATTGTTACCACATATCAGAACTCCACTCATGCAACAGAAGGTTGCTGACCAGCAAGAGGATCTGGAAATTGCAATGAAACTAGAGACTACCCCTGCCGGAGATGACTCTGGTATTGCTCAAATCCAAGCGCAGCTAGCCGCGATGGCCCTAGAACTTCACGAGATGAAAAAGGGAAAACCTGATCGCGAAGAGGTTTGGTGTACGCAATGTCGGACCGAAGGTCACGACAAGGAACAGTGCCCTCTGGTAAACAAGTACTTGCAGACAGGTGCGCCTAACCCCTTTCCACCACAAGTTCTCTATTGTGAGCTCTGCAGAATGACAGGTCAGCACCGACCTGAGAGTTGTTACCTGCTGCAAAGGTATGGACAGGGACCTAAGAACTCCTACTGTAATTTTTGCAAATCTGTAGGTCATAATGAGGATGAATGCCGCACCTATGATGCTTACCGGGTGCACACTGAAGGCCCAAGTACCGATAGTTATGGTTACCAGGGGGGTGCCTCTGGACGAGGTACTTCTGGAGGCCGTGGTGGCATGGTCGGGTGAGGGCGAAGCCAATTCGTGTGTTACAATTGTAACCAAGCTGGGCATTTGGCTCGCGACTGTCGGAACCCCACTACGACGTGTCGGTATTGCCGTGCAGTAGATCATGTGATTGAGCAGTGCCCCCAGTTGATAGATAAGATTCAGGCACGACAGACTACCCCTACTCAGAACCTCCAGATGATTTCTGTGGAGCCCCGCCCTGCTGCGGCCATCAATTTCGTTACAAGAAGTGGAATTACGACACACATCCAAAATACGCCAAACCGACCTGCCGAAGCTCTAGTTCGTAAGGCTCCTGAGAAAATCCATGCATTTGATATCATCAGAGAGAAAGAGACATTCATGGAGGCCAAGAAAGATTTTGCTGGCCGTATCCCACCTAGCGCGCCTGCGCAGCCTCAGTCACCGCCCCGCGAAGCTTCGCTGGATAAAGTAAGTATATTGTCTACCTTTTTACAAAGTTGCCTCAAACTTTTAAGAAATCAAGATGCTCTGAATGAGCTGCAGAATGTCATCGCTTCCTGCAAATCTCTGCAAAGCTATGGTCGGGACAAAACTGTTCATCGAGTTAGCAGGAACAGCAGGGAAATGCGATTGAATGCTCAGATAGGGGCATATGATATGACCGATGTTATTCTGGACATAGGGTCTGATGTAAATGTTTTAACCAAACAAACCTGGGGAAAAATGGGGAAACCTACCCTTTCCTGGTCCCCTATACAGTTGAGGCTAGCCAACCAGCAAAAGATTGTACCTTTAGGAAGATTCCTGGATCTCCAAATAGATATTGACGGAGTCAGTACCTTCACGTACTTCGAAGTAATTGAGATCATTGATGACAACAACCCTTACCCGGCCCTGTTAGGAATTGAATGGGAAATGGCAAATGCCACAGTCATCAACCTAAAGAAGAGACAGATGGTCTTTGAAGGGAAAGACTTCAGGGTCATCCTGCCCCTGGATCCTTCACAAGGGGAACGGTACACAGAACCACTCCGACATGAGGATCAAGCTGATGCGGAACCCATCTCTACTATCACTGCGCAGGAAGAAGGTTATGAGGATCCTCCGGCCGCAGGGTGGGATTCTGGTATCTCCTGTATGACGGACTCTGAAGATGAATTAGAAAGCTGGAAACACTGATTATTTGAGCACCATAGGGGCAGCAATGTCTACCCTACCAAGTCTCTCAGATGGGTCGACTCACAACCCAGAACTATACCTGTGTATGATGGTTTGACAGATCCTGAACCGTTTATTGTACAATTCTCGGATCAGATACCTGACCTACAGAAAATGGAGGCCCTGGAGTCAGCATTCAGAGACACTGCAGTCAGATGGTGGATGAGCCATAAGAAGCAGATCCCTACCTGGGAAGCATGTCAGAAGCTCCTTCACCTGAGGTTCTCAGACCAGTTGGCAAAGGCGTGAAGCAAGTTTGATGGAAAAACTTGCCCCCAGGACCACTTAAGCAAATGCTACGAGGCATGGAAGTATGTACCTCAGGATGAGTGGGCACATATATTTGTGCACACGCTGGGACCACTAGCGAAGAACTGGTACGCGAAGGCTGAACTTCGCCAAGATACTGTAAGTTGGGACTGTCTTGTTCATAGCTTTATCAATACTTTCTCTACTAATGATGTCTGTCCAGCCCTAGATGCAGCTATCAGGATCATCCATACTAAGGTATTTAACGAACAAGAAGTGACAAAAAATCTCCCTGATTGGGCCACACAAGAAGCCCTCGCAGTCGAATGTTATAACTTCACAGTCGACGAGGAGGAGGACCTGTGCTATCTTGATATCCCTGAGTCAGAACGATACTGCGACGTGCATGGACCGACAATCGAAGTTCCCGAAGTGACGCAGCTCTTGAAGACGCGCAAAGTTAACATTGGATCCGATGCATAGCCTAAGTTTGCAACCATTGGCAACTATTGGGATGACGAGATGGTAAGCAAGGTAACTCAACTTCTCCACGAATACCAAGATCTTTTTCCAACAAATTTCTCTGAAATGAAAGGTATCCTGGGAGATATCGATGTAATGAAGATCCCCCTGAAGCCTGATGCGAAGCCTGTGAATCAGCGCCCTTATAGATTGAATCCAAAATACAAGGAAAAGGTTGAGCTAGAGTTGGATAAGATGCTTGCTGCAGGAATAATCGAACCTGTTGAAGAATCTGAGTGGGTCAGCCCTATGGTCGTCTAGGAGAAGAAGACTAAGGGTGAAATCCGAATCTGTGTCGATCTAAGGAAACTCAATGATGCCTGTCTGCACGACCCTTTTCCCACTCCCTTTACAGATGAAGTGCTCGACAATGTCGGCGGTCAAGAAGTATACTCTTTTAC
Organism: Pseudotsuga menziesii; assembly: GCA_001517045.1. NCBI lineage: Eukaryota > Viridiplantae > Streptophyta > Pinopsida > Pinales > Pinaceae > Pseudotsuga > Pseudotsuga menziesii. Next base: position 281,605 of record LPNX010879524.1, on the reverse strand, counting down.
CGATGGTTTTTCTGGCTACCATCAGATCCGAATTGCTCTAGAGGACCGACATAAGACAACCTTTGCTACCGAAATGGGATCCTTCCAGTATACTGTCATGCCCTTCGGGTTGAAGAATACACCTACCATATTTTCTCGAGTAGTCATCTCCGCGTTTAGGGAATACATACATAAATTCTTAGAAGTTTACTTTGATGATTGGACTATTTTTGGGCTAGTAAAAGACCATATAAATAGTTTGAGACTTATGTTGGACAAATGCAGACAGCACCAAATCTCCTTGAACTTAAAAAAGTGCATTTTCTGTGCGCCCTTTGGCATTCTACTTGGTCATCTAGTATGTAAGCAAGGATTGATGATGGACCCTGCGAAGATCGCTATTATTGTAAACCTGCCACCTCCGAAGTCCGTCAAACAACTTCGCACAATGCTTGGTCACACCGGTTACTACAGGAAATTTATCCAAGGATATGCCAAGATTACCGCCCCAATGGAAAGGCAGCTAACGAAAGATATTAAGTTTGGATGGACACCAGAATTCCAAGCAATCCTCGACATTCTGAAATAAAAAATGGTCACTGCCCCTATCCTAGTATTCCCTGACTGGAACAAGGAGTTTCATGTGCACGTTGATGCATCCTCTATTGCTTTAGTTAATGTGCTCGCTCAGCCAGGCGCAGGTAATATCGATCACCCCATCTCTTTTGCCAGCAGAAAGTTGTCTACAGCAGAGAAAAATTATACTACGACAGAACGCAAAGGTCTTGCTATGGTATATGCATTACAAAAATTTCGACATTATCTGCTAGGATCTCATTTTAAGATGTTTACTGACCACTCTGCTTTGAAGTACTTGGTTAACAAACTTGTGCTAGGTGGAAGAATATGCAGAGGGTTAATTCTATTTCAAGAATATGATTTTGAGATCATTGTTAAGCCTGGAAGACTTAACCTAGGACCTGACCACTCGTCGAGGCTCGAGTCAAGCGAAGAACCTACCAATTTGGACGAAGGCCTCCCCGATGCACAATTATTTGCTATCCACATAGTTGATGAATATTTCCAGGATATTGCTCAGTATTTGTCTACAGGCATCCCCCCTCCAGAGATGACCACAGAGCAGAAGAAGCAGTTGGTGGTTCGAGCCGCGGACTTCACTTTAATAGCAGGACAGCTGTATAAAATGGGACCAGATGAGATACTGCGCAGATGTGTTTTGGAACACGAAAAAACTCTAATATTAGCTGAAGCACACTCTAGTGCAGCAGGAGGTCACTATGCAGGCAAAGCCACAGCGCAGAAGATTTTGACAGCCGGCTTATGGTGGCCCACACTTCACAAAGATGCAAGAGAATATTGCCACAGCTGCGACATCTGTCAGAGGACAGGTAAACCATCTAGGAGGGATGAAATTCCCCTAGATCCGCAAGTAACATTACAGGCCTTTGACAAATGGGCCATTGAATTTGTTGGTCCTATCAACCCCCTGTGAAAAAGTCAGGAGCCAGATACATCATTACAGCAACTGATTATCTTACCCGTTGGGCCGAAGCTCAACCAGTCAAGACCTGTAGCACTGCTACTACTACAAAGTTCATCTTCGACAACATCTTATCCATATTTGGGTGTCCCAAAGTTCTTATGAGTGATCAGGGGTCACATTTCCTGAACAGGACTATTGAAGTATTGACTGAAGAATTTCAGGTGTATCATCAAAAGAGTACCGCATATCACCCACAAGCAAATGGGACTATCGAAGCTTTTAACAAAATCCTTGAGCATGCCTTGACAAAGGTTTGTAACGCTAACATGAATGATTGGGATCTTCGAATTCCAGATGTGCTATGGGCTTACAGAACTACTTGCAAAAAGTTGACAGGCCATACACCCTTTCGACTAGTTTATGGGCAAGAAGCTGTCATGCCCATGGAATACATTGTTCCCAGCCTCCGGATATCTGCTTTCACCGAGATGGATGACCCAACCATAATCACAGAGAGACTGAAATAGATATTAGAACTTGAAGAGGATAGATTTTTCTCAGGCTTCCAACAACAGGTGCAGAAATCTCGAGAAAAAGCATGGCATGACAGACACATCAAGAAGAAACATTTTCAGCAGGGTGATCTTGTGCTCCTTTATGACAGCAAATTCATGAAGTTCCCAGGAAAGTTTAAGACACATTAGAAAGGACCATATGTAGTACAGAAAGTTACTGACGGGGGCGCAGTCCAGCTAGCTAAGTTAAATGGTGAGCTTTTTCCCTCTATGATAAATGGGAGCCGCTTAAAAAAGTACACGGACAGGCCAGGTACTCAGAATAGGAGGTAGCACCAAGCAAATAAGCGAAGATGCTCATAGCATTATGGATTATCGTAGTCTGTTTTGTCTAAAGGATGTGAAGCTATAGGTTGGTCGTAGGTCGCAGGGCCAGACTGTGTCGAAGTCGAAGGTTTTCAAGGTGTGTCGCAGCCCAAAATGTGACAGATGGGACATAATGCATTCGGCGGCGCTGGCACGAGAGCTGCTCTCATTACTTGTCATAATGAGATTTTGGGAAAATCCAGTGCTGTGTGGAGATGATTTCCAGAACTTCATCAGATTTGGCGTCATTACTGCACCATGATGACAAATTCTGTCTTGGGATTCTATAAGAAGCCATCTCGACCTGTGTTTCTGTCTTAAGCACATCTGTGAGATATTCAGCCCGAACCATGTCGAACGACTGTAAAGTTCAGGAGCTAGTACGAGAAGTAAGGGACAGAGGTCTGCAGCACCTTCTGAGTACTCCGCCAGTACAGCCCTACTTGGCTAAGTACATCGACAGGCAGGAGTTTGCTCTAAATTTGCAAAGACGGACAGGAGTTTGCTCTAACGTAGAGCAACAAAGGGCATGAGGCCGCGCAGAAAGACTCTGGGGAATCCCGCCATGCAATCTTTCGGCGTAGCAGAACCATGGCAGCTATATTCCTTCTGCAGTGTGACACGCAATCCCAGGGGACCCCAAAGTTGTGGATGGTCAGGCATCGGCAATTGGAGTGAAGGATGGTGTCGCAGGAGGATCGCGATGGATTTCATCAGAAAAACTTCTACAAAGGACAGAAGTAGGTAGCCGGCAGTAGCATGGAGAGCTTCAGCAAGCAGTACACTATGCTTCGTCAGTGGAATTCTGCCACCAGAGAAACTGAAGAGTGTCCCGGGACGGGCCACTGGTGAGTCTTAGGGGCCTGTTGGGACGCGCACCCTAACGATCCTTAAGATGGATAACTCCGTGAGTGTGGACTCAAAATAGTCTTAGGGGTGTCGGGGTTGAGTCAAATTCTTTTGTAATAAACCCATGGTTTAATTCCAGGGTTTAGGGTTTGAGGTGCCCATGGTTTAAGACCATGGTTTTGTAAAAATGTGCAGGATAAATAAGCGCTTGTGTAAAGAAGAAAGGTTAGGTTTTATTATGTAAGAAAGATTAAGGCGAAGCTAAGGTTGATTTTGTAAGGAAAGGTTAAGTCCCAGCTGTGTGCGTGGATGACCTCTGCAGCTGTGTGCGCAGAGGTTTTTTGTAAAGAAGATTGAGGAAAGACCTGCAGCTGTGTGCGCAGGGGCCTACTGCTGTGTGCGTGGCTTTTTAAGGACTGAAGGGATCTGCAGTTGAGTGCGCAGATCAAACTGTGGTTTTGTAGCAAGTTGAATAGAACACAGTTTGTGGATGTAGCCCCTACACTGGGAGTGAACCACGTTATATCTGGTGTTGTGGTTTCTTGTGCTGTTTCTGTTTCTGTTGTCTTTTATGCATTAATAACTGTATACATCTGATAAGTTAGATCGCTGCTAATATTTAGCTTCGCTGTGAATTCCCTGTAGTGGGTTGAGCAAGTCACGACTGTTTATTTATCTGCGAAGTTGTATGTGAATGAATGGTAAAGCTTTATAATTATTGATTAATAAGGTTATTAAAGGCTAAGGTACAGTAATCCCCCTCTCTGCTTGCAGAAACCTGATTCTGCGGCACCCCATAGCTATTTTGGGTGAGACTACAACCTGTGCGCAGGTTGTTGCCGAAAGGGCCAACACTGTGGGTCTTTTGTTGGTGCAACACTAAAGGATTAAACCCGGGTCTACCCTATCGCCCAACAAAAAGGATAAATAATTTTGGAGTTTTCCTTGATGTGGATCCGAGTCACTTGGCTCTTGGCCTTCCATATTCCTTGAGATCGCTCGGATTTTACCTTCCATTACTCCATTGAAGCACTATATAAGGAACCCTTTGGATACATTGAAGGAGAGGAATTAAAGAGCAAGAAAACTATAGTCCATTATTTCCAGAGCTTATACTTAAGTCTGCATCCCTTTGTCCCTTGGAGCACTTTGTGTTCTTCCCAAGCTTACCTTTGCTTATGAGCTTGCTATCGAGAGATGGAGGATTGAAGTGGTGGAGGCCCAGGTGGAGGACTCAGTTTCTCTGGTTTGCAGATGTACTGACAGAGGTTGTCATTCTTGTAATCTCTGATTTATATTAATAGAAATATATTTTCCTATCCAATAATGTGTATTTAAATGAATATCGTGTTGATGTATTTGTAACTTTGGAATGTATTCACCTATGTATCTTATGTCTTGTACCCCGATGTTTATTCCAGGATGCATATGTAATGTAATTGAGTCATTATGTCATGCACCGATGTTCCGATCGGGAGGATCTATAATGTAAACAAGTCATGTCAAGTCATTGTGGGTAACCCTCCTATTGTCTAAGGGTTAAAGTCCCTCCAGTTCCAGGGCACTAGGGTTATTAGACTCACCTAGTGAAGTCGGCCCTAGTAGGGTTTTAGTCATGTCGGGAATTAGTATAAATAGATAGGTGACCTCTCTATTTAACACACACTCACTCACACTCGGTTGTAGCGCATAACAGAGGAAGAAGAAGACACTAGAGCTAGGAAGAAAGAGGTTACTATTGTCGGGAGATCATTTTACTATTTTGGGCTTTTCTATTTGGTGTTGATTCTATCTCTGAGGAATATGTGGGGTTTTCTCCATTTATGGTTTCCCTATGGAAAAACACTGTGTTCATTGTCTCTTGTGTTTGATTGTTGTGCTTATTGTTCTCTCAGTTAAAAGATCCTAATAATGCTAGCTTAATGTTAAAAATCTAACATATTGAATCCATGGATGCTTTTAAACACTTATATGTTATTTATTATATATGCTATAGTAGGTCTAACACCATTATATAGCATGCTTGTCTTGTTTGCTTAATGTTGAGAGAGCAAATTGCTAATACAAGCGAGAGTGGGAAATCTCAATGGGGATCTACATCAACCATTCGGAATAAGGTATGTTTTGATATCCTTTAGTGTTAGATGTTTTATTTCTCTTGCATATGGAAAAGGATTGATTTCTGTGGTTACTCTGTCTATTGTGGTACCCCAAGCCATAGGAATTTTTCTCTGTAACAGAATTGGTGACCATACTTGGGAGTTCCTAGTCATTTCCTTTGGGGGTTTTATCGGCATTCAATGTTCTTGAATTGCTTTGATTTCTATGTTTCCGAGTTGGGTCTAGGGGCATGTTTGCCTAGTAGTGTCTGATAGGAGTACATTTTGTCTTAGCTTATCTGTTTACCTTCTTTTTTATCTCTTTTTCTTCATGTATGCAAGTTTTTTCTTCACACTCGTGTGTACACGTGGTTTTTATTGGGATATCCACGTATGTACGCGGGATTTTTGCACATAGTCGCGTATGCCCTGAGTTTTTCCTTTTGGGGGAAGATTAAGTGTTGCTGGGTGAGTTTAGATGATTGATGAGTCTTCTTAGATGCTTCTAGAGTCTGTATACACCTCTGTTTCTGACCAGAGATGCTTTTTAGTTTAAATTTTTTAAGAATGTTCTTGTCATTCAGTTTCTATTTTTTGTTTTGGAATTAGTGCATTAGGTTTTTTTTACCTTAGTGGTTTGCTCGGGTGTTGTCTGATAGTTCTTGCAGAGTCTGTGGGTTGTAGAGTCATACTTTTTCTTTATTATCTAATTTTAATTCAAAAAATACAAAAACATTTTCTTTTTGCATCATTATGCATTGTTTCATTTTGCAATATGGATGGTACTTGCATTAGGTTTGCTTGGAGAAGTATTAGTTAGATTTTCATATAGAAATGATTTCATATTCATTTGAAGGAAAATGTTGCACTTCACGTAGTAGCATAGCCCATTTTGCATTCGACACAGTGCATTTGCATTGATTGTTAGGTGTGCATTTTACTTCTTGTTGCATCATAACATCATTAGTTGCATGACCATTTTCCCTTTTGATTAATAATCCAATTAAAATAAATGCATAATAAAATGAATTACACTCTTTTCTTTTATAGGGTGCACCAACAAGATTAGGTTTTAGGGTCTTAAAATAGTTCATTGTGAGTAAATTCTCCAAGATCACTAAACGAAACATTTATGTGTCTGTCTAGGTGAGAGTGTGAAATTCCTTTATATAATTAAGTGTTTCTCAGGATCCTCCTCTTACAAGGGATTTAAGCATGAGGCAGTGTGAGCGGTTATTGATTGGGATGACCCCTAGTCATAACTGAGTAGCATCAGAGATATTTCCAGGATTGTATTCATATCTGTGGGCTCTTTCGAGAGTTTTGGGCTTTGCTACCCTACCCATATGGTCAATCCCGCTTGCGATTGTCCGCCTGAGCATTGATTATATCAAAGTGACCTTAGTTGCCTTACCTAGGTTATAGAGGGGGTACTTCATAGAGGTTATTCTGCAGGTGTCCTGGCCAGGTAAGGGTCGGATAGCATAGTTGCTATATGCGTTGAAGCTGAGGGCCACTATAATTGGTTACGAACCTCTGCTTTTTGTGTATGGGAGTCTCAAGCCTCTCCTAGGTGTATGGGAGTCTCAAGCCTCTCCTAGGTGAGACATACCTTCTTCATTCGAGAGCTCACATATCCTACCCTTTTTTGCTTGTGACTTGGCTTTACATTTTATAGGTGTATGCTCTGTGCACGCTAGTTTGCCTAGGGTTTTCATAATTAGATCGAGTCTTTTTCATTTTTGAGTCATTGTGGATTCGAGCGTGGCACTTCACCATTCTCTTCGTTTAGCGGGAATTTCGCCTCCCATGTATCCTCCTCCTTTGGGAGAGAGAAACAGACAGTCCAGGTGGACTACTTCTCACATTGATTCACACACAATGGGAGATCATAAGGATGATATTCCTAAGATGTCTTCTCCACCTCATGAGGTTGGGGATGCAGATTCTACTCTCGTATATGATCCTTCATCGAAAATACCTTCACATTCTGGTTATGATCCCTCACTCAAAGGTCGTTGGTATTGGTTTCCAGGCGACGAGACTCATCATGAACCCATAAGCACTAGTCATGTTCATTATGGCATGATTGATATCTATGCACGTGATCTAGCACATCATGCCGAGTCAGAAGTTGAACCTAGCACTACGCCTGGGGGCACTCCTATTACTTTCCATGTGGAGAGATTTGGGAGCACTAGTCATATTGCACCTTCCATCCCAGTGGTGGAAGCTACCTGATATGTCCATTCTAGACCTAGTGTTAGTATTCATATGTGGATACCAGAACCAAGACGAGTGACCATAGGGAACACCTCTTACATCCCTTCACATGTCCCTTTGTCCTCAAACCCTACTCCTTCTAATGAATTTTTGATAACCCTTCCTCCCCCTCATTCACATGGTCCTTCAAGCTGAAATATCGCTACTATCCATGTTCTTACTGCGACTGCTCACATGGTAGTATCTCAGAGTCAAGTACCTCCTGTTGTCTCAAGAGGTCATATTCCTATTTTTGGATTGTCTCATGGTCCATCGCAAGGATTTCCCCATATCCCTAATGTTATACACCTGAGTGGCACCTCTCCATCTGAGTGCTGATATCCCTCATGTCGGCACACAAAAGGACACTTATGGATAGAGGTTTGCCCTTAACACTATAGCTTGACTTGTCATGAAATATATTCTACCTTCATCCAGCTACTTACTTTTCCATTTTGGCCATGTTAGGATGTATTCGCGACTCTCATTATAGAAAACTCATGCATCATTTGCGAGTCTCCCTTACAGCAAGTCGTGAATCCTTGTATTCGCGGGTTGCGCTTATACAGAGTCGTGAATCATTCGCGGGTTGCTCTACTACATAGCCGCGAATGTACCTCTTAACATGAAAACACAAAATCACGCGCTAATGGGAGTTTAGTTAAGTGATTTTACTTAATATTCCTAACTGCTACAACTTCCCCAGCCTTTGAGAACTGCCTTATTTCACCCATATAAATACAGGCCTTGGGGAGGGTTGTAGGGACTTACACTTTTGGAGCAAAGTTATGCTGGTGGATTGTTTACAGAAGTCTTTGGAGCAGTGAAACTCAGAATCCTTTGGTGACAGAGGAGTCCTTGTCTTAGACGTTTGGTTGTACTCTGAAATTTCTCATTATTGATAATAAAGAGATTACTTCTTCCACAGGTGTCTCATATATCTTGGTATGATAATTGTTTATGCTTCAATATTTCATATTTGATTTATCTAACCTACTAATATATATATATATATATGGATCACTATATATCTGGAATATTTTCTCTGAACAGGTGACAGAGGAGTGAACTTTGAAGACTTCAGAAGTGGAGCAGATTGGAAGAGGACTAGCAAGGATCGAACTTCGTTTAACGAGTAAGTTCTTCTAACCCTCTTATTTCCTATTCTGCACTTTAGAAGTCAATTGTCTGCAAGTGTTTGAGTATGTTGGTAACCCCCGACCTACTATTATTAGGTGCATAATCCCTTACAACAGAAGTGGAGACTCCACTGGGGAACGAACCCAGAATCTCTGGTTTCGCAGACCAGTTTTCCTATAAGTCTGCTTGTGGTTTGTTATCCTGGATCTTGCTTACTTCAGCGTTTGAAAGTCTTAGGGTTTTTTCTTTGCTTTTGAGAAAAATTTTATACCCATTCACGGGTTGTTCCACTGGACAGTCGCGAGTATAAAGTTGCATTCGTGGGTTGTTATACTGCACAGTCACGAGCATTCGTGAGTTGCACTGTTAGACAGTCGCGAGTACTCCTGAAGATTGGGATTTTTAAAAGAAGAGTTTGCTTGTGTCTTTTCTTGTTATAGTCCTTGTTTTCTGAGAATACTTTCTTTAAGAATGCTGTAGAGTTTGATTGATTGCCTCAAGTGATCACATCTTAGTGCTTTTTGAAATCCATTGAGTCTTTTTACTTGGTTTATTTACTATTTGCATCCTGAAGCATTTGGCCTGTTTGGGTTCTTGGTTAAAGTGTCTTAGTCCAGATCAGTGATCAGGGTCTTGGGCTCTGTTTTTCCAGTCTGCTTTCTAACAGTTGCTGGTTTGCACTTTCCTTTTTAAGTCTGCAGTGGTTTTGTGTCATTGTTTGCACCCAAGCTAGGGATCCTAGCCTGCTTCTCTTGCTGGTCTGTTGGTTCTGTCAGCCTGTTTGTTTCAGTTTGTAGTTTGTATACAGTTCGTAATTTTCAAGTTGACTCAAGCATAGTGCATTGTAGATGCATAGTAGTTTTTTTGAGCAATTTTTAAAGTGAAAAACAAAACATAGTTAGTCTTTTGCATTGTGATTTCTGCATAAGTAGTGTTTGCTTCATTTTAAAAATTTATAATCTCAGAAAATTACAAAAACATAGGCTTAGTTTCTCTTATCAGTGCTTTAGTTCATCAATACATATTTGAAAAATGAAAAGAAGTTTGTTTTATAGTAGTAGTTTTCTTTGAAAGCACTTTACTTTCATTTATTTCTTGCTGAGTCAAAACACCATACAGTACATCACTTCCATTTCCTCGTGAGTAAGAAACAGCCCTCTAAAATAAACGCATAAATTAAAATTTACTAGTAAGTTTTATTTTTAGGGGCCTTTCACCTACTAGCTTAGGCTAGACTTGTGGGATAGGGAGTGTAAACTTCCCACAAGTTATAAACTCAGACGTAGTGGACCGTTCTTTAGGTAAATCCTTGATTCTATCACTGTATCTGGGAAGCTCCTCTCAAACGGGAGTTAAGCACTAGGCCGCGTGGAGGCTTGGACAGAGGAGATAACCCTCCGAATCCTTGTCAAAACGTAACCCAGGACTTTTACGCATCTGGGGATTCTATCCTAGACAAAGTTTCGGGCTCAGCTACCCTACCCATGCGTACAAGTTCGGCTGACGAATGTTCCCCCAGATAGCTGGTATTGTCAAGGTAGCCTTTAGTCTCTTGTCTTTTAGGGTTCATACCTAGGTAAACCGGAAGGTTATTTCTAGTTCACCTTGAACGGGCTTGGAAGGTAACCCTTGTGGAAAGTGCAAGAGGGTGGTGGGTGATTCCTCTGCTTGTGCCTGAGAACCCCTCAAGGACGCCAAGTAATCATTCATCAGCTTTCTTCGGGAAAGCATATCTTTATACCCTGGTTTGATTACTTGAGACTCTAGGATCTTTTTAGTGTGTGCTCTGTGGATTTGCTTGTGTTTATTTGACCTTAGGGTGTGATTAGTCAAATATTTAATTCTGGAGGACCAACTTGTTAGAAGGTCAAGAAGGTTGAGAAACCTTCCTCCTCTCGCTGCATTGGAGCCTCCACCTTTACCCCAAAGGCGGAGATTAGGCACAGACAGTTCTTTTGAACCAGTAGGAGTAAGTGAGGTTCTTGGTAAACTGAAATTGATAGCTAATCGTTTTGATTTTGACACAGTCGAGATAGAAGAATTGCAGACTGACGAGTTTGCAAGAAATTTTAACTCCCCCTTGACTGATCTTAACGGTCCTGTGATCGTCCAAGATAGACCTTTTAGTTCACCAGTAGTAGGTGTCCCTTTGAGTAGAGTCATGTCTTCTGTGGAAGAGAGTTCTTTTGTGTTTACCTCAACCCTTCCAGTTGAAGTGGTACTACCTCCCCCAGTTAGTTCCCCTAGATCTAGTTTTCCTTCTACACCTTTGACTCCAGCGAACCGGGTGGTTCAACCACCGGTTCACTCCAACATAGGAGGTATTTCTGGTAACACGGTTGCTGGGATCCCCAGTATACCTACAATTCCTTCTTCCTTCCCTTACACTACTCAGAGTGGTCCGGTAGGATCCTCGGCTTATGTCCAAGGATTTCCCTGGAATGGGGGGCATATCCCCCCATCCAGTCCATACATAGGTCCAACTCATTAATATGTAGGAGTGTAGTTTAGGGGAAACACCTCTTATGGGAAGAGATTCCATACCCCTATTTCGGTCCCATACTCGAGCTCTCCCTTCTCTTTGTTTAGCAGAGGGATACTTGCTCCAGTCTTTCAGACCCCAGCTTCTATGGGGATGGCCCGAACCATGTACACTGCACCTCCCACCCAAAATCCTGTGGCCTACGGATGGAATCCGTTTCAAAGCAACCTTCCCACTTCACAATCGGTGTCAGGGGGAAACCCCACCTTTACCTATTGGCATTCGGGGGCTGGACCCTCTAATCCCCAAGCTGGCACATCTAGTACACCGATTAGGCCCAAACTCCCTTTTCTGGCAACTTTGAACTTGCCAGACTTATCAAAATTGATGAATGACCCAGTGAGGCATGACCCTTTGTGGCCACCTGTTCCCACCAAACTGCCCTCAGACATCCCTAAGTTCGAAGGTAAGGCTGGTGAAGATCCTGGGGCTCATGCCACCACCTTCCATTTATGGTGTTCTTCCAACTCATTGAATGAAGATTCAGTGAGATTGAGGCTGTTCCAGAGGACCTTGACTGGAACTGCAGCAAAATGGTACATTGAGCTGCCTTCTGCTGCTTTTAGTAGTTTCTGGGACCTAGCTAGTGCTTTCCTCAATCACTTTCAGCTTCCGGTCCATTACGATTTCAGAACAGATTTGTTGTCTACTTTCAGACAAAACAAGGCAACCCACATCTCGAATCATATCCAAGAGTGGAGGAGGCGAAAGAGTCTTATCAAAGCTACCATCCCTCCTGAGTTTCTATTAGAGTGGTTCCTTAAGTCATTATTTCCATATATATCTAAGGATGTTTCCACATCAGGAGTGACTAGTGAAGAAGAAGCCATACTCAGGGCCCAGTAGTTGGACTTGATTTATTCACAGTCTAGGATTCTATATGAAATTATCCCTGAGGCACAAAGGCCTTCACATGAGGCCGAGAAACCCAAGCTTGGACCCCATGCCGATGGTGTGGTTGGGTCCATAAACTCTCCCACTGTAGAGTCTTTGACAAAACAACTTCACCAATTGTCTATCAAACAGTCTACGGTGAAGGCAGCAAACGCTTCCCCCTCCTCCCAAAGTGCAAATGTTTTTGCATAAACCTCTTTGAAGGGAAATTAGCAGCCCGGCGGGAAGAAGAAGAAAGGTAAAAAGGGAGAGGGAAACCAAAATCAAAACAAGCCAAAGCCCGCAAACAATGCTGATGGGGGGAAAAAGGAAAAGAAGAAAGTCAAGTTCCCTTGTAAGTTGTGCCAAGGGGACCACCTTACTCATCTTTGTCCCCTCATGGAACAAGCTCAGAAGCTGCTCCAAGCTCAACCGCCGGCTGTCCTGAAGGATCCGTTTCCCCAAGGGCAGAATTCTGCTTCAGCTTCTACCGTAGCAGGGGGCACTCAAGCTGCCCCTGACCCCAATTATATCAACATGGTTATATCCTCAACTTTATTACAAAATAGGAACAAAAACTATGAGAAAGAGACCGATGAGAAGGGTAAAGTTGTAGTTGAATCTTCCAACCCTCTCACTATAGAGAAACCTGCAAAAATAATGCCAAAGATATCCAAAGGTGTCTTTAAGAAGACTTTGCATAACCCAAATGCCAGAGACGCTTCTAACTACTCTGTGGTTGAAGACTCGGCTCAGACTCCGTGTGCAATGTCAGCTTTAGAGGTGCTACAGAGTTGTCCCGCTCAGCGGGATGCCCTCTTAGCAGCTTTAGGTAGCATGGACTCTTCGAGTCTCACTGTGAAATTTCATCTCTCTGATGTTAAAATTCACCTCCCTTATCATGTAGCTCTATCGATAGATGTTGTCCATGGTGGTAAGACCATTGGACGAGCAGTTGTTGATGAGGGAGCCTCTACTTGTGTTATGTCCCTGGCCTGTTGGAAAGCTCTTGGATCCCCAAAGCTGGCCCCATCAACCACTTTACTTACTGCTTTTGATGGAAGGTCTTTCCATCCACATGGTATCCTGCCTGCTTTTGAGATTAAGTTGGTTGGCAAAGCAGTGTCTGTTGAAGTCGAAGTGATTGATGCTCCATTGGACTACAATTTGCTTCTGGGTAGGAATTGGACTTATGCAATGTTTGTTGTTGCATCTGCTGTCTTTCATGTCGTGGTTTTTCCACATGAGGGCAATGTGGTCACTGTTGACCAACTTGATTTTACCCGAAAAGGCCGCTTAGAGTCTAAAGATTCCACTATTCCATTGGTTGATCAGACCAAACCTGTTGCATAAATCTTGGGGGCTGGAATGTACGCATCATTGATGGGCACATTCGATATTCCAACTCCAGTCCTTTATATCAGTTCTACTACTGTAGGGAAGTCCATTGATTCGGTGGTCGATAGGACTGATCCTTGGGTCCTCCCAACCCCTTAGGAACCGGAAGTGCCCTTATCTACAGTTGAAGTGGCATATCAAGCTATTACCCAAACCACTGTTGATCCCATTCCATATCCTCTTACAGTCTTGGATGATCTGGAAGAAGTCTATATGCCCGCATGGGCGGAAAAATCTTTACATTCCATAGATTGCTTAGACACCGTTTTACCTTCCGATGAAGCTATTCTAGAAGCTATGTGTTCACGTGATAAGATATGTGAGGATCTTCATCACCGATCTTATTTCCTTCCAGAGCTAAGCAAGATAGAAAACCAAGAGTTTCATGTCAGACTATCAGATGATGTTGATACACCTGTCAACCCTTTACCTAGGGAAGGAGTGTTTACCGAGGGGAATATGTAAAACATTTCCACCACTATACCGATCAACATCTCTGTAAAACCAAATGTCGTGGAAAATATCTATATAGGTGCAAACTGCTCTCCAGAGGAGATTGCCATTTATACTGCCCTTTTCAAGGAATTCTGCGATATCTTTGCCTGGTCATATGAGGAGATGCCAGGCATTGATCCATCTATTGTTCAACATGAGATCCCAACCTATCCTGATGCCAAGCCAGTTTGGCAAAAATTACGCCCCGTGAACCCGCGTAAAGCGGCGGCTGTGAAGGCAGAGGTTGAAAAGCTGTTGAAAGCAAGTTTTATATATCCCGTAGCTTTGACTGAATGGGTGTCCAACCCAGTTCCTGTTGATAAAAAGAAAGGGACTATTCATGTTTGTACGGACTTTTGAGACCTTAACAAAGCCTGTCCTAAGGACAATTACCCCACACCATTTATTGATCAAATCATAGATGCATGTGCGTGTAGTGAGGTATTCTCATTTATGGATGGTTTCTCCAGCTACAATAAAATCCAAATCAAACCAGAAGACCAGCATAAAACTGCTTTTATTTGCCCTTGGGGTACATTCACGTATAGAAAAATGCCCTTTGGATTGAAAAATGCAGGGGCAACCTTTCAACGAGCCATGAAATTTTCTTTTCACGATATAAAAGCCATTGTCGATCCTTACCTTGATGATCTGCCTGCTCATTCTCGTAAGAGGATCCAGCATCTAGATCATTTACGGTTAATTTCTGAGAGATGAAGATACTATAAAATTCGCTTGAATCCCCACAAGTGTGTTTTCTGCATCGAGTCAGGTAGATTGCTTGGATTCATTGTCTCTAGTAGGGGCATTCAGGTGGATCCTTTAAAAGTTGAGGCCATTGTAAATCTGCCTCCTCCTCGTTCACTTAGGCAACTTCAGAGTCTACAAGGAAAGTCTAACTTCCTTCGACGTTTTATCGTTAATTATGCCAAGATCACAAAAGGTTTCATGCGCCTGCTTAAACAGGACACCCCATTTGTATGGGATGAAACTGCACAACTCGCGTTCGAGGCATTGGAAAAAGCCTTGTTGTCAGCTCCTTTATTACGCCCACCAGATTATTCTAGGGATTTTATATTATATCTAGCCGCATCGGAGTCTACCATTGGGGTAGTGCTAGTTCAGGAGGACAACAAGCTCATTGAGCATGTTGTCTATTATCTTAGCCGTGCTTTGGTTGGACCTGAGCTTAAGTACTCCCACGTCAAGAAGTTATCCTTAGCAGCTGTGTATGCTGTACAGAGGTTACGGCACTACATCTTACTGAGGACCACTACTGTAGTGGAGGATGTAAACCCTTTCCAATATGTTTTATCGCGACGGATTGTTGGGGGAAAATTCAATAAGTAGATAGTCATTCTCCAAGAGTTTGACTTGGTTTTCCAATCCGCTAAATCCAAAAATTCCTTAGTTTTTTCCGAGCTTATAGCAGAATTCCCTACGAAAGAAGATGTAGTGATTGAGGATGACTCATTCCCAAATGAGCACATCTTCCTTATATCCACCTCTGATCCTTGATACGGAGATATTCTTATATATCTCCAGACTTTGAAGTATCCTACCGCTTACTCTAGGGAAGACCGACGCAAGTTACGCCTTCATGCTAAAAACTACCTCATTATAGGAGATACATTATATCGACGAGGGGTAGATTCCATCTTGTGTCGCTGCCTTACTCATGAGGAAGCGAATATTGTCCTAAATGATTCCCATAGCGGAGCATGTGGGGGTCATTTATCTGGGTTAGCAACGGCCCAGAAGATATTACGTGCCGGGTATTTTTGGCCCACCATCTTTAAAGATTGTGTGGAAGCTGTGAAATGCTGTCATCCATGTCATCTTTACACCAGAAAAATGTGGTCACACCCTACTCCCTTGTTTCCCGTTGTCTCGGTAGGCCCCTTCATGAAATGGGGGATCGATTATATGACATGCAACCCAGCCTCGGCTGGGGGGCATAAATACATCATTATCGCTGTCAACTATTTCACAAAATGGGCAGAGGCAATGCCTACTTTCAAAGACAATGGGGAAACAGCAACTTTCTTCGTATTTAATCAGATTATTGCTAGGTTTGGTATTCCCAAAGTGATTGTCACTGACCATGGCAGTCATTTCCAAAATCACATGATGACAGAACTGACCACCATGCTCAGATTCCGACAAGAACATTCTTCTCCATATTATCCGCAAGCAAATGGTCAGGTTGAGGCTGTAAACAAGACTTTAAAAACTATCCTTAAACGTACTATTGATACAGCTCGCTCGAATTGGCACATCATGTTATATCCTGCTCTTTGGGCTTATCGAACCAATGTCAATACTGCTACGGGTTTTTCCCCCTTCCAACTCGTGCATGGGGTGGAAGCTATTACACCGATTGAATACGAAATCCCATCCTTGCAGATAGTTATTCATGTGCTACCTGACACGACTGAGCTTGAAGAACGGTTGCTCCATTTAGAACACCTTGATGAAGAACGTAGAGATGCGTTGACTGCAAATCAGGCTCATAAGAATAGGATTAAATCTCAATACGATAAAACAGTCAAACCTAGGGTTTTCTCTGAAGGGGAACTTGTCTTGCTCTGGGACCAAGATAAAGAGCCTCTGGGGGTAGGAAAATTCAAGGCTATGTGGTTGGGACCCTATGTTGTGTCTAAAGTTTTGAATAAAGGCGCATATGAATTAGTGGATTATGATGGGAATAAGCTGCCTGAGCCTAGAAATGGGCTCTACCTGAAGAAGTACTACGCTTAGGCTTAGCACTTTTTCTTGTATATTAGTCTATGTATTTTTATGTACATTAGGTTGTCAGTTTCATTTTTTATAATATATGCTGGTTGTTGCAGATGTCTTCCGAGATGTATGTAGGTTTCGCTGATGGTGCCAGTCGTCACACTTGTAACCTAGCTTCGGCAGCATGGGTTATCTATTCCCCCTCAGGACAGCTTGTTGCCGCGGGTGGCGCTTCTCTAGGTCCTGCTTCAAATAATGTTGCTAAGTATAGGGCTGTAATTGAGCTCCTATGGGATGCTTTGTCACGAATTATTACCCAGCTTGAAGTCCGTTTGGATTCTCAGTTGGTTGTTTCCCAGCTCAATCGAGCCTATCAGGTGCATAATCCTACATTGTTACGTCAGTTCATGCAAATTCGTTTATTGGAAAGACATTTCAAAGTTATTACTTTCAATCACATTCCACGAAACCAAAATTCATCAACTGATGCATATGCTAATTATATTTTGGACTGGCATCTCACACACATTTTATAAAATATACAGCAAACATATAAGAAACATTTGTAAATAAGCTGACAACCAAACACAAATATATATATACATATGTAAATATCTGTCATAGATAGGTCAAGTCTGATCCGTAGATCCCATCATGTACAAAATATACAAAAATGAGGATCATCATCCATCAAAATGCCCTAGAACTAAGCCTGCTCGCCATGTCCACTGGGACCTCCTTGGTCGCCGTGATCTCTGTGCCCCCTGGCTTCCTCAGCCTCCTCAGCTTCGGCAGCCTCCACCGCATCTCTGTATACAAGAACTGCTCTAGCTACCCGTCTGAAAAGATGTAGCCAGGCTGGTGGAACCCCACCTACAAACTCCTGCATAGCTACAGGGAGATGCTCTATCCGTATCATAGGTACTCGCTCGGTCAACCTGCCTAGCTTCATATCGAGTACTCTGATCAATCCTGGGTCTCCCCCTGCAATAGGACATACGAAGGCACGTGGGTGCCCTTCAGGGCGGACTGGTCCAATATCTGCATTTGGACACATAAATAGGGTTTAGACTTGTGCATATGTATATATCCTATCATTTGAAAATCCATAAAAATTTGATAATGATAAAAAATAAAAAATACTTACCCATCTCTCCCCATGCTCCTCCTGGAGGGAGGACTAGGTCGGGATCACCTCGGAAATCTAACCCGACGTATGGAAACTGCTCCAACACCGACACCTGCCGTTCCCACCATGTATAGAAATCATCATCATACATGCTATGTACTACGTCTCCTCCTCCTTGACAGAGGAATATATCTCCCCACCGGCTCAGCCTCGGCTGCCGTGGATGACGGACCTGTAATGGTATAGTAGGGCTCATAGCTGGCACTCTCTCAAAGAAGAACGCTACCAGTATACTCGCATAGCCGAAGTTCTTCCGTCTTCCCCTCCTACAGTCGGATAATTGCCTCTTCATGATGGGGGCAATTCCCGCACACCAATCAAAGAGAGTACCTCTAAAGCAGTCCACCGCCACTCTCATCTGAGTCCTGGTGGCCATGTGTAACCCTGTTGACCCTGAAAGTCTGACAATAGTACTGGCCAATACCTGAAGTGTAAGATCCTGAATATATGCAATGAGAACGATGTTTCCTTTCTTTTGAGTACCCGGTCTGCAAAATACATCGATATAGTTCTGGACACTCAAGGGGTCTCCACCCCTGCCAGTGCCTTCCAGGTTCACCGGTACTCCCCGTTGTGATAACCCAGTTATGAAGTAGATGTCTTGTGTGGTAAGCTCCAAAGTCTCACCTTGGATATTGAACATCCCCAGGTCATGGTCCCAGTAATGGAATAAGAACTCTAATATGCGAACATTGGCCCACATGGGCGATATGCAAAAGAACTTGAGAAGCCCACTAGTCCTCAATGCTTGGATAGTAGGCAGGCTTTGGAGAGCCGCTTGATCCATCATTTCATGTTCCCTCTCTCTCCACTCCAGCACCATGTTTTTCCTGACAAAAACACATATTTTGATTCAGTATTCCATCATAAAATTTTAAAAATTTTGCATATTTTTAAAGCATTTCCCTATTGCGCAGCATTCGCGACTGTCCATTGGGACAAGTCACGAGTCATTCACGACTTTCCTGTTGAGCAACTCGTGAATGAAACGCGCATTCGTGACTTTCATGCCTTGCAACCCGCGAATGCATTTTGCCATATTTTAGGTTGGTGAAAAATACTGAATTAACCACTAAATTAAAAATTTGTTTGGATCAAATTAAAGAGCTAAGGGTGTAGATTTACCTGAAGCTGACGGTTTCTGAATCTAACGGTCCAATTGTCCACGACAATCGATCAAAGATAGAGGGTAAACTTTCCTTTTTGGTTCAAAAAGTGCAAATGGTATGAAATATTTTATTTTCAAACTATTTATAGAAATAAAATTTTGTAAAGTGGGTCTTTTATATAGTTTGAAATGTCAATTGATTAATATCATCCTCTTTGTGCCTTGGAATAGGTTTACCAACTTTTACAAAGTGTTGATGCTTCTATAGGGTGGTTTTTGCTTTTTCCAACACATGTTGGCATCTTATCACTCCACATTAACCTTAGTACTCAACATTTTTCCACGGACTATGGTATTTTAAGCCATTATTCCCTTGTCTCTACCATTGTTCTTCCGTGGCTAGGATCCCTTGTCATGAGTATCATCCTTATATGCCATTGCCATCCTTTGGTACTCATTCTGTCACTATTTCAGGCCCAGGGGTTTCCTCATAGCTATTTTTCACGCCAAATAGAGCTTCTTATGAATCTCTTTTTACAAGCTATCCCTTTATAGGACTCCACAACCTTATGGACTTTCTTTAGGCCCAAGTCTGACTCCTTCAAAACAAACTTGACTGCCGAGTTATCTCATCCATTCAAGCTCGTTAAGAATATGTGAACGGGCATCCGCATTGGTGGTAGGTTATCTCTTTCTCGGACCATGCAGAATAATACGAGAAAGGATCACTCTCTTTTCTTCAGAATTGAGAAGAGTATTCTTAGGTATAGGTTTATCACTTTTCCAGACCTGAGGGACTAAATTTACGGAAAAGGAACACCCGGTTTGAGCTTAGTTTTCTCTTCTTCATGCTCTGGACCCAAACATGAAAAAGATTCCGAGTGTACTTTGTGTCTTTGTCATGCTCGTTAAACACTCAAGAACAAAGCAATGAGTTTAGTGTTGTAAGCCCCATTTATCGTAACCAAATGGATCTTTCCGAGTGATCTTGCTCTCCTTCACACACGTAAAACTCAAGCTATTTTATGTTGTTTTGGAAGGAGCATTGTGTAGGTGGTAATTTAACCTTTTTCGGACCTTCCCGACTAAGTACGAAAAAGGTTCACCTTTTCTTCTTCGGAAGTTAAGAGAGTTCTTCTGTGGTTTGTTTTATACTTTTTCGTCCTCAGGAGACTAAATTGGACGAAAAAGGGCCCCCCTGGATTCTTCGTTGGCATTTTCAGACTCTCTAAATGTGAAAATACCACATGAGCATGTACTAGTTTGGGCTCATTAAATCCACGGATCAATGTATCAAGCATTATTTTCCCATCTCTTCAAGCTTGTTAAAAAATGAAGAGGGAACCGAGTTTACTTTCCTGGACCAGTTAAAACTTAACAGGGAAGGTAAGGAAGAAGTTTTCTCTTGTTTTCAGTAATGGCAGCATGTCATCCTTGAACATAGCACTCTTTGCTTTCCAATATCCATGTTTCAGTATACACTTGTGTTCAGCTATCACTTTGAGTTTCTGACTCCTCCTCTTGTCCATTATACCTGGGGAATCTGATCATGTCTCCTACATGACAGGTAAGTCTAGTTTTTTTATCTATCCGTTGTATGCTTCCTTGGGTCATCTCTGTGTTGTTCTCATTGTTCAAGGATTATACCTAATGTCTGATCTATCACCTGATCCCATCACTGTTATATCTGTTATCCATTTACTTGTGTCTCCCTTATTTTTTCCCAGTTCCTAGTCACTCTTGTGATCCGTTGGAGGATCCATTGCCTTCCTTATCACAGTATGGTTCTGTTTCAGCACCTCCTGATGACGAAGACCTAGAGTTTTGACGATAGTACCTCTGGATTCACTTTCATCATTGGTGAACTGCTTTGCTTCAGTTGTCAATTATCACTTATTGGTTGACAAACTGTTGAATCCTCTCCATGTTTGACTTCAGCTTACCCTTATTCACATGGCTTGGATTGTACTGGTTCTTTGGGATCATTCATGAAGACCTTAGTCCCTCATTTTGGGCTAAGTTGCGCAAGACCATGTTCTATTCTGATATCCAGCTCCTAGATCTTTGAAGACTCGTCATTATTGTATTGTGGCTTCGATCCACCTTTGTAATATACATGGTTTTTACCCGTATCACATGATGTAATCAAATATTGTAAAAGAGCTAGTGTTCCAGTAAACTGAACATAGCATCCTCAGATGTAACTTTGTATATCACATTATTATGTATTTGTTTCAGGTACTCTCTCTGCTCCATTGGATTTCTGAGTTTCTCCAGAGTTAAATATTATAATGTATTTCGGCCATCGTTCCCCTCTGACCTCACACATTAGGGGGCATCTGTTATACACCTGAGTGGCACCTCTCCATCCGAGTGCTGATATCCCTCATGTCGGCACACAAAAGGACACTAATGGATAGAGGTTTTCCCTTAACACTATAGCTTGACTTGTCATGAAATACATTCTACCTTCATCCAGCTACTTACTTTGCCATTTTGGCCATGTTAGGATGTATTCGCGAATCTCATTATAGACAACTCGCGCATCATTCACGAGTCTCCCTTACAGCAAGTCGCGAATCCTTGTATTCACGGGTTGCGCTTATACAAAGTCGCGAATCATTCGTGGGTTGCTCTACTACATACCCGCGAATGTACCTCTTAATATGAAAACACAAAATCATGCACTAATGGGAGTTTAGTTAAGTCATTTTACTTAATCTCCCTAACTGCTACAACTTCCCCAACCTTCGAGAACTGCCTTATTTCACCCATATAAATAGAGGCCTTGGGGAGGGTTGTAGGGACTTACACTTTTGGAGAAAAGTTATGCTGGTGGATTGTTTACAGAAGTCTTTGGAGCAATGAAACTCAGAATCCTTTGGTGACAGAGGAGTCCTTGTCTCAGACGTTTGGTTGTACTCTGAACTTTCTCATTATTGATAATAAAGAGATTACTTCTTCCACATGTGTCTCATATATCTTGGTTTGATAATTGTTTATGATTCAATATTTCATATTTGATTTATCTAACCTGCTAATATATATATATGAATCACTATATATCTGGAAGATTATCTCTGAACAGGTGACAGAGGAGTGAACTTTGAAGACTTCAGAAGTGGAGCAGATTGGAAGAGGACTAGCAAGGATCGAACTTCGTTTAACGAGTAAGTTCTTCTAACCCTCCTATTTCCTATTCTGCACTTTAGAAGTCAATTGTCTGCAAGTGTTTGAGTATGTTGGTAACCCCCGACCTACGATTATTAGGTGCATAATCCCTTACAACACCTAACTATGGAGCTTCTCATGGGACATCCCATGGGACACGTTATGGAGCTTCTCATGGACATTCTTATGGACCACAGTATTGACAGAACTATCAACACTATGGGTACAGGTATCAACAACCTGCTTACTCTTCCAATTATGGCTTTGTAGCACCGCATAGTCAAGGTACACCACATCATAATGCTTCCATGCAGCCCTACATGGGTCAAATGGGAGGAGGATATTGTGGCCAAGGCCATGGTATTTAGAGTAATCAGCCTTATATGAACTAAAACTATTAGGGATCGTGGCATAGAACGGCTCAACCTAGGCTCCCTTTCCTCGCAATGTTGAACTTACCTGACTTATCAAGACTCATGAACGATCCAGTATCTCGTGACCCGACCTGGCTAGCCGTCCCTAACAATATTCCCTCAGACATTCCCAAGTTTGAGGGAAAAGCAGGAGAATATCCTAGTGAACATGTCACTACTTTTCACCTTTGGTGCTCTTCGAAGCCCTTACATGATGATTCAATCCATTTAAGGCTATTTCAATGCACCCTTATCGGGCCTGTAGGGAAATGGTATATAGAGTTACCAATGGGAGAATTCATTTTATTCGATGACCTTGCCATGACTTTTCTCAATCACTTTCAGCTACCCGTGCTTTACGACGTTGGTACATAACTCTTTTCGACATTTCGACAAGACAAAGCCACACATACCTCAAATCATATTCAAGAGTGGCATAGATGGAAGAGGTTGATTAAAGCCTTTATACCACCAGGATTTCTCCTTGAGTGGTTCCTCAAGTCGTTTTTACCTTACCTCGTGAAGGATGTTTCTACATCCAAAGTCCAAAATGAGGAACAAGCAATATTTAAGGCACAAGATTTGGATTTGATCTACACTCAATCTGGACTTTTGTATGAGATTATAGCTAACGCTTCGTGCTCTAGTTTCGATCCCAAGATCAAGCCTGGACCACATGCCGATGGCATCCTGGGTTGTACAAGTGCCAAACCTTCAGATTCGGTTGTGAAACAAGTGAGCCACTATTAATCAATCTGCTTTGGGACAAGCCACGGCTTCATCTCAACCCACCCAAATGGCGAGTGTACTTTCCATGCAATCATTGGACCAGAAGGGAAACTAGCATCCTGGAAGGAATAAGAAAAAGGGTAAAAATAATCGTAAGGGTGGGAACAAGAATGAAAATGCTAATTTTAATGACAAGAACGCTCACAATGCTAGGGGGGACAAGTAGTCTAAACGTAAGGTAAATTTTCCTTGCAAATTGTGTAAGTAAGACCACCTCACTCACTTGTGCCCTCATATGGAAGATTCCTCGAGATTCATAGCACAGGGCCCAACTGTGCTAACTAATCCTTTACCCCATAATCAAAATATGAACTCAAGGACCAATGATCCTCATTATGCATCGAGTGGATATCAAAATCTGTCAAAATCCAATACTGGTCATGGTTGCATCAACATGGTATGTGCTACTAAGGTTGTGACTCATGCGAAATATTATGGTTCATCACAATCGGACCTTGGAAAAGAACCTGCTCCACCCCAGAACCCTTTGCGTATCAAAAACCCTATGGATAAACTTGAGATTGCACCTCACATTCCTAAGGGAGTCCTAAAGTGTTTGGGGCACAATCCTAATGCCCGAGCCACCCAGAACTATTCTGTTGTCGAGGATTTGGTCCAAAATCCTTGTGCAATGTGCGCGCTTGAAGTACTTTAGAGTTTTCCTTTGCAAAGGAAAGCCTTTCTTTCTACTCTTGGTATTAATGATGATAACTCTTCTTCTGTCATCAAATTTGAAATGATGGGACTACAGCCTCGCTTGCCTTACTACGTGTCTCTTTTTATTCATGTAGAGTGTCTTAATATGACCGTCAAATGCACTGTGATTAATGAAGGTGCTATTGCTTCTATGATGTCTTTGTCATGATGGAAGGGTTTGGGTTCTTCCGAGTTGTCTCAATCCACTAATATGTTGACTACCTTTGATGGTAGATCATTTCGACCGCACAGGATTCTTCCTTCTCTTAAGTTCCAAATAGGAGGGAAGACCATCGCGATCGAGGTCGAGGTGGTCGATGCGCCCCTTGACTACAATCTTTTAGTGGGCTGAAATTGGATGTATAGTGTTAAATTTTCATATGCTTATCTAAGACATCAATATATAATTTCATTTTCATAACAAAAGAATATAAGCAGGATCACTGAAAAATAGACAAGCACAACCATACAAAAGGAACGCAAAGATTTATCCTGGGAAAAACCTAAAGGGAAAAACCCAGCAAAATCTTCCTCAATATAGATTCCCCAAAAAGATAAAAGGTAAAACCAACAAGGAGATCAAAGCCTGATCCTCCTCCTTCTCCAGCTACTTCTCTCCTTCACTAGTGTGCTACACAAGTGAGAGTGTGTGTCACAAATGAGGAGAGATACACCTCTATTTATATTCATCTGTTCACTTCAATTAACTCATCTGACATGTAGGCTCAAGTTAATCATGTAGGCTCTAGTTACACATGTAGGCTCAAGTAACCACACTAGGGTGCTAATGACCCACCTTTACAATTAGAGGGGACTACCTCATGACTCTTATTAGTTCTTCTGATTAGAAGCATCGGGGTACAAAGTAATACAAGTGGTTCTCCCGGTAGGACCATTGGGGACCACAAAAGATACATATAGAATATTCTTCGAAGTTAGAATATTTCAACACTCCCCCTTAACGAGAAGGGTATTCTACAACAACATCAACAACAGCAATAGTAGGAGAGGGATAGAGGACATCGACAACATCATCAGGGTAACACATCTATAAATCATTGGAAGATTTTCAACATCATATAGTCTTCGTCTTCAATTTTCAACGATATCAACTCTTTGATCAGCATCAGCATCTTTTGACCTTTTGATCAACAACATCTTCAACACTTTGACCTTTTGATCAGCAACACCTTCAGCAACATCTTCAGCACTTTGACCTTTCGAGCAACAACATCTTCAACACTTAGACCTCTCAATCAATAGAAACATATTCAGCACTTTGACCTTTCGATCAGCTACATATTCAGCATTTTGACCTTTCGATCAGCAACAATATCTTCAACATTTTGATCAGCAACATATTCAGCACTTTGATCTTTCGATCAGCAACAACTTCTTCAGCATTTTGTTCCTTCGATCAGCAACCTGATCGGTAACATCGTGATCAGCACCATAATCATACTTCAATTCTCAAATAGCATCATCATCATGATATTCTGATCTTTTGATCAGTACATCGTTATCATCACATACTGATCATTTGATCAATACGTTATCATCATCATACTCTGATCTTTCAATCAGAGAACATCATCATCATCAACAACTTCTGATCTTTCGATCAGAGAACATCATCATCAGCAGCAACATCTGATATTTCGATCAGAAACATCATCATCATCATAAAAACATCAACATCATTAAAACATCAACATGATCCTTCCTTTTGGAATTATGGGATTTAGGTCTTTACGGAGTTACCAATGATCCTTCCTTTCGGAATTATGGGATTTAGGTATTTACGGAGTTACTAACGATCCTTCCTTTCGGAATTACGGGATTTAGTTCTTTACGGAGTTACTAACGATCCTTCCTTTCGGAATTATAGGATCAACACATTTGTGGAACTCAGACAATCCTTCCTATTGGAATTATGGGATCAACACATCTGTGGAACTCAGACAATCCTTCCTATTGGAATTACGAGATCAATTCAATGATCCTTCCTTTCGGAATTATGGGATTTAGGTCTTTACAGAGTTACTAACGATCCTTCCTTTCGGAATTACGGGATCGACACAGATGTGGAACTCAGACAATCCTTCCTATTGGAATTACGGGAAATCCTTCCTATTGGAATTACGGGATCAAGTCAATGATCCTTCCTTTCGGAATTACGGGATTTAGGTCTTTACGGAATTACTAATGATCCTTCCTTTCATAATTACAGGATCAACACATATGTGGAACTTAGACAATCCTTCCTCTAGGAATTACAGGATCAACACACGTTCTCAAGTACCGAAGTCACCGTATCCATTTTGAATCGAAGTTCAAGGATGATACAATCCTACCACATTCACGGGGACTGAGATCTCCGAATACATTTTGAACCGAGGTTTAGGGATGATGAAATCCACCACTTTCATGGGGGCCGAGACCTCTGAATACATTTTGAACTGAGGTTCAGGGATGATGCAATCCACCACTTTCACGGGGGCCGAGACCTCCAGATACATTTTGAACCGAAGTTCAGGGATGATGCAATCCTACCACTTTCACAGGGGCCAAGACCTCTGCATACATTTTGAACCGAGGTTCAGGGATGATGCAATCCACCACTTTCATGGGGGCCGAGACCTCCGGATACATTTTGAACCAAATTTAAGGGATGATGCAATCCTACCACATTCATGGGGGCCGAGTCCTCCGGATACATTTTGAACCGAAGTTCAAGGATGATGCAATCCCACCACATTCTCTATGACCAAAGTAACCGGATCACTTCTGGACATATGTCCTGGGATGATACAATCCCTCTTCATTCTCGAAGACCAAGGTCTCTGGGTCACTTTAGGGCAAGTGTCCATGGATGATACAATCCCACTGCAACGTCACTACTCCCTCTTTCAAGGAAGGTCTTTCTGAACCACACCAAGCTTGTCTCGAAAGTGTTCGAACTTTACCCGAGACAAAGGCTTTGTCAGCGCATCATAAACCATCTTCATCTACATCTTCAGTGTGTGAATACTGAATTATCACCATCTGTATCTCTAGTATGTGAGTATTGAAAGCATCATCAGGTCACCATCATATGCATCTACAGTATGTAAATATTGAAACATCATCTATATCTTCAGTATGGAAATACTAAAATCATCATCATATCTATATTCAGTATAAAAATACTGAATCACCATCTTCTGTATCTACAGTATGTAAATACTGAAACATCATCATCTACATCTTTATCTTGAATGTAGAAATATCAGATTTCTATGTGTTACGACGAAACACAGAGTTCTCTGTTATCACAACTCTCATTATCACATAGAATCAATGTAGTATCCATCTTTAGTTCAAAGAGACCTGATATCAGCTTTCGAATCCATATGGCTTCACAACTTAGCAAAGCAATCTGCTATGTATCTTGCTTCAGCCATGCTACAAGAAACATTGGACTGTTTCCTGCTAAACCATAAACTCATAGCAGACCCCAAACAAAAGCATCTACCTAATGTGCTTTTCCTATTTGAGATACTTCCATCCCAATCTGCATCTGTGTAGCCATACAATCTATACTCATGGCTACCATCATAATATAAACCAAAGTCTATAGTCCCTTTCAGATATCTCATCACATGTTTTGCAGTTACTAGGTCAACCCATCTTGGTTGAACAAAATATTGACTTAAGGTGTTCAAAGCAAAACAAATTTCTGGTCTGGTATTTTTTAAGTACATCAATGACCCAATGATCTGTCTGTAATGAGTCATATCCACTAACTCTAATGAATCATTAGCTAATAGCTTCAGGTTGGATTCCATGGGTGTGGCCATGGCTTTGCATTCCAACATATTGAATCTCTTCAATATCTCTACCGCATACTTTCCCTAGTTGAGAAATATTTCTTCTGAACTTTTCCATACTTCCAGACCTAGGAAATAATACATTAACCCAAGGTCTTTCATCTCAAATTCTTCTGCTAGTTTCTTCTTGCTTTCCATGACCTATTTCTCATTTCCTGTCAAGGATAAGTCATCCACATATAATAACAGGATGAAAAGTTCATCTTCTACAACCTTGAGATAAAGGTTAGGATCAGCTTTACTCTTGGTAAATCCCATGCTCGACAAGAAACTATCTATTCTTCCATACCAAGCTCTGGGAGCTTACTTCAGGCCATAGAGGGCCTTCTTCAACTTGCATATGTGATCTCATCTGGCTTCAAATTCAAATCCTCGTGACTATTAGATGGAAAAAAAACTCTTTCTCAATCATACCATTAAGGAAGGCTTGTCTTTACTTCACCATGGAAGAAACTACCATGATAGTTCTCAAGGAAGTGTACCTTACTTCCTGGAGTAAGTGTCTCTTCAAAATTAATTCCCTCTTTCTGAAAGAAACCTCTGGCCACAAATATTTCTTTATACTTCTCAATACTTCAGTCAGCTGCATGCTCTATTTTGTATATCCATTTGGAGGATACAATACTCCTTCCTTTTGGTTTGGGAACTATATCCCATACATCATTCTAGTATTCTTTCATCATGAGTTCGTCTTGTCAAATCATCAACATATCCTAGTCTTCTGCATTCAACTTTGAAGGTTGGAACCCACTTTACTCTTGGTAAAGTCTTGATCCATCAAGAAGCTATCCATCATGTCGTACCGTGTCAAACTCAGATATCTTCTGTAGTCACTCCCCCTGAAGTGGAGCATTATCTTCCTTCTTCATTCTATACAGGTGGTTCTATGCTTGATATATACTGGTCAATAGAGTATGTCATGTCATAGTCTATTCTTTCTGAGGCAAATCACGAACCTTTATTTGTACACTTGTTCTTGTAGATCCATATGGAGGATACTATGTACTTCCCTTTATGTCTCGAAATCATATCGTATACATCATTCCCCATTATCAACTATTATTCTTTGATCATAGTTTCTTTTATAGCATTCTTTTCTTCATCTTGAGTTATCTCTCATACCCATGGTGGTATTCATCCTTTGAGGAGGATCTACCATTTTTTGAAGCTCTTTCTTCTGTCATGGTGTCTCTGACCCTGGGAGCTTCAGATTCATGTTTATTGAATTGTCATCACTTGTTCTTCGGAACAAGTCTTGTCCTTCTTTTCTTGTAGGAGGTTGTACAAGACCTTTCCTACAATTCAAATGCACCAGTTGTATGGTTAGAACTATTTCATGAAACATATGCATAACGACAAATTATTATGCGTCATGCAACTATTTATCCAATACAACATTCATCCATATATCACAGAAACTTTCTAGATGCCTTCCATCTCTACCATGACATCATTGAGATTGTGCACTAATCCAATATGTCAGCAAAGAGGTTTGATAAGTAGAACTGGAGAGTTGTATAGCGCCATGAGCTACTTACCCATCACATGCATATTAGTAGTATTAATGTAAACAATCTATCATGCATAACACATCAGCTGAATATAATCAAATGTATAACAAAACAATATCATGAAATGGCAACTGAATACTTATCTTTTATTTGTTTCATGGGTAGACTCCATATTGATCATTCTGCTTTATCATCTTCTTCATTCATGAAATCATCATTTCTTATCCAAATGATAATATGAATAAGAGGTTCTTCAAGAATTGAGTTTTTCATATTCCTCATCACTTGAGGGATCTTCTTTGAATGGTTAGAGCTTGATCTTCAATTTATCCCATCTTCTTCTTCTCTTCTTATTAGTCGAGCTGAAAGTAATCACTTACTTCTGGCATACATTCTTCTTCTACCGCTTCAAGTTGTTCTACATTCTAGATATTCACATTCTTCAACTGTTTTCTCAAAGCCATCTTCTGATTTAAGTTCTTATCTTCAAATAGCTTGATCAAGGAATTAAACATCTTCGGTGTCTTTAGGGAAGACACTTGTGGTATAAGTTGATTCGTGATTGAATCAACAATGATCTTCTTGGCCTTGATCAAGTTCTTCTTATGTAAGGCTTTGAGCCTCATCTTCGTATGGAACTGGAACCTCTCTAGTCATGTAGGTGTCCAATTCATTTTCTTCAGAGAGATCAAATACTTCCATGCTTGGAATTTGTCAACATATTTGATATATCACTTTGAAATGAGAACCTCAATTGAAAATAGCAAAAGATTAGATCTTACCGATTTGAGGTGTCTGTCCTACTTCTGGAGCTGGCTGATCTAGGGTTTGTCAGAGAAACCCTAATTTTCAAAACTTGGAATCTTTCAGATATTATTGGATGGAAATATATATCTCTTAAAATGGAGCTATCCAATGTACTCCTTTTCTAAAAACAGTGGAGGGAATCTCCCGGAACAGGAAGCCCTAGTTTTCCAATTTCTTCTGCAAAAATGCCTGTTGTTGTTTCTGTGATATCTCTAAAATTACTCCTCCTCTATATCTGAAATTTCTCACTGAGGTAACCTCGCATGTCTCGGATCCAACACAATAGCTTTCATCAAAATTTGTTTAACCAATTGAGATTTATGATCATTTTCCCAAGGTGACCTGTTACAGGACTGTTCAGAACAGTGAAGTTGTACAGAATGCCACGTGTCACTGGTTCATCTTCAGGTTCTGAAATTTAAACCACAGAAATTAAATTCTGTGTTATTTCTGTAACATCTTTAGGAATTCCATTTGTACCTTTGTATCCCATGCTACAGCAATTCTCCCTAGGTGTCATTTTTAGGGATGAATTTTGGAAGAGGCTGGAACCCTAACTTGGAGGGGTCATATCTCCCAAAATATAGCGAATCGGAGGCTGAATTTTGTACAAAGTGTAAATAAGGATTTTATATTTGTCCTATGCAATTTCAAACTCCTGAGTATTCACCAATCTCAGGATATAGCGAATGTACCAAAACTTAGTAGTTTTAGTATTTAGGGTTTTTCCAGATTGGGGTCAAACTAGGGTTTGACTTTCCCAGAGTTTCACCCAACCAAATTTCTTGATCCAAGTCTCTAATATTCGATTTTTATGAGGAGAAAAATACTATGCTAGGATCGCTCAAAAATTCTTCTTCTGTAGAAAGCCCTAATTTTCCGCACCAAAATTGAAAATGCTCGGAATCGAATTCTGCTTCGACAGAAAGATGCGCCCTTCAATGGAGATTCAATATAGCCTTCTTTTGCTGATAGATAATGGATAGAGACCCAAAAAATAAGAATCCCTAGATTCTTTAGTTGCACAATTTCTTCTTTCAGGGTGGCTCTGATACCATGTTAAATTTTCATATGCTTAGCTAAGACATCAGTATATCATTTCATTTTCATAACAAAAGCATATAAGTAGGATCACTGAAAGATAGACAAGCACAACCATACAAAAGGAACACAAAGATTTATCCTGGGAAAACCCTAAAGGGAAAAACCCAGCAAAAGCTTCCTCAATATAGATGCCCCAAAAAGATAAAAGGTAAAACCAACAAGGAGATCAAAGCTTGATCCTCCTCCTTCTCTAGCTACTTCTCTCCTTCACTAGTGCGCTACACAAGTTAGAGTGTGTGTCACAAATGAGGATAGCTACACCTCTATTTATATTCATCCGTTCACTTCAATTAACTCATCTGACATGTAGGCTCGAGTTAATCATGTAGGCTCGAGTTACACATGTAGGCTCAAGTAACCACACTGGGGTGCTAATGACCCACCTTTACAATTAGAGGGGACTGCCTCATGACTCTTATTAGTTCTTCTAATTAGAAGCATTGGGGTACAAAGTAATACAAGTGGTTCTCCCAATAGGACCATCGGGGACCACAAAAGATACATATAGAATATCCTTCGAAGTTACAATATTTCAACATATAGTATGCAAGCCGTAGCCTCTTCTCTCTTTCGAGTAGTATGATTTCCATTTAATGGGAATATAATTATGATTGATCAAACATCATTCCGTAATCCAAGTGTTAGTGTATCATCGAGAGCTTCTATCCCGATTATCGACCATTCTCACCTGGCAACTGCGAGTGTGGGTGTGGGTATGTATCCATCTCTTATGGGGACCTTTAGCTGTCTTGCGCCCATTCTTATGATTGGATATAGTTTCAGTGGGGATTCATCTTCATTGAATTTGGTGTCTTTTCACACCACCCATATGGAAGATCCTTGGATTCTTTCTTCACCAAATCCTTCGAATGGACCTGTCGAAACGGATGTGTCGTTTCCTGCAGCAATGATAGCATATCAAGCGAATCTTGATTGTGTTGTAGAGCCTGGTCCTTCCTCTTTGTGGACGGAGGAGGAGGACCCGTATGTGCTACTTGCATGGGTGATTGAGTCCTCTCATGCACATGATTGCCTTGATGATGTTTTTCCATCAGATGAAGCCATTATTGAGGCCATGTCTGGGGTTGAGCCACCTTGGGAAGAGTTACATCATAGATCATATTTTCTTCCCAAGCTTAATTGTATGGAGCGTGAGGACTTTAGGAATATTCTTAGTGAGAAGATTGGTATTACCATGGTTTCATTGAACTCTCTTGGTTAGATGGCCGATGGGAACATGGTGAATTTATCACCTACTATTCCTATCAATATTTCTCGCAATACTGGCAAAGTTGAGAACGTCTACATTGGGGCAGATTGTTCCCCTAATGAAATCAAGGAGTATACCAAGCTATTTAAAGAGTTCTGTGACATATTCACTTGGTCATATGAAGAAATTCTAGGTATTCACCCTCGTATTGTCGAACATGGATTTAAGACCTATCTGAATGTGAAGTTCGATAATGCTTGCATGTGGTGAATCCTAGAAAAGCACCTGCTATTAAGGCTGAGATAGAGAAGCTATTAAAAGCTAGATTTATCTATCTTGTTCCCTTGATGGAGTGGGTTTCAAATCTCGTTCTGGTTGATAAGAAGTAGGGAGCGATCCATATATGTACTGATTTCCGTGATTTAAATCATGCTTGTCCTAAGGATACTCTTCCCACACCATTTATTGATCAGATTTTGGATGAGTGTGCAGGAAGCGAGGTATTCTCCTTCATGGACAGTTTTTCTGGATATAATCAGATTCAGATCAAACTCGAGGATCAACATAAAACTGCATTTATTTGTCCTTAGGGTATGTTTGCATATCAAAAGATTCCTTTCGGTGTTAAAACTGTCGGAGCCACATTTCAGCGGGCTATGACCTTAATTTTTCATGATCTCAAAATGATTATCGAAGTGTATTTGGATGATCTTGCTGCTCATTCTCATCTGAGAGTGCGTCATCCATACCATTTGAGATTAGTATTCAAAATATGTCTCCATTAACAGGTTAGGTTAAATCCTCATAAGTGCATCTTTTGCGTGACTATTGGTCTCTTGCTAGGGTTCATTGTGTCCAAGGAGGATATAAGAGTCGGTCCATTAAAGGTTGAGGCAATACTTCAATTGTCTCCCCCGCGTAATACTAGACATCTTCAGTGTTTGCAAGGCATGGAAAATTTCTTGCAGAGATTTGTGGTTAATTTTTCCAATTTGACTAAAGGCTTTATGTGTCTTTTAAGGAAGTACACTATTTTTTGCTAGGATGAGTGAGCCCAAGAGTCCTTTGATTCTCTTAAGCGAGCCTTAGCATCGCCCCCGTGGTCAGTCCACCTGACTATATCCGTGATTTTTTTATTTATTTGGCCGCATCCATGGATACGGTTGGTATGGTTTTGGTTCAGGAGGGTGAGGATCTCCATGAGCATGTCATATACTATTTGAGCCGGACCCTTATTGATGCGGAAATCCATTATTCTCATGTGGAGAAACTTGCCTTGGCCACCATTCATGCAGTTCAAAGATTGAGACATTACATTCTCCTTTGCCAGACCTTGGTGGTAGCTGATGTCAATCCATTTCAGTTCATCCTCACTAGAAGGATGATCAGGGGAAAATATAATAAGTGGATTGTTATTTTGCAAGAATTCTATCTTGAATTTGTTTCGGCAAAATCAAAGAAATCGTTGATCTTTGCAGAGCTCATTTCTGATTTTCCAAGTGCTGAGGAGGAGGAGGTTTATGAGGATACATTTGTCGATGAGCATATTTTCCTTATATAAAATTTGGACCCATGGTATGGGGATATCATTATATATTTGCAAATGTTGAAGGTCCCTACTCACCTTTCACAGGATGAGCGACGACGATTACATCGTGTATCTAAGAACTACCTTATAGTGGATAACACTTTGTACCGCCGTGGGGTAGATTCCATTTTGCATCATTTTTTAACCCATGATGAGGCTGAGGGTGTGCTGAATGATTACCATGGAGGGGCATGTGGTGGTCATTTATCTGGGCTTTCTACAGCCCAAAAAATCTTGAGAGCGGGATATTTTTTGCCGTCGATCTTCAAAGATTGTGTCAATGCGGTCAAGAAGTGTCAGCTTTGCTAGGTGTTTGCACACAATATGCAGTTGCATCCTACCCCGTTACATTCGATTATCACCGTCGGACCCTTCACCAAGTGGGGGCTTGACTTCATGGATTGCAACCCAGCTTCGGCTAGGGGGCATCATCACATTATAGGGGATGTCGATTATTTCACGAAATGGGTAGAGGCTATGCCCACAATTAAATCCAATGGTGAGACAGCCATGCATTTCAGTTTCAACCAAATTACTACTCGGTTCGGCATTCCGAAATAGCTTGTCACTGACCATGGTAGGCACTTTTAGAATAAAATGATGGAAGAGTTGGCTTTGAAGTTAGGGTATAAGCAAGAGCACTCCACTTCTTATTACCCTCAGGAAAATGGATAGGTTGAAGCAGTGAATAAATCACTTAAGTCCATTCTCCAACGAACCATTGCGCAAAGCAAGATGAATTGGCATATCATGTTATATCCTACTTTGTGGGCCTATAGAACCGCGGTTAATACTGCCACCGGTTTCTCTCCATATCAACTCATACATGGGGTGGAGTCTGTCTTACCAGTTGAATACGAAATACCTTCATTGAAACTAGATATAGAGCTTTTACTAGATACTTCCGTATTGGAGGAATGTTTGGTCCACTTAGAGCAGCTTGATGAGCAGCGTCGGGATGCCTTAGTGGCTCTAGAAGTAAATAAGCGTCGCGTTAAGGTCCAATATGATAATTCTATCCGTCTAAGGAGGTTTAGTGAAGGTAATTTGGTCCTTTTATGGGATCAAGCTAAAGAACCCTTGGGGGCAGGGAAGTTTAATCCCATGTCGCATGGTCCTTACATAGTCAAACATGTGTTAGAGAAGGGTGCTTATGAGCTGGTGGATTATGAACGGACAGCCTTGGTGGAGCCTAGAAATGGGCTCTATCTTAAAAAATACTATGCATGATCTTCATCTAGGGCTGATTATTGTATATTATTGTACATTTTTTTTGCATAGTTGGGTTTTCTTATGATGATCGGGTTTGTTGATTAGCTTTCATTTTTTATGGTAGATGTCGATGGGGTCTTCTGCTTACATAGGATTCACTGATGGTGCTAGCCGTCACACTCAAAACTCAGCTTCTGTTGCTTGGTAGATTTATACTCCTACGGGTCAAGTATTGTCTTCAGGAGGCGTATGTTTACGGCCTTCTTCAAACAATGTTGTTGAATATAGTGCCGTTATTGAGTTATTGCGGGATTCCATTTCACGTGGTTTTCTCTCTCTTGAGGTACGTCTTGATTCGTAGTTAGTGGTTTCATAGCTTAATGGATTGTATCGTATTAGGGATTCGACATTATTATGAATATTCTTACGTGTGATATTTCTAGAACGACAATTTGAGAACATAACATACATACATGTTTCAATAATTTTTAATCAAGTTGTTGACTCATATGCTAACTATGTGTTAGATTGGAATTTGTTTCATAGACCATAAGCATATCACAAACATACATTTTTACACACATTCAAATAAATAAATCAATCATCATAAAAAAAATTCATTAAACATCCAAAATGTGACGTCATAATACATAAGTGCCATAATACAAAATTGGGGCTTCCGAGCCACCAAAATATAATACACAGTAGTACAAAAAAATGAAACACTTTCAGGTCTCTAAGATTGAGGAGAAGGAGGGGGGTTTTAATCATGGTAGTACACCATGGCTCTAGCTAGCCGTTGAAATAATCGAACCCATGCCCGTGGTACACCAACCACCTGGATTTGCATGGCCTCAGGAAAGTCCTTGACTTGCACCATGGATACCCTGTGTGTCAAGGATACAAAGTTTGTGTGGATGATTTGGAGCATCTGCACCCATGATGTCATCTCCTCTTCCCCTCCGTCTATGACGAGAGAAACCGTCAGGCTGCCATGGTCCAACATCTGCATACACATGACATATTGTCACTATGTGTTGTCACACCAAAGCATGTCTTTTGAGTCAATATACCAAAAAACATGAAAAAATTTAATAATTCAAAAAAATTAAAAAGAGGGTTTGGGATTTGTTACCTATGTCTCCATATGCCGCTCCTGGTGGTAGTGGCATGTTCGGATCTCCCCGAAAATCTATCCCTGCATAGGGGTAGTCATCGATGGAAATGATATGCCACTGCCACTATTGGTTTTCCTCTGGGTAGACCCGGGTTTACTGTAATGTACCAAAAAAACCCCTAGCTCACTGGCCCTTTTGATGACAGACCATAGAACGGCCTGAAGTCTCACCCGAAGTGATCCTAGATGGGGTGGTTGAAGACTCACGTGTACTCAACTAGGTTCTGTAGCATCCTACATTCTCCTTGCTCTACTTAACCAGTTGAGTCTCTTTAGAAACACTGTATCTCTCTCCCGAGCAAACTCTGCTACGAGACTGTCTCTTATCGCATCGCGGCTTCCCCGACGATGTGCAACCCTTCTCTTCTACTTGACTCCTTACCTAGGATATCCCACACTGTGGCTCCTTCGATAGTGCGATATTGCCTTCCTGCGCTGCGATAGCTTCTATGGTAAGACTCGATGGGACTCTCCAACTCTCAAGGTCCAACGGCTCTCTTTCTGTTTATACTAGCTCAGTTACTTTCACAAGGGTGTTAAACAACTTCACTTAAGCTTTATAGTCTAACATTCTTGACATCTATTGCGCTTAACTTGCTGAACTGAATATACAGGAATCACTTAACACTGTGACTGTTACAGTCTAAATCAAACACTGATAAACTTATATGCATAATACTTAACACATTCAACTCACATTCAACCTTCTACGTTACTGTAAACTGAAGGATAACATACACACATTCATTAACTGTTAACTAAGCTCATGTAACAGGTAACAGATAGTAAACAAGTAAACACAATCACATGAAACAGTCGCACAACACACAGATTTTACGTGGTTCACTTCCAGCGAGGAAGCTACGTCCACAGGAACTTGTGTTTATATTATATCTGGAGAGAGTACACACAGTTCCGCTACAACCTATTATGTAGCTCGAGATCTTCTGGGAAACTCCGCGTTCTTGGCTGGAGCCCTTCTCTCTTAGATCTCTTCTCTTTCTATTCTGCTTTCTTCTTACACTCTATTCTTTCTCTCTCTCTCTCAATCCCTGCATATTTTTACATTCATACTCAAGGCGCCAGCTACTGGTTGCAGTAAGATAATACAGACTGAATAACAGAACCATAGCTCGACTCAAAGAATATATAACTGACTAACTAACTAACCGTCTAACTGTCTAACCCTTCATAATACAAAATACATGATTAAATAGGTGGCCCGAAGGTCTCACCCTGATACAACACTGTGGGCCTATCCCAATAGTAACCCAAAAACCCTAACTGTGACAGTCGGCGTATCTGTACTTTGAACTGTCACTTACTGGTCATACTGCAGCTCTCTGCAGTCTTCCACTCTTCCCGGCACTGATCGTGGGTATGGGCGCTGCTTCCTCAGTCGCTCCCCTTCTGTCGTTTGTCTTCAATACCTCGGCCCGTTGCTCCTTTTCCTTTATGAAGGTATCTGAGCCCTCCTGTCTTCACCGCTACCTTAAGTGAAATGGTTGAGCTCTCTCTTCTCGGCCGCTTCCTGTACTGTTTCTTTTGACTTTCTTGTCCCGATATAGCATCTTTTCCTGTAGCTGCGGGGCCCTGCTCCAATATTCCCCTAACACTTACTTGTGGCTCATCCCCGAGCCACTAACAGCTGGCTTCTCTTGATATAGCTTCTCCTTGGCTTCCTGCAAAGTCCTTGCAAATCTTTCTTGAAGTCCTGCGACTTCTTTTTCCATAGCTTTGACATAGTCTTGTGCAGCTTTCTCTAAAATAGTATCAACACTTTCCTTAAGTGAGCTCCAGAATAAATGGCGGACCATTTATAGGATGCAAAATTTCTTGGAACGATCTCTCCTCCTGCTACCTCAGTCAGGTTTGTACCATTCACCTCAAATTCTACTGGAGCGCTTGTCCGAACAGATTCATCAAAGCCCTCATCATTCTGAATATAGGGAAAGTAGATGTCTTTCAGCATACATCTAAGTTGATCTTCATTTCGATAATTTGACTTTACATGGATATATGCACATTGGTAAAACTTACATGAGGAGATATGTCCTTTTCCAGCTTTAATGTAACTACCTTCTTTGACATTTTCTGTATCTCTCTCATTTTCAACATCTCTACTTCATTCCTTTCCCATTTGCTTTTGTTTTTCTGAGTCTCGGATGCCTGTTTCTTGGTCCTTTTTTTTATTTTCGTGAGATCTTCTGGGAAACTCCACGCACACAATCGGGAGCCCTTCTCTTTCTTAGTCTCACTTTTCTTCTCCTCTACTTTCTTTTTCTCTGCTCTGAGCTGGACTCTTCTACTATCTGAGCTTGACTCCTCATCCTTGGTGTCTGTCTGACCTATGGTGCACCTAATTTCACAACCTTGGGCAGCGTCATCATAATAGACAAGAGGCCACCACTCTGGAATCGTTGCATAATTTCTTTTAAAGGTTCCTTCTCAGACATACACCACCTGGTGCAATACTCTGGACTGGAAATGGCTGCGAAATTGGGGAAACTAGCACTCTGTAACTGAAGGATCTGTGTTTAGGAAAACTCTTACAAATTGCTCTATAACTCTCAGAAATCACTAAAGTAACCCTTCTGTGTGAATGATCTATGTACTTATAATGAAGGCGATACTCTCTGAAGCAACGGTCACTTAGGTTGGACCCGTCGGCAGCATTTATTACATGGACAAGACAACACCCGTCGTTTCTATCCTCATTAATTGCTGAAAATCCAACCAAATTTCCTTTGAAAATTGTGCACAGGCGTCGGTCTCGACCAAGATTTACCAAATCTGGGAAAATCACTGTACTGTTTCCAAATCTAGGGCAATGGATAGCTGTCGTATCCGGATTAACTGCTTGGTAGAAGGCGACGTGACTGGCCCTCTGTCCCTTTTCAAAATCATCTATGTGGCATGGGAAACATCGCATCACTGCGATGTCACACTGCATCATCCTGAATCAAAAAGTTTCCCACCAAGTTGTTGAAACTCCGCAATGTTCAAAACTTGCGCAAAATAAACACTTTTTTTTTTTTACTGTAGACTAGCTATAGGTGCGATGTCTCCTTTCAACTACACTGGACATCTGCACAGCTAGTTTCCTGCATTAGGACTGGGAAGTGGAGTGACTATCACTATAAAGCTTAAGCCTACTACCATTAATGAAAGTAGGAACAAGCTCCCCATTCAGTTTACTGAGCTGAACGACACCTCCTTCTGTAACTTGCTGAATTTGATATGGCCCCAACCAGTGCGTCTTGAATTTTCCTGGAAACTTAACAAACTTGCTGTCATAAAGGAGCACTAGGTCTCCTATCTGAAAAATATTGCTCTTGATGTGCCTGTCATGCCAAGATTTTTCTCGTGCCTTCTGTACTTTTTGATGAAATCCTGCGATGAATCTGTCTTCTTCTAAGGCAAGCAGCAGCGCTAACCTGTCATTCATCGTATCTGCATCAGCCATCTCGGTAATTTGATCAATTCTTAAACTGGGAGGAATATATTCCATAGGCATAACAACCTCTTGTCCATACACCAAGCTGAAAGGTGTGTGTCCTGTAAGTTTCTTGCATGTAGTTCTATAAGCCCATAATACAGCATTAACCCTGAGGTCCCAATCATTTCTTTGGCTGTTACAAATCTTATTAAGAGCATTTTCTAGAATCTTGTTAAAAGCCTCCGCTGTACCATTAGCTTGCGGGTGGTAGGGAGTGCTCTTATGGTGCTGTATCTAAAATTCCTCCATCAAGGCCTCAATAGTGCGATTCAGAAAATGTGTGCCTTGATCACTCATCAAAATTACTGGACATCCAAATCTACTAATGATGTTTTCAAAAATGAACTATGCAGCTGTAGCAGCATCACAATTCCTTATTGCTTTGGCCTCTGCCCATATGGTGAGGTATTCTATTCATGTGATGATGTATCTCGCACCAGATCATTTTCCTGGTGGGTTGATAGGACCCACAAAATCTAAAGCCCACTTGTCAAATGCCCGCAGCGTAATCTATGGTCGCAGCGGCATTTCATCTCTCCGTGAAGGTTTTCCTACCCTCTGGCAGATATCATAGCATCTGCAAAACTCCTTAGTGTCTTTGTGCAATGTAGGCCACCATAATCCTGCAGCTAGAATTTTCTGCGCAGTCGGCTTTCCTGCGAAATGACCTCCTGCGGTACCTGAATGTGCTTCTCTGATAATGGCCTCTTTCTCATGTGGCATCACGCATCTGCGCAGGACTTCATTTGGACCTAACTTGTATAATTGTCCTGCAATAAAAGTGAAATATGTTGCTTTCACAACTAACTGTTTCTTCTGCTGCTTAGTAAACTCAACTGGTGCCCACCCTGTAGTGATAAAGTGGATAATATCTTCGTAATACTCATCTGCGATTTGGATAGAAAACAATTGCGCATCTGGAAAATTATCCTCTAGATTACTTGGTTCTTCTCTTGAGTCTATTCGCGATAGATGATCAGGTCCGACATTTAATTTTCCTGGTTTTACAATAATTTCAAAATCATACTCCTGAAATAAGAGTAACCATCTGCAGATCCTTCCCGCTAACACTGGTTTATTGACCAAATACTTTAAAGCGGAATGGTTAGTGAACATCTTGAATCGGGCACCCAGAAGGTAGTGCCTGAACTTCTGTAGAGCATACACCATAGCTAATCCTTCTCTTTCTGTAGTGGTGTAGTTCTTTTCTGTAGTAGATAAATTTCTGCTGGAGTATGCGATAGGGTGATCGATAGTCGTTTCTCCTGGCTTTGTTAAGACAATCCCCAGTGCGATGCCAGATGCATCCACATGTACATGAATGGATTGTTCCAATCTTGGAATACTAAGATAGGTGTTGTAACCATCTTTTCTTTAAGAGTGTCTAAACTTTGCTGGAATTCCTCCTTCCATAAGAATTTCACTTCTTTCTTTAACAACTTTTCCATCGGTGCTGTGATCTTTGCATAGCCTTTGATGAATTTTCTATAGTAGCCGGTATGACCAAGCACTGTCCTCAATTGCTTGACTGAGTTGGGTGCTGGAATATTTACAATGATGGCAATCTTTGCAGGATCTACCATTAAGCCTTGTTTACAAACAATATGACCCAACAAAATACCAAATGGTGCACAGAATATACATTTCTTCAAGTTAAGAGAAATCTGATATTGCCTACATTTCTCTAACATGAGCCTTAAATCTCCTATATGCTTTTCGATTAATCCAAATACAGTCTAGTCATCAAAATAGAATTCTAAAAATTTATGAATGTATTCCTTAAATACAACAACTACTACTCTAGAAAAGATAGCTGGTGCATTTTTAAGACCAAAGGGCATTACCATATATTGGAATGAGCCCCATTCTATCGCAAAGGTGGTATTATGTTGATCCTCTGGATGGATTCTGATCTGGTGATAGCCTGAAAAGCCATCAGTGAATGAGTATATCTCCTGTCCGCCCACATTGTCTAAAACTTCATCAGTGAAAGGTGTCGAAAATGGGTCATGAAGTGATGCGTCGTTGAGTTTGCGCAAGTCGACACAAATCTTGATTTCTCCTTTAGTTTTTTTTCCCTGTACAACCATGGGACTAACCCATTCGCTCTCTTCTACTAGCCCTATGATGCCTACTGCTAGCATCTTATCAATCTCATTTTTAACTTTTTCTTTATAACGAGGATTCAATCTGTATGAACGCTGCTTAATTGGCCTAGCATCCTCTTTCAAAGGTATGCGCATGACTCCCAAATCTCCTACTATTCCCTTCATCTCTGTGAACTTAGTGGGAAATAGGTCCTGATAGTCATGTAACAGATCTGCGATGTGTCCTACTGTTTCATCATCCCAATAGTCTCCAATAGAGGAAAACTTAGGTTCTGTTTCTGTGCCAATATTGATCTTTTTAATCTTAATAGGCTCTGTGATAGCTGGAATCTCTAGCTTTGGTCCATCAACTTCACAAGTCCCTTCAGACTCCGGAATGTTGATACTATGAGGATTCTCATCCTCATCACCTGGCTCTTCTATGAAGTTGTAACACTCGAGTGCATGTTCTAACTGGATGGGCCAATCAGGCTGAGTATACACTGGTAAAGTACAATCTTCAAATATCTTAGTCTTTATAATACCTAGAGCCTGATCAATACTTGGATACTCAGATTCAAAAGTGAAAGTGAGTAGAAAGCTGTCTATCATAACTGGCCATGTAATCCTTCCTCTACGCAACTCTGTCTCAGTGTACCAGTTCCTTGGGACTGTGTCTAAAGTGTGAATGAATAGGTGAACCCATTCATCCTCTGGAATGTCCAACCAACTCTGTTCGCAAATATTAATATGTGACCTAGGGTCACTTTCTCCTGTATATTTCTGTTGTATAGGCTCCTTGTTATTAGAGAATCCGATCGCCATCAATCTCTTAAAATCATCACATGATGCGATATGTTCTTTATGTGCATGCCACCATCTTGCAGGTGTGGCTTTGACTGCAAGGTCAATAGCTTCCATCCTCTGCTCATGAGGAATTTCTGGCTCAAACTGTTGTAAAAATTCGTTGACATCTGCTAAGCCATGAAATGACGGAATGTCCTTAACTTATGCGCCAATCCATCGCAGTGACTTAGTCATAAACGCACATCTACGAGCTGAGACTTCGTAAAGTCTATTCTGCCAATTTTCTAAGCCAACATCTAAATCTGATGTGCATGAGCTGTCACATATCCAACTAATATTTCCTTTTGTGGTGGGTTTGATATAATCACTCTGGTTAGTAGTCATCTGATAGAGGCTTTCCATATTACGCACCTCTTCCTCCACTCTAATAGGTTCAATATAATGAGGACCCTGGAAAGGATCCAATGGTGCGATGACTCAAATCTGATTGTCCTCAAAGGTCATTTGTCTTTTCTTTAAATCGATAATAGCCATGTTATCAATTGCCCAATCAATACCTAGTAAAGCTGGATACGATCTGCTATCGCCAATGATTTATATGACTTCAAAGTCTGCAAAGCTACGAACTCCATGAATATCAACTGGTACTTGTGGTAATCAACCTAGTGGCGATACCCTCTACTGATTGGCTATTCACAGATGGATAGGTGATATGGATAACTTAGGGCTACCCATCTGTTCCCATGTCTGCTTAGTCAGAACATTTACCTCTGATCCTAAATCTAGGATTACCTCATCTATTTCAAATTCTCCAATTTTCGTTGTGAGTCTCATTTCTCTTCCTGTTCTTGTATGGCCTGTAATATTATGAACAGCACGCTGCATACTGCTCACAGAGGAGGGTTGCTGGTACTAGTCTATGATGCGCTGAAGCTCTTCGATAGCTTTCTCATTTCTGATGAGTTTCAAATAGCTCCGCAGGAAGGATTGGACACTTCCTGTCAACTCATATTCTTTGTACCTTCCCGATGTGGTAGCCTGCGATGTCTGCACAGGACTAATGCCACAATGTTGCTGCTGTGGTACGCCCCTACAAGGCAATACCTACGATCCTAATGGTGTAGGTTCAGTAAAGAAAGTTTTAGCTTGCTGAAACATTTCTTTATTCTTCTGCAGGTCAAGTGGTGTTGATTTATCAGTGGCTTTACGCACCCACTCCAGACCTGTATTCCTTTCGACATCTTGCGATGTCTTACTGGTAGAAGCACCGCTGCAAGTCACAATATTGACTCTTGGTTTTGGTTCTTTCTGCTCAGCAGCAATAAGATGAATATTCTAGTTTACTGTTGGCTTCAGGTCCCTAATCTTGGCTATCAAGATAGGACATTCTTCTATAGTGTGATCATAGGACTTGCAATATTTACATGTCGTAGTAGGGTTCTGAAAATCCCTAACATAATGTCCTATGGCTCCATAGTTGTAACAAATGATCAGTCCACAGCCACGGCCAAATTCTCCACCACGGCCAAATCCTTCGCCACGGCCTCATCCTCTGAATCCTCCTC
Organism: Pseudotsuga menziesii; assembly: GCA_001517045.1. Lineage (NCBI taxonomy): Eukaryota > Viridiplantae > Streptophyta > Pinopsida > Pinales > Pinaceae > Pseudotsuga > Pseudotsuga menziesii. The sequence continues at coordinate 237,042 of LPNX010879524.1, read as the reverse complement.
CACGTCCAACATGAGCCTATTCATGCTGTAGTCCTGCTTCTGTACCTGATGTCTCTGATTGGACTCTGTAGAGGTCGTGTTTTCTATCTATCATGAGATCATAAGCTCTGCAATTATTTTCATCATGTCCTACTGACTTACAGAAGTTACAGTATAAGTTCTTAGGAGTTTGTACATACTTCTGAAGTAAAGGGCATTCTTGTGGTCTATGTCCTCTTGTTTTACAGATTTCACACCATGGCCCTTGAGTCTGTACTAAGGGGTTAGGAGCCCCACTTGCTAGATACTCAACAAATACTGGACATTTATCTTTAGTATGGCCATGTCCTTTACACTTTGTACACCATAACTCTTGTGAAACCTCTTTTCCTTTCTTCATCTCGTGTAGTTGTAAAGTGAGATTGGCTAACTGATTCTGTAAGTTTGTCATACCTGTACTAGTCTTAGCTAGAGGTGAAGCCTCTAGTTTCATTGCCATCTCCAACAATTCATCCTGCATACGGAGTCTCTATTGCATTAGTGGAAGTCTGATGTGAGGGAGCAGTGATGCGATGAACCATTCCCTATGCTGCTCCGGCACAAACTCAAAGCTAACTTGGTCTATAAGGGCTTAAAATTTCTGATCAAAATCCCATACTGACTCTGTGGGTAACTGTTTGATGTCTTTAAGTTCTATAATACATTGTGACTCAGACTTAGGTTTCTTAAATTCCTTAATCATGGTGGTCCTGACCTATACAAGTGTTCTGGGTTGTGCTGTCGTATACTTCATATACCATGTTAAAGCTCTTTCTCTAAGTGTAGTAGCCAACTGGACAAGTTTAGTATTATCATCTTGGATCTGTTTAATGGTCCATACGGCTTCACATAGGAACCAATTTTGTTCTGGGTCTTCTGCCCCTATAACCTTAAAGGTAGGTAATTTCATATCATCCCCCATTCTGTTTCTACATGTTGGATTCTGATTTGTTGTGTTACTACCACTCGGCGGTGTAACTGTAGTATGTACTGTGTGTGAACTACTATATGGAGTTCCTGTGAGATTAGTCTGAGTCTTGGTTGCTTTCTGTGGGGTATAAGGGTGGTAAGGGATACCCCCTACTGATCTTTCTCTATTATTTTGACTCTGTTCTCTAGTACTATCTGAACTGTCTTCAAAGAAGGAAGATCTAAAATCTACTTTATATTTCTTACCGTTACATGTACATCCAATTTCTTCAAAATCACTCTCAAACTCTTGTGACATTACACTTACTTAATTTATTCATCTGAGAATATATCCAATACTCCTTTTTCATGTAATAATATCTTAAGGGACAAATTTAAAGAGTTCAAGTACTTACCATGATATCCTTTGAAGAAGTACCTCTCCGCTTCCCTGAAACTCTTTCTTTGATCAACTGCAAACTCTGTAACGAAACCTTCTAGAAAACTCACAAGCCAGAAGTCTACTACTTGTGAAATGGGATTATCAATGCTCTTCACGGTGTGAATCAGCTCCGGTGTCCAGACAATGTTCCTTTTCTTCTTGAATATGTGCTTGTCAGTCAAATTTGATAACCAATCGTACAACTCATTTTCATAGGTTACAAAAAATATCGCATGCAGGTCTGTGTAGATATGTTTTTGTAACCAGTCCTCTATACTCAGTCTAGGACTCTTGTTTTTGTTTTCAGCAAATTCTCTTTCCGTAGACTCAACCCAGTGGTTAAGTTCTTCCTTAGTAGGATGCCAACAAAACATTAGCTCTTCAATTTGTTCAAAACTGGCAATGGAACCATTTGATGGTTTTCCTTTGGGTAGACCCAGGTTTATTGTAATGTACCAACAAAACCCCTAGCTCACTGGCCCTTTGGAAGACAGACCGCAGAACGGCTTGAAGTCTCACCCGAAGTGATCCTAGATGGGGTGGTTGAAGACTCACGTGTCCTCAACCAGGTTATGTAGCATCCTACGTTCTCCTTGCTCTACTTAACCGTTGAGTCTCTTTAGAAACACTGTATCTCTCTCCCGAGAAGACTCTGCTATGAGACTATCTCTTATCGCATCACGGCTTCCCTGATGATGCGCAACCCTTCTCTTCTACTTGACTCCTTACCTACGATATCCCACACCATGGCTCCTTCGACAGTGCGATATTGCCTTCCTATGCTGCGATAGCTTCTATGGTAAGACTCGATGGGACTCTCCAACTCTCAAGGTCCAACGGCTCTCCTTTTGTTTATACTAGCTCAGTTACTTTCACAAGGGTGTTAAAAAAATTCACTTAAGCTTTACAATCTAACATGCTTGACATCTATTGCGCTTAACTTGCTGAACTGAATATACAAGAATCACTTAACACTGTGATTGTTACGGTCTGAATCAAACAATGATAAACTTATATGCAGAATACTTAACACATCCAACTCACATTCAACCTTCTACGTTACTGTAAACTGAAGGATAACATACACACATTCATTAACTGTTAACTAAGCTCATGTAACAGGTAACAGATATAAAACAAGTAAACACAATCACATGAAATAGTCGCACAACACACGGATTTTACATGGTTCACTTCCAGCGAGGAAGCTACGTCCACAGGAATGTGTGTTTATACTATATCTAGAGAGAGTACACACAGTTCTGTTGCAACCTATTATGCAGCTCGAGATCTTCTGGGAAACTCTGCGTTCTCGGCTGGAGCCCTTCTCTCTTAGATCTCTTCTCTTTATATTATGCTTTCTTCTTACACTCTATTCTTTCTCTCTCTCTCAATCCCTGCGGATTTTTACATTCATACTCAAGGATCCAGCTACTGGTTGCAGTAAGATAATACATACTAAATAACAGAACCAGAGCTCGACTCAAAGAATATCTAACTGACTAACTAACTGACCGTCTAACTGTCTAACCCTTCATAATACAAAATACATGCTTAAATAGGTGGCCTGAAGGTCTCACCCTGATACAACACTGTTGGCCTATCCCAACAGTAACCCAAAAACCATAACTGTGATAGTCGGCATATCTGTACTTTGAACTGCCGCTTACTGGTCATACTGCAGCTCTCTACAGTCTTCCACGCTTCCCGGCTCTGATCGTGGGTATGGGCGCCGCTTCCTCGGTCTCTCCCCTTCTTTCCTTTGTCTTCAATACCTCGGCCCGTCGCTCCTTTTCCTTTATGAGGGTAGCTGAGCCCTCCTGTCTTCGTCGCTGCCTTAAGTGCAGTGGTTGAGCTCTCTCTTCTCGGCTGCTTCCTGTACTGTTTCTTTTGACTTTCTTGTCCCCATATAGCACCTTTCCTATAGCTGCAGGGCCCTGATCCAACAACCACCATGGAAAGAAGTCTGCTGAGTAGGGGTTAGCCACCCTACCTCCACCCATTCTGCACATAACATTTTCCCAATGTCGTTGGGCCGGATCTTGAACTTCGTGTGGAGGAATGTCCACTCTAGAGCTTAGCCTCGGTACATGCTCAAAGAAGAACGTGCTCAATATGCTGTCAAAACTAAAGTTTCTCACCCTGACCATCTTGCAGTCACTGAGCTACTGCTTCATGTTACTCAATAGCACAGTGCTCCAGTCGTATATTGTGGGTCTCATACACTCCACCACATAGAACATCAATGGCCGCAAGGCCTGGTGGAGTGAAGCTAGACCGGCTATCCTACCGAGTGCCAATAGTATGGCCTTCAGTCCCAACACCTGGATCGAGTTTGTCGGGATTTGACTCCCAACCTTTTTCATGTCCAGAAAGTAGTTAACTGCAATGTACTGATCGATAGTCAGGCTACCTCTGGGCCCACGAGAGCGTAGGTTTACCACCTCTCCTCGTCAGAATAATCCAGTAATAAAATATAAGTCCTCAATCTCTATAGTGAGAGACATCCCATTGATATGAAAAGTCTCTGAGTCTGGATCCCAGTAATCCACTAGTATCTGCAGGAGTCTTGGGTTGGCCCTCAAGCTTCCAGGACACCAAAACTTATACAAACTGCATGCATGTAGAGCTTGTTGGGCCATTAAATCACCTTGACCAGCCTCTTCTGCATCTCCATGTTCCCTCTCCCTCCATTCTAGAACCATCCTGCACATAAAACATGATTTTTGGTCATTATTTATCTTAAAAATCCTTATGCATGGCCGCATACACGACTATTTGCAAAACAGCCACGTATGTATGCGTTTTTGGAAGGTTTTTCCGCATATGGCCAGCCCTATATGTGGGAAAAAACATCGATATTCGTGGGTCGAAAACCCTACATTAGATTGGCCTAGAAACTAAAATTGACCATGGAAACTGAAAAAAATTGCATGAAATGGGAAGAGGAGGACATGAGGAGTTACCTGGAACAAAGGGTGTTGAATTTCACCGAACGATGCTCCCGGAATTCATGTGGGAAGTTTTGAGCTCAAATGGGTAAAAAATTCAAATGATATGGAATTTTTGAATTTTTTACAATTTATAGAAATTTTTGAAATTTTTTACCCACTTTCTATAGTTTTGGACCATTTCTGACCATTTTGGACTAATTTGATGATGTTGGAGTCCATTTTGAGCGTCGTTTGACCATGGTTTTGACCCGTTCATGCCGATTTCAAGTATTTTGTCTAAATTGGCATATAGGTTAGGTTTCACATCCATTTTCACTTTGCATAACCTTATGACCATTTCATTATAACCTTAGGTACGAACCCATTCTATCTTGTCACAGAACCTCCTTGTTGCATGGTAGAGCTTGAGCATACATAGGTTCCCTAGTTAGCTCCGATTTTTCATTTGGCGCTCATGCCGACATTTTTCCTTTAGGGTGTGGGAGTCCTTTGTATAGTATTGCCATGACTTTGCACGAGAGCCTCATAATCTTGATCTTTTTGCTATCCTTTTTTCCCTATGACTCCCTTATGTCAAGTTGTAATTGCATTATCATGAGTTTTTCTTGCCTTATTGAGCCTTATGCCGGCTTCCCTGACTTTGATTATCAGCTATATATCCCGAGTTTGTCTCATGTCTAGCTAAGCAGAACCATTTTACATATATTTTGCAGCTTGATTCCCCATTTTTTATTGGGAGGGGACTTTCCCCTGAGTGTCGTTATCCTACACATGTTTCCTTGCATTGAGCATAGGTACATTTCGTTGCTTGGAACTAGTTTGTTTTCCCCTTGACACTCATCTCCTCCTAGTCTGTAACTATAAATCACTTTTATTCTTTTTCAAGCTTTTCAAAATATTTGAAAAAGTCCAAAAAAAAAATCAAAAAACCAAAAAGTAGGACAGGAAAAGATGTTATCTTTGGCAGCAGTCAAGTCGTGTCTCCTTCGAACACACCACTGTCTATCACATCCGTTGGTTGGGTTAATAGTTTTACTTTAGGAGATGTATTCATTTCTCTGAGTTTATCTCCACTGGTTAGTTAAGCTTCCAGTTCCTATGGAGCCTCTGTCGATGCCTCCTGTGTCGCAGAGATGTCCCAATTTTGTATATCGAGTCTATGCTCCCTACATTTAGTCACCATTTGCCTTTATTCTCTTGTTTGAAGGAATTTGAAACCTGAGTCACTCATTCCTCAGTTCTCTTGACTTTGCATGTCAGCCATTCTCAGTACTGATACTGGTTCATGCACATTATGATCGAGTCCTTCCACATTATACAGATTTGATAAGTACCTCATGTTGGATGATGAGGGATGCCTTAATGCCCTCCTTCTATCGAATTTCATCCCATCGAATTCAGATCATTTATTCTGGGATAGGAATCTAGAGTCATTTTGAGTACCTTGAGACTTGCAGTCATCAGTGGCAGGTTCTCTCGCCATTGAAAGTTTTGGGAATACATCAATGTTCCATGATCGATGGATTTTTTCAAGTGTTCGACCTCAACACATTTATTCACACTTGTTAGTTTGCACTCTAGTACCTTGATTCCCATTTTCATTATCGATGGGTGATCTCGCGTCTGTTAACGGTATACATCAATGATCGGTAATCAAACGATGGACTACTATGTTCAACCTCGACACCTCTATTCACATAGTAGGACATGTACTCGTAGAGGATTGTGTAGAAGACCTTCCAGATTGGTGGCATTTCATATATGCTACCTCCTTGATCGTGCTAGTGTTCATGAGATTTCAGCTCTCGTGACTTGATTCCAGTGTATGTCATATATCTTCAACCATTATGGAGATATTGATCCATTGTATATATTCATATTTCATGGAGATCATGATCCTTTGTATATCTTCATCATGTATATTCTAATCTATCTATATTGTACGTGGAAATGACCACACATGTCATATTTTGTATCATGCCTATTCATGGCCATTGTACTCTTATGTATCTGGGACTGCTCTATGTACTTGCAGTCATGTGCAGAGTTTGATTATTGTACTTTTGGATGGCTGGTTCTTCCACCTAGTTCTTCATCACTCCACTTCTGCGATGGACTTGTAATGTATTTCGGTCATCATATCATCCATCTGACCTCACACATTAGGGGGCATCTGTTACAGCTGATTTTACCACGCATGGTGGATCACACATTTATGGCCTTCCCTATCCCTCTACAGACTCTTCAGACCCCATGGACCATTTATGTACCTTTTATGTTTCCAAAATCATCCCTAAAAATATGAATTATTTCCATATGTGACTTTTAAACCTATTCTCGTGTATATACACGGATATGACCCTCAAACCCATGTACGTCGGGATGTGTGCAAAAGGCCAAATAGTTTTGGAGTTTTCCTTAATGTGGATCTGAGTCACTTGTCTCTTGGCCTTCCATATGCCTTGATATCGCTCATATTTGACCTTCCATTACCCCATTGAAGCACTATATAAGGAACCCTTTGGATACATTGAAGGAGAGGAATTGAACGGAAAGAAAACTATAGTCCATTGTTGTCGGAGCTTATTCTTGAGTCTGCATCCCTTTGTCCCTTGGAGAACTTTGTGTTCTTCCCAAGCTTTCCTTTGCTTGTGAGCTTGCTATCAAGAGATGGAGCATTGAAGTGGTGGAGGCCCAAGTAGAGGACTCGGTATCTCCAGTTTGCAGATGTATCGACAGAGGTTGTCATTCTTGTAATCTCTTATTTATATTAATAGCAATATCTTTTCCTGTCCAATAATGTGTATTTAAATGAATATTGAATCCATGGATGCTTTTAAATGCTTATGTTATTGATTATATATGCTAGAGTAGGTCTAACACCATCATATAGCATGCTTGTCTTGTTTGTTGAATGTTGAGAGAGAAAATTGCTAATACAAGCGAGAGTGGAAAAGTTCAACGGGGATCTACATCAACCATTTGGAATAAGGTATGTTTCGAGATGCTTTAGTTTTAGATGTTTTATTTCTCTTGCATATGGGAAAGGATTGAAATCTGCGGTTACTTTGTCTATTGTGGTACCCCAATCCATAGGAAGTTTTCTCCATAACGCCCTCCTATTTATACATGAATTCAAGATAACTAATCATAATTACAGATCCACTATTCTTTTATCTTATCCCTTAAAATCCTCCACAAACCCACTTTTCTCTCAACTCATCCCTCAAAATTCTCCAACAAATATTGGATGAGATATTCTCTCCACATTTCCATGATCGTGTCCTTGAAATTAGCCCACATCTTGAAGATGAAATTCGAATTTGAGGCTAGGTGGTGACTTTTGAGCTTGTTAAAGTCTTCAAATATACCTGTAAGCATCACCAAACGCATCCAACTATAAGGTATAATGAAAATATGTTATTTTTCTCAATAATTAACCACAAATTCACTCAAAATACTCAAAAATAAATTATTTGGAAAATAACAAGGTAACCCATATTTAGTCATGAAAATGATGGATATTAATGGTTTTATGGAAGGATAAAATAGAAATAAGGTGATAAATGGTATGTGAAAGATGAATAAAATGTTGTATTTTTGTGGCTCAACATTCCCCCCAACTTGACTGGTTGCATGTCCTCATGCAACTATGCATTGATTCTCTTTAAAACTTTTGGCTTTGGAGCTGGGCTTTACATGATAATAGTATGTAACAGTAAATCATTCCATTATTGGAAATGCATGAGTGGCAACAATTGTTCTTATGGTTGGTTCTTGTGTGACAACCATAACAAATGTTGGTTCTTGTGTTAACAACATTCATTTATTTTACTTGTATTTGTGTTGCAATAAATAGGATTTAAAAGTATACATGCATTAGAAATGATGAACCATCAAAGTATATTAGAAATCATTTTCTTCATATTATGAATCATGCCAATATATATAGCATAGTTTGGGAAAGACATGTTGAGTAAGGGTAAATGAGATGATGAATATGTAAAATGGTAATGAATAGTCCCCCGCCCCCCAACTTAAGATATATTAGGTTTATGAAAAGGAGAAAGGGAATGTAACATGGTGAGGGAATTTTTCAAATTCATTCATTTTCTATCATTTAAGGAATTACATGGCTAAAGATTAGAAAACAACATACCTCCACTTACCCAAAAATTTGATGAACTTATGCAATAGGAATGTGGCTGTTGCTGCTGGATCATAGAACGTAAAGTGAAGAAATATGAACTGTTGCTTGGTTGTATGAAGTAAAAGATGAGAACTGAAAGTAGAACTATGGTACTCTCATATGGTTGGAAATATGTTGTAAAACTATTGATGATGTCATGAAAGGTATATAGTCTTCACCTGCTACAAAACTCGATGGTACAATTCTTACCATGCGAATAAATGTGTCGATGTCAAACATGGAAAGAAGTCATTGGATTACTGACCATTCATAAATGTCATTAACCAATGCAAGGCAATCTCACCATTGATGTAAATGAGTGCCAAGGTACCTAAGTACATCGTGCAAAGTGCGAATAAATTAGTTGATGTCAATCCACTTGCAAGATCTAACGATCAAGGGACATTGATGTATTCCCATGATTTTCAGCGAGAGAACTTGCCATTAAGGCATGCAAGCCTCAAGGTACTAAAAATCAACTCTAGTCTCTATCCTAGATAATGTGCTGAGGTCAATGGGGCAAGACTTGTTGAAAGGTGGGCCTTAAGGAATCCCACATCAGTCAATACAAGTTGTACATAATGAGTGGTAGGACTATAGATGAAAGATATTAGGGCCAGACAGTTTTTATGGAAAGGATAACAAAGAAATGTAGTCATGGAAAGGAAGCTGAATTTTTTTATTCAGAAGGAAAGGATAAACTGAAAATGAGAAAATTGTGTGCGACTTAGAAAGGTATACATGCGGGAAGTTATGATGTATAAGGCATAAAAATTAGACTCTAACATGAATGACGGATAATCTTAGAAGGAAAAAGGATAAGTAATCATGGCATGGCGTAATTGTTGGAGACATTTACCATCATACACACTCTTTTGGTCAAATTGTCCTAGTTAAACCACTATCCTAAGTTTAATTGACATTAGTGGAGCATTAATTGCCATCATCCAGTCACACCCACACCTACCTACAGTCAAGGAGGCTAACTGGAGCACTCCGGGGGTGATCTGTGTGACATTAATGCACCTAATTGCTAACTGGTGGTTACAATCAGTTCAACCAGTCAGTTATAGTCAGTTAAGGCGCCTCCAGTCATTAAATATATTATTTAATGATTATTTATTATTATTTAATGATATGGAGTCAACAAGGCGCCTCCACCAACTTCTGATGGTCAGTTCAGCTTCAGTTAACCTCATCGGGGTTTATTGGAGTCATGGAGCACTAGCACTTGATGGTTGGCTTGCTATGACATGTGTCTGATCTCCTTTAGTTGAGATTCAGTCATTTATTACACTTTGACTTCAGTTAGGGTTTGGTGAGTCAATTAGGGTTTTGGTCAAGTGGTTAACTGAGTGAGATTGAATGGTTGAGAGTCAGTTAAGCTAGACTCACTCACTGAATTCAAATTTTTTCCTTAGGTATTCGAATTCTTCATGGAGTTAAGCCATTGCTCAGCATTGGTATTGTAACCCTTTATTGTTTATTAAATATACAGAGAGGAAACCAATTCTGGTTCCAATTATTACCAATTCATGAGTATTTGTTAATTATTCTTTGATGATTTTGATTCCAATTTCCTAGATCATATGCAAGAATTAATATGGTATCAGAGCATGCGGCGGAACGAAGATTAATCTCTCAAAAACAAGATTTTTGACAGATTTCTCCATGAAATTTCAGCAATAGCTCAAAAATCCAGCACTGCACCAGAAGCCAAGGCTTACCACTTAATACCCCAAGTAAAGAACTTGTTGATCAAGCTTGCTTGATTGACTATGCTGGGTGTGATGAAAGCCTAGAATGTGCAGGCTGTCCGACCTTATTTTTCCCTTTCTGTTTTGATTTTCAGGTTTCTACAGGTGAAGCATTCTCTACAGCATATCCAGATGGCCTCCTTAGTACCTCTCTTGACTCCATACAATTTCCCCACATGGAAAAATAAAATGGAGCTTTAATTGCACTCCAAAGGACTCCATAGAGTCGCCATGGACACTGAAGTTGAGCCTGGATCCGCCATAGAAAAATCAAGATTCTTGAACAAAAAGGATGAAGCCTTCGGTTTCTTGTGCCTCTCTATTTCAGAAGACATTCTCTTCCATCTTACGGATCTGAAGACACTGAAAGAAATATGGGAAAAATTGGAATCTCTATACGGAAAGCATGATGACTTGAGAGTTTACCAACTTGAAAATGAACTCATGTCTCTCCAACCTTCCAATTTCGAGACTCTGAATGATTTCTTTACAAAGTTCAAGTATACTGTTTTCCTCTTGAAGCAATGCAAAATGGTGAAGGAGGATGATCAGCTCATCCTAGCCATCCTCTCCAAACTCGGGGCTGATTATTCAGTTTTTGTTTCTACATTCCGTGCGGGGAAGCTCACAACCCCCGGATGGAAGATGCCTACACTCAATGCCTTCATTGAGTCCTTAACTAATGAACATGACAAGCTTGTCCAGATGGGGATCATTCGATCATCCTGTGATCAAGCCCTCCATGTCTCGGGGCCCAAAGATGTGAAGGGTAAAGGAAAGCAGCAGAAAAATCAGAAAACTAAATTTGATGCTCCCAAGCCTAGAGTTGAAAATCAGCAACATGATGAATCTTCCGGCTCAAGGAAGAACAAAGGAAAAGGGCACAATGGGAAAGAAAAAGTCAAGTGTTCTTACTCCGGGAAGGGTTTTCACCTTGAACATTCCTGCATGAAGAAAAATCTTGATGAAGCAACCTCTCTCCTTGAGAGGAATCACATCAATCTTTCGGAGAGCTTTCGGAGGAGAGATCACCAAGATCGGGAACCACAGCATGAGAAAGGTCATGCCCTCATGGCAAGCACTTCGAAGTCCAAAGCACTGCTGATTAATAGTGGAGATTTGAATCACATGATGGCTGAAAAAGACTCATTTTCATCCTTGGAGATTGGAAAATCCATTCCCATCCACATGGGAGATGACTCCACCATCATTTCCGAAGGACAAGGTATTGTAGATCTAGAAAATGGTTTTTTTTTTTCTGAATTTTTGTATGCACCGTCTCTAGCAGTAAATCTCCTTAGTGTCTATCAGATGACACATACAAGAATGCCTAACAGAGTCTCTTTCAGCCCAAATGATGTTGAGATAACAGAAATTGCATCCGGGAAACTCATTGCAAAAGGCCTTGCAAATCATCATGCAAGAGCCTATGAGTTAGCCTCACTTTGTTGCGGATGCAAAGCCCACTGCTCTGCTAACTCATGGAAATGAGGTTAGTAGGCTATGGCATGAGAGGTTTGGCCATCTTAATTTCAAATATTTGTAGCAATTACAGAAAAAATCCATGGTTGAAGGCCTCCTGGTCATCAGGGCAACCACGGGAGTCTGCAAGGGCTATGTGATTGGAAAACACCCCGAGCACAAGTTCGATCGAGGGAAGGCAAACTGAGCTACAAGCATATTGGGGCTGATACATTTTGATATCAGTGGTACAATTCCTGTCACATACATGAATGGATCAAGGTACCTCCTTACCTTTATTGATGATTTTTCAAGGTATACATGGGTTTTCTTTCTCAAAAAGAAATCAGAAGTATGTGAAAAATTTTCTGAATTGAAGGCCTTGATCGAAAATGCCTCTGGGCTTAAGATCAAGATATTAAGATCTGATAATGGAGGGGAGTATGTTAGTAATGAGTTGCTGTATATTTTCTCCCAAAGTGGTATTCAAGTCCAACATTCAATTCCCTACACTCCCCAGCAGAACGGAGTAGCGGAAAGGAAGAACCGGTCTCTCAAAGAGATGACCACCTGTATGTTGGAGTCAAAGAAGCTTGCTGAAAATTTGTGGGATGAATCCATGCATGCTGCAGCATACATTCAGAACAGGGTGCCACATTCATTAGTGAAAGGAAAGACTCCTTTCGAAGCATACTTCGGACACAATCTAGATGTGTCAAACCTACGGGTGTTTGGGTCCATTGCATGGGCCCGGATTCCGCTTGATAAAAGAAGGGATTTGCAACCCGCAGAGCATAGAATGTTTGTTTATTGGGTATCCTAATGAATCTAAAGGATTAAAGCTACTGGATATCAAGACCAAATAGATCATCATCGAGAGAAGTGTCAAGTTTGAAGAGCCTCTTCAGGAGGTGGAACTAGTGAAGGAGGAAACTGTTGAATTTCCTTCCTATTCCACTGAATATTTGGATGATGAAATTGGGGGTGATGACCCTGATTTGGATCCTCTAATTTTTGATATCAGTGTGCAGAAATCATCAGATACTGAATCAGAACCTGAAGTGCATAATCATCTTCCTACATGGGCCCAAAAGACACTCTCCTCCGCAGGAGACAACATTGGAAATCTGGATGATCCATGGAGAACTCGGTCTGATTTCCAAAGAGCAGGTATTGCGCTCTCTTGTTCTGATAATTTGCTGTATGGAACTTGCTATTTGATGATTAGTTCAGATCCAAAATCCTACTACCATGCTCGGAATGATCCGAGATGGCAAGTTGCCATGGATGAAGAGCTGAATTCTCTTCAGAAAAACTCTACTTTGGAGCTAATTTCTCTTCCTCCAAGAAGGAAATTGGTTCAATGCAAGTGGGTGTTTTAGACAAAGGTTGCTGCTTATGGAAGCACCTGCAAATATAAGGCAAGGCTAGTAGCAAAAGGTTTCTCTCAGGTCCAAGGAGTGGACTACCATGAGACCTTTGCACCGGTTGCAAAAATGGACTCCATCCGTCTTGTTTTGGATATTTCCGCATCCAAGCACTAGGAGGTGCATCACATGGATGTTAAGTCAGCATTTCTACATGGATATCTTCATGAGGAGATATACATGAAGCAGCATGAGGGCTACATCACTTATCCATCTTTGGTTTGCAAGCTAAAGAAGTCACTATATGGGTTAAAACAGGCCCCAAGAGAGTGGTATTCCAAGATGGATGCTTTCCTTCTCTCGCAAAACTTTCAGAGATGTAGATCAGATCCAAATGTGTATTTACAGTAGCATGATGGTCATATAATTATCATTGTTTTATATTTTGATGACTTATTGATCACAGGTAGCACAATTGCCTCCATTTCAGCCATCAAAACTGCTCTCCACAATGCCTTTGAAATGAGTGATTTGGGGCTTCTAAAACAATTTTTGGGGCTCGAAATCGAGAAAAATTATGATGGGATTATGGTCACTCAGTCCAAATAAATTTTAGACCTGTTAGTCAAGTTTAACATGGCTGAACGTAGGCCTGCACCATTCCCTTTCCTTTCAAGGATCAGCCTTGAAGAAGGAAAAAGCACACCTCCCATGGACTACACTATCTATCGACAGCTGATTGATAGCTTGTTGTACTTGACACATTCTAGGCCTGATATTTGTTATGTCATGAATGCTGTATCAAGATACATGCAAAAGCCTCATGATCTTCATTGGAAGGAATCCAAGAGGATCCTCCAGTACATTCAGGGAATCAGGACCTACGGCATTCACTATGCTGCAGACTCCGAGCTAGAGTTGGTTGGATATGCAGATTCCGATTGGGCGGGTGATTCTATTAATCGGAAGTCAACTTCCAGATATGTATTCATGTTTGGTGGTGGCCCTATTTGCTGGTCAAGCAAAAAGCAGGCTGACATAGCACTATCTTCAACAAAGGCCGAGTATCGAGGAGCAGTGAATGCTTGCATCCAAGCAGTTTGGTTGCAAGGCATTATTTCAGAGTTTGATATTGGTATTACTTTGTCCACTTTCCTATTTTGTGACAACCAGAGTGATATTAAGATATCCACAGATCCAGTTACCAGGCAGAGGACCAAGCATGTAGAGATTCACATGCACTACATCAGGGAGCTAGTGCATGACAGGACCATCATTCTGCAATACTGCCCGACTGATGAGCAGATTGCAGACATCTTCACCAAGAGATTTTCAGAAAAGAATTTCACTTACCTCCGTTCATTGTTGGGGGTGAGTTCATCAGGGTGATCCAGACTACTTTCAGTGTTCAGCTTGAGGGGGGGGGTTTCCCACTGGGTTTTCCCTCTTTTCCTCACTTAGTTTGTTTTGAGCATTGTTTCAGTTTCAGCATTTATAGGGTGACCTATGGCCTTAGTTTCCAGGGCCCTATCATTTTTATGCATATATGTTTTCTAACTCTTCCTGAGTATAGCTTAAGGGGGGCGTTGGAGACATTTACCATCATACACACTCTTTTGGTCAAGTTGGCCTAGTTAAACCACTATCCTAAATTTAATTGACATCAGTGGAGCATTAATTGCCATCATCCAGTCACACCCACTCCTACCTACAGTCAAGGAGGCTAACTTAGCCTTGCCCTACAGTCAAGGAGGCTAACTGGAGCACTCCGGGGGTGATCTGTGTGACATTAATGCACCTAATTGCTAACTAGTGGTTACAATCAGTTCAACCAGTCAGTTAGAGTCAGTTAAGGCGCCTCCAGTCATTAAATATATTATTTAATGATTATTTATTATTATTTAATGATCTGGAGTCAACAAGGCGCCTCCACCAACTTCTGATGGTCAGTTCAGCTTCAGTTAACCTCATCGGGGTTCATTGGAGTCATGGAGAACTAGCACTTGATGGTTGGCTTGCTATGACATGTGTCTGATCTCCTTTAGTTGAGATTCAGTCATTTATTGCACTCCGACTTCAGTTAGGGTTTGGTGAGTCAATTAGGGTTTTGATCAAGTGGTTAACTGAGTGAGATTGAATGGTTGAGAGTCAGTTAAGCTAGACTCACTCACTGAATTCGAATTGTCTCCTTAGGTATTTGAATTCTTCATGGAGTTAAGCCATTGCTCAGCATTGGTATTGTAACCCTTTATTGTTTATTAAATATATAGAGAGGAAACCAATTCTGGTTCCAATTATTACCAATTCATGAGTATTTGTTAATTATTCTTTGATGATTTTGATTCCAAGTTCCTAGATCATGTACAAGAATTAATAGTAATTGGTTTCTGAAAGACTTCTTTGTGGCAGCAAATGTCATGACATACACAAGGGAAACTCAACTCCTTCAAGCTTTCAATGGTACATTTTTTTGTGATTCTGGAAATTATTTCCACATGCCATTTGTTCGTCTTTAAGCCTACAAAAAGAAGTTTAGTATTTCCCTGCAACAAACTTGTGAGAGCATTGAAAATATTTGAAATTATGTGCTAAAACATGAGATCTGGGATCTAGTAGAAGAGTCAAGGTGCACTCAAAATATTCTCCCAGCCCTCAATGCTACCTTTCTCACTCTCATCCCCAAGGAAGCCAATGTATCCACCCCTAACAAGGTCAGGCCTATTGATCTCTACAATGTCCTCTACAAAATTGTTGCCAAAGTCATAGCCAATCGCCTCAAACCACTCCTTCCCTCCCTTATTTCTCCGGAACAAAGTGGTTATGTTGAAGGACGTCAAATCCTGGATGGAATCATTCTAGCTCATGAAGTCATCCATTCCCTCAAGATCACTAAAAATCCTAGTATGATGCTCAAACTGGATCTCTCCAAAGCCTTCGACAAATTAAACTAGAACTTCATTGGAAAAATACTGGAGGGTTTTGGTTTCCATCATTCATGGATAACGTGGATTATTAGTATTATCACCATGCCCTCCTCTTGATTTCGATAAATGGGGTTCCTTCAGATCCCTTCAACCCCTCTCGAGGAATTAGACAAGGTGACCCACTTTCTCCTTTCCTGTTCATTCTAATGTCAGAAGGGTTAGGATGCATGCTCAGAAACGCTAATGCCACAGAATCCTTGAAAGGTATCTCTCTTCATGATCATTCTCCACTCACCCATCAACATTTTGTAGATGAAAACCTCCTCATGGGGCATCCCTATGTTCAAGAAGCCCGCTCAATTAATGGCATCCTCACCACCTTTTCCAAAGCTTCTGGAATGACCATTAATCTTCAGAAATATGAGATTTTCTTCTTTAATACCCCTCTAGCCAATCAAATGAATGTCACCTGTATTCTGGGTTTCAAGGCTGCCAAACTCCTTTCCAAGTACCTTGGAGCCCCTCTAACTGATTCTTCCCCTAAACATTCTTCTTAGAAGGACCTACTAGTCAAGCTAGAAACTCACCTCTCACTCTAGAACCTCCACTTCCTCAACTTGGCCAGCCGGCTGGTTGTCACTAAGTCCATTCTTCAAGCCATGCCTCTTTACCTTTTCTCAGTTTTGGCTACCCCCAAATGGGTACTCAAGGCCATCCTCTTGCTCCAGATATCCTTCCTATGGAAAGGAAACAGTCATAAGCATCACTGGGCCCTGGTCAAATGGGATTGCAAGACCAAAGCTGAGGAAGGCCTGGGACTAAGAGATCTAGCCATCAATAATGAGATCCTCAGTGCCAAAATTTGGTGGAACTGGGTTACCAAAAACAATAGCTTATGGGCTCAGCTATGGAAAAAAAAGTACACCGTTGATTGGCCTCCTTCACAACTAATTCTCTACTCGCAAGACATCAATGGTTCCCTCATCTGGAATGCAACCAACTCATAGAGACCAATAATTTAGAATCACATTTTATGGGAAATACATGATGGATCTACTGCCAACTTTTGGACTGACTCTTGGAATCAACTTCCCTCTTTGGAAAACTCTTTCAATCTGCACCGCTTTCATGACTGCTTCACGATCCCTCAGCATGAAAAAGTTCATTCCTTCTGGAGGGCACATTCACACCAGCAATTTCGGGATTGGATCTCCCATGATCAATGGCACCAGCATCAACAGTAGGCATTCTCAAAAGCTCTTTGGAATAATGTTCAACAACGCTCCATTCGCATCAAACATGGCCTAGATATCCTTCGTTGGGGTCACAAAACCCTAGGTATGTTCAGCATCAAAGAATCTTATCACATCATAATAAGCGTGTCGGACCAGCAAGACCTCTCATGGCTAAAGATTTGGAAACTCAAAACTTGGCCCATAGTTACCATCTTCCTTTGGCAGGTTCTTCACAAAATAATACTCACTTGGGATAATATGGTCAAAAGGGGATTCACAGGACCTTCTCAGTGTCCTCTTTGCAAAGAACAGGAGGAAACCATGGAGCATCTCCTAGACCAATGCACCATAGCCAACCAGTTATGGATCAAAATTGTTTCTTTATGCAGAAGCATTGACCGTCAACAGGGCAATATTGTTAACACCATCAAGAACTGGCATGATCACCCTTATGAGAATCCCATCCTCAACAGACTTTGGCAGCTCCTCCCTAGGCTTCTCATTTGCAACATATGGAAGGAACATAACAGTAGAATATTTGAAGGAAAAACAAACCCTATTGACACCATCTAGAATCATATAAGACTGAATCTCAAAGAAACCATGATGTTGACCAACTGGTCAGATCAAGATCTTCAAGCTAATATTCAAGAAAAAGACATCCTCCACAACTGCCTCATTCCCTCCATTATGCAAAGCAATCACTTGAGGACTCCTCGGCTCAGGCCCTGTTCCCCAAACTTCTGGTCTCCCCCACCCCAAGGATCTATCAAACTCAACTTTGATGGTGCCTCGAAGGGGAATCCTAGGCAAGCAGGCTTTGGAGGAGCTTTCACAAATGACAAGGGACAAATACTGAACATTTACTATGGCAAATTAGGCTTGGAAAGCAATAACGCAGCAAAACTTATGGGACTGATGCAAGGCATCATTATTGCAAGGAATCAGGGACTCCTCCCCCTCATTGTGGAAGGACATTTGGCTCTTATTCTGAGCATGGATACCAAACTTCAAAATGGCTCAAGCAGCAGTAAAGTCTCTTTTTCATGGAGGTTAGAATATGAACTGCATCAACTCGCAAA
Organism: Pseudotsuga menziesii; assembly: GCA_001517045.1. Taxonomy (NCBI): domain Eukaryota; kingdom Viridiplantae; phylum Streptophyta; class Pinopsida; order Pinales; family Pinaceae; genus Pseudotsuga; species Pseudotsuga menziesii. The sequence goes on along the minus strand of LPNX010879524.1, from coordinate 218,704 downwards.
CCTCCTCTCAGAACCTATGGAAATCACCTTTCAACATGTCAGGTGTGATGCAAACTCCCTGGCAGACAAAATGGCAAATAAAGGCGTCCTCTCTCACTACTTCATGTAGACCTTTAAACTAGGGGATATACTAGACAACAACTTTAAGGAGGAGTGTTTATAGTCAGCTGCAAAAGACCACCCCCCCGGATGCGGGTGATAGGAGACACGACATGGAGGACAGAATGGATATGGATGACCAGACCATGCATGTGGACATGGACATGGCCCAGGATGACGTGGACGTGGCTCAGGATGGAGTGGATACGGACGTGGCTCAGAATGGCATGGACATGGCCCAGGATGACGTGGACGTGGCTCAGGATGGAGTGGATACGGACGTGGCTCAGAATGGCATGGACGTGGCTCATGATGGTGTGGTCATGGACGTGGCTTAGGATGGCGTGGATGTGGCCATGGAAATGGATAGGGATGCGAATGTGGACAGGGAAGTGGACATGGTTGTGACTTTGGAGGGCATGAACAGCCAGGAGGACGATGGCTGGCAGCATGCACAAAGGCACCCTCATGACGAGAATGGAGATCTCCTTGCCGGTAATCAGAATTCGACCACCTTTGTCGATGATTCCAGCACCAGTAGAAACACCGGCAATACCAGTCCCCTCAACAATTAAGGCCGAGTAGGCTAGGTACAGAGCTATTAAGGCTCGCATGTATGATCATCGGGCTAGGTGCACTATGGCTCCTTCACTGTTTCTCATTTATCATTTCAATTACTCCGCTCACCAAGCTCAACGCAAGCTCTTCCTGTTCAGGCTATGTTCACCAAAACCCATCCCTGTCTGCAAGATGCTCCACTCCCTCGGTTCCTGCTACAATAACGCGCGCTCCAGAAAACTCATGCCACCGAGATGAAGAGAACCTTTCAGAGGTGGGAGAAGACCCCCCAGAGGCAGGAGAGGATGTGGAAGGGATGGTAACCCTGTAGAAACACCCTTCCACCCGAATGCCAGCGACATGGAATTCTGTCAACTCTAAGATCCCTAGTCGATGACTGGGAAGACGAAATGTTAGGCTCCATCACTGCAGCCACTCGCACCATTTCCTGCAGAGAAAATTATTGGGTCTTTAAAAATTTGCTCACCAGACTCGTTCTTCGAGCCGTCAATGACATCCCTGACCCTGCTCAACCACCCTCACCCCCTCTGCCTCTGCCTTCACCTCCTCCTGCTCCTCCTCTTCTTCCCATTACCCCCCCTCCGCACCCCCCAGGTCAGAGCACCCTCACCGCTCCATAGCGTTATTTTGTGAGAAAGAAAGGGAAAGCCACCAAGAAGACATTACCACTTCCTGTCAAACATCCAGCACCGGATTCAGGCAACTCCACAAACATCGACTCCATAGGTGACTGTAAGAAACCAGAACAGAAGCGGGAGAAACGCAAGAAGCAGGATCTTGAATGGCGAACATAATACAACTGCCCAATCACCAAGGTTACGTATGAGCCTCTTTGATGCTAGGTGTTTCAATTTTCTAGATGTCTCGAATCCACGGTTTTCAAGTTTTTTTGCTTTCCAGTATATGACACCTATCTAGTCTAAGTTAGTCTAATTTTTAATGACTCTATTTAGTATTTTTGGATTGTTAAGATCTATTTTCCCCTCCATGGGGAGGATCATTTTCTGGTACTTTTGGATCGCCTATATTGGCTCGGTTTTGTGTTCTCGTAACACACAGACTAGTATCATTATCTGTATATTTACCCTTACTTAATAGATTAGACCTGAACTTACAAAAAAATTTATTTAAACTAATTAGTTGAGAAAAAAAACCTTTTAAGAGGGGTTTGTAATAGACAAGGTGAGCATAAACTATAAATAAAGGAAGATTTAATCCTCATGATAACCTTAGTTTTATACTTAATGATTATTAAGTGTATTAACCCTACTCTTGTTGTGAAAAACAAGTGAAAATATAGTAATAATTATGATTAGTGTAGGCATAAGGGAATTAACATCAAATTCTTTAAAACATCTAAATACACTATAAGTAAATCCTCTAATTTAACTAATTTAACTATTAACCTATTGTTGTGAAAAACAAGTGAAGATGTAGTAATAATTATGAATATTGTAATCATAAGGGAATTAACGTCAAGTTCTTTAAAACATCCAAAAGTGAAACTAAAGTTACACCAGTATAAGTAAATCATCTAATTTAACCATACCCAATAAAATATATGGTATCAAATAGTATAGTCAATGCAGTGATATTACAAATAACTTAAAAAAAGATATTATGGCTGATTTAGAAATAACTAAAAAAAATAGATGATATGGCTGATTTAGATAGAACCAAAACTACACATTTAAATTGTGCGTGCTCAAGAAAACACAAACCCTCTACAAATGTTCAGAAGTAATGTGGAAAATACGCTTCTTCATCTTCTGGTTTCTTTTCCTTCTATTACCATATCGATAACATAACCAGAGTAAACATTAACTCAAAGCTCTCTTTATACCAACATGCGCTTGCAAGGGGAGGTATTAAAAACCCTAGTGGACCGACCAACACGAGAAAGAAACAACTCGACCTGGCATCTTCAACCTCCAACCTTCGCCATTACAACCATGAACGAGAGCCAAGAACAAGGGCTTACCTAAAAAGGAAAAGAACAGAGATAGCGTCTGCATCCTTCAGTTAAATTGCTGAAGCCTTTAGAAACTTGGATCACCGGTAAGGTATAAATATATTGGTAACAATTTGTTTTTGTTTTTTCATATTTTTTTGTTTGTTTGTTTATTAAATAGTATTTGTTTTGTGCTTATATCAACTCTAACAATTTGGTATGAATAATGAATATAAAATTATATATGATATATTTTAGTTTTGTTTAACAACTAACTATTTTTATAAAATTAAGTGGTTAGTTATGCTTATATACATTTACCGATCACTTTACTTTGAATATGTTAGTTATAATAGCTTATATAATTTGGTAAGTTATTCAAACATCAATAATTCAATATGGTAAGAAAGCCATATATATTGCAAATCATTAAAACATTTATGTTACTCACATATTAAGAAGATTAATAAATATCATCGTGATGATATGTACACATACAAATTAGATTCATGTAAACTCCAACTTCTATCAATTTTAGGAGGAAATCAAATTCCTCTACATACAAACATTTCTTCGAGTTGTAATATAAAAAATGTTTGGATCTCATAAAAGTTTTGGTCTTTCTTCGTACTTAAGAATTTTGTCTTTTTCATTTTTAAGTTAAATCTAAATGTTTTTAGATATTTTCCTAAATATAATTTTTATTGTATTTCTTGTTTTATTGAAAATCTCTCGGTCAGTCCTAAGGGTTAGCTTAAATGGTAAGACGTGCGCACACTCTCTCGGTTCGGGGGAGGTCACGGGTTTGAGCCTTGAGTCGTCTGGGGTTAGGCCTTATTCTAGGATGGCCAATGTGAGGAAGTATTGCTGGGTTTCCCGTGGATCTTTCCATCTGAAAAAAGAAAATCTCTCGATCACAAATTCAACTTTTTCTCACTAGTATTAATAAATATTTAGTAAACCTCAGTTGCTTTCAAATCCTATCAAAAAATCAGGTCCCACAGTAGTTAAGTTATTTTAATAAACGATATTTAGATGAATCCTACTATACTTTTACATTTAACATCGGTTTTATAATAGTAAAAGTTTAATAAAACACAATATTAGAATTATGTATTCTTGTGGATATTGATTTTCCTATGAACAAAGGGATAAGAGCTAATAGCAAAAGAAAAGGGTAATAAATTTATAAATTGATGTTCTGAAAAGAATTGAAAGTTAAGGAAAAATACATTTATTTTAAATTGATTTTTAACAATAAATAAATTAAAAGAAAAAAGATAAAAAAGTTTTTTATCATTTTTAATAGTTGAAGATTTTTTTGTAAAAAAAGATGAAGAAGTTTTTTTATCATTTTTAATAGTTTAAGATTTCTTTGTATTTAAGTTAATGTATCTAAAATGGACACCTATGTGTTAATTTTCACATCCAATCATATTTAGTAAAATTCATATTTTCAACAAAGAGGTTTAGTGTATCTAAAATTGACAACCATGTTTCAATCTTTACATTCAATCACATTTATTAAATTCCATCTTCAATCAAAATCATTGTTGACTAATGTGTACTAACACAACAATTTTTCAACATCATTGCAATTGGAGTTTGAAAACAAATTTTCAAATCATTGCAATGGGAGTTTGAAAACAAAAGAAAATGAGAGTAAATTTAAAAATAAAGAAGAAAAAGATGTATAAGAAAAAGGATAGAGTATTAAATATTTTTTAAATCTTAATATTAAATTTTTTAGATTTATTTGTAATTAATTTAAAAGTAATTTTAATAAAATTAAAATTAATATATTAATATATGATTTCTTATTTTAATGACATTCAAAATTTATAAATTTAAAATATTATTTGATAGATAGTCAAAACTACACAATTTGGTTATATATATTTTTTGTTAAATTAAATTTTAGCAATTGTTTTTTAATTTTTAACAAAATTTTTAATAAAAATAATATATTTTATTTGAGTATTTTTTTTCAATTTTTGACAAATATTTTAACAAAAATAATTTCAAAAATATAATCAAACTTAATTACGTCCATGAACATTTAGATACTAGCACAGAGATGGGTAGTTGTTAAACAAATACTAAACATTAAAGTAATTACCATATCCTTATAAATATCCATTTAAGGTATATGGTAAATATTAACCTAAGAAAAAAACATAAAAAAATACTATTTAATTATGCTAATTTTGGACTTGCTTGAGTGGATCAACAATATTAACCCAAGTGTAACAAAGTGTGTGTATCTTGTTATGCTTAAATGTGTCTTGATTAAAGGGTGGTTAAATAAAGAGGTAACAAATTGTTTTTCTTTTTTCATACTAGTTTTTGTTTATTAAATAGTATTTGTTTTGTGCTTATATTAACTCTAACAATCTCTATGAATAATAGATATAAAATTATATATTTTATCCTTTATTTAAAATCCAACTATCTTCACAAAACTAAGTGGTTGGTTGTGCCTTTTGGCATTCATTGGCTAGATCCACCCAACAATTGTCATTGTTTGTCGACTCTGACATGTTCAACATCGAATTTGACAAGTCTGAACCTCAACACAACCTCGACATGCATCGTTGACACCAGCGATCGACACGACTATGACAAATTGTCTCTTTGTCTTCTATTCGTCTGTAAGGATTGAACTTTCGAACCATTCCAAATTCTTGTAACTGAACGTAACGGGAATACAACCTAAGCATTCTAAACACTCTATATAAGCATTTACATTATTGTAATATATAGGAAGAGTATTAAGTATAATACAATAGTAACGAAATAACAAAGATTGGTTTGAATTCTTGCATTTTGTCTGTGTATATATGTTTTTGTGTGTGTAGTATATTTCCTGCTTTGCTCATTCTTAATATGCTTTTGCCATAAGAGTACTCAATTCATTCAATTGAATTGTCCCCATCATGCGTTGGGGCACTCGGATCATTGGTATCAAAGCAGATCCAGAGCTTGTACGTGCTTAAGTCGTGTGTAGACACTTCTATAAAGGTTACCTAACTTATGCATGTTCAAACACACTCGCAAACTCAACAATCCAAGAAAAAAATACCTTCAACTTTCGAGTATTAATCTACTCACATTACAAGATCGAAGATGGTCAAAGAAATAGACATTAAACATGAAACTGACGAGACATAGAAACTCATTGAGAAAGTAGCCCGAAAATGAACCAAAATGTTCACCCAGTTCAATGATATTCTCATGCGATTCGCCTCGACCTCAGGAGGAGCCTCAACACAGCCTCAATGAGATCCAACTACGACAAAATCATCCCATTCAAAGTGCAAATGAATTTTGGCATGCCGAATGTTGAAGGAAAGCAAAATTTGTAGACAATTGGGTACAACAACTTGAATCATATTACTATGTGAATCAAATCTCAGAAGATAAAAATATCACCATTACATCTTTAAAGATGTCGACCTCTATGCACTACTCGTGGGAGAATCTATCGACAAAAATGGAGAAAGAAGGAGACCCCATAGATACATGGGAGAAAATTGTTGAGTACATCTGGAAGGAGTTTTACCTACCCAAGTACATTGAATAGTCTAGTATAAGAGGTAGAAATAACTAAGGCAATGGAAAGACCAGTCCATACAAAGTTACATCGATGAGTTCTATCGACTCATGGAAAAACTTGGAGTTCAAGAAGAGAATTTGTTTGCTTTGAAGTATGTTAGTCGATTTTCCCCATACATTCAACAAGAGATGGAGTTTTACTGTCAGTACGCTTGAGGATGCATTCCACTACGCCAGTAAGATTGAAGCTAAACAGAAAGGAAAAGCACATTTCGCGACCAAGCCGAAAGAAGTCACCAGGTGACTCCTACAAGTAAGGAAACCCGTCTCATCTGACCCCTCCAAAGCAATACCATGGAAAAAATCACTCTAAAAAAGACAAAAGGGAATGTAGAAAACAACCCCCTACCAGAAAATGGTGTGATTATCACAGTTCATCATGGCATGATATGTCTAAATGCAAGGCTCAAAAGACATTTTTGGAAAAATTGTCGACCTTCGACTTGTCCAAGAAAACCCTGGTAGAATTTAACCAAGAAGTATTGACCCTTTTGACATCGACATTGACTACTTCTATAGCCTTGACTATCATCGTTGAGGAGGAATGAGAGTGCAAGTTCCATACATAGATATGGGTTCAAAAAAATCCATTACATATAATTGTGGATAATGGTAGTCAAAAGAAATTTTGTTTCAGAAACCTTACTTATGGGATTGACATGGAAGTTATTAGTCACAACCTCAGAAAGCGGTTGTCAAAGTACATAACCAATTCCATATGGCATACCAAAGCAACAACCTACACCAATGGTTGCAATGATATCTTCTAAAAAGACAAAGAAGCTAATTAATCATGCTTAGAGATTCACATTGATCATGATTAAGCCTCAACATTCCAAGAGGACTGCAACAACTAGTCGACTCACCGACTAGTGCAGTTCCTCACAACAACAACAGGTCGACAATATTCTTGATGAATACCAAAATGTATTTCAAGATCCAGACGGAGTACCTCTACATTGCCAGGTAAAACACTCCATTGAACTTGTTCCTAGTTCTTCATTACCTAACTCATCTTATTACAGAAGATCCATTATCGAAAATGAAGAGATTCACAAGAAAATTCAAGATTTGATCAACAAAGGTCACATCCGACCCAACTCCTCTCCTTAAGGAAGTCTAGTTTTCCTTGTTTGAAATAAAAATGGGACTTGGCACATGTGCATTGACTATCGGGCTCTCAACAAAATTTTGGTAAAGAATAGATACCGTCTTCCAAGGATAGACAAACTCATCGATTGTTTGAAAGGAGCTAAATTATTTACTAATCTCTAACTCAAGTCAGGAAAAATGCTTTCAAAACCAACGAAGGATTGTTTTAATGGTTAGTCATGCCTTTTGGCTTAACAAATGCACCTGCAACCTTTGCACGATATATGGATGACATTATTTGACCTTTCATCGGCAAGTGTGTTATTGTCTACCCAGATGATATCTTGATTTTCAGTCAATCATGGGAAGAACATGTTCGACAGTTTTGATGAGTCATCGACACTCTTTGAGAAAATTGACTCTATTTGAACATGGAAAAATGCTCGTTTATGATGGATAACATCAAATATTTGGGGTATGTAATAAACTTTGTAGGCATTCACATCAATCAAGACAAGGTACAAATCCTCAAAGATTGTCTCATTCCTCAAAACACTCATGAACTAAGAAGTTTTCTTGGTTTTGCGAATTTTTATCAACGAATCATACTCGCATGCAATCACATAGCCCAACCTTTGAATCAGTTGACTAAGGAAAATGGGAAAACTATCTTTAAATGGACATCAACACAACAAAAAGCTTTTGAGCAGCTCAAACACGAGCTTTGTACTGCACCAGTACTTGTGTTACCTGATTTGCATCATCATTTTGAGATTGAGACGGATGCATCGGACTATGCTTTAGGTGTAGTGATCACTCAGTCTAGTCACCCAGCCGCTTTTCGTTCCGAAACTTTCAATGACACCATCATAAGGTATTCGACGTATGAAAAGGAACTCTATGCCATTGTGCAAGCCCTTAAGCAATAGAGACATTTCATTTTGGGGAAGGAGACGTCCATTCTTACTGACCATGAACCCTTACAGTTCACCCCATCCTAATCGAAGTTACAAACAACTCGACAACTCGAGTGGATTAATTACCTGCAACAATTTCAGTTGGTAATTAAGTAATAGAAAGGTAAATCTAATTCTGCAACCGATTGTCTAAGTCGACCATCCATTACTCTACTTTTCATAGTGATGAGTATGCATGGATATGACACCACTACTTGGCCTCAATTGTATTGAGTATATTGTGACTTTTTTGCAATTTATTGACAGCTTCAAACCAACCCGTCGTCCACTACTGACTACTTCCTGAAATATACCTTGTTATACAAGCTTAGACAACTTTGTGTACTCATAGTTGAACACCGATAGAAGCTCATTTGGGACGCTCACTACAACGAGACTATAAGACACTTTGGAGTAGCAAAAACCCTTTCCAGCCTCCAAAATTATTTTTATTGGCCTTCACTTAAAACTAACGTCAACAGGTACATTCGATCATGTGTGGTTTGTGTCATTTCTAAACCATCGAATCTACGATGAGGATTGTATACACCTTTGATAGTTCCTAGTCAACCATGAGAATCTATTTCTATGGACTTCTTGATGGGATATCCTACTACCAAACATCAGCATGACGCAATCTTAGTAGTAGTCAACAGATTTTCTAAGATGGCTATTCTCACTCCATGCAAGAAGACTGCGACATCACAATAGAATGCTCAACTCTTCTTTGAACATGTTTGGAAACATTATGGCCTTTCTATTACCATCATTTTCAACAGAGATGCAAGATATATCAACATATTTTCGAAGACTCTCTCGCAACAACTCAACATGAGACTCTCTTTGTTGACAACTTTCCATCCTCAGATAAACACACTGACGGAAGTTGTGAATTGCTTAGTAGTATGACTCCTCCACATGTACAACCACAAGCATCATCGGACATGGGATGAAATTCTCCCATACATACGACACAATTACAATCATGCTAAGCAGAGCTCTATGAGAAAGATTCCACTTGAGGTCTGTTACAGATTTCAACCTTCAGTGCCCATCGACTTGATCAACTCATTGCCACAGTCGAACGACACCGAATCTGACCAACGTGAAGTTGAAAAAGCATTGAAGGTTCGAGACCAAATATATACAACATCCAGAAACAAGCATAGGAAATGTTGCAACGAGCTAATAGAGAATTGGAGAAAATGCTTTTCATCTTGAGATTCCTTCATTGTTGGGTCTATATCCAGTATTTAATGTGGATCTACTTTGACCATACCATGCACCATTGTTGGGATAGAATGAATTGCAGAAAACTGGAGCCTCTTCCTTGTGACACCATTGTGGGACGACGCATACACCATATAAGGACGAACACAATTCACTTGTTTCAAGTGCCTAAAGCTGGACATCTCCCAGCATAAGGAAAGTGGTACTCTGCTACCGAACTCACCAACAAGTTTCCTCATATGTATGAGCAAACAATGGGGACCATTGATTCTTAAGGAAGGAGGAATGATCCACAGGGAAATTGGCATTGTTTGTCGACTTTGACATGTTCAAGATCGACTTTGACAAGTTCGAACCTCGACAGGTTCAGCACTTCGACATGCATTGTCAACACCAGCAATCAACACGACTATGACATATTGTATCTCTATCTTCCATTCACGTGTAACAATTGAACTTTCGAACCATTCCAGCTTCTTGTAACTAAACATAATGGGAAGACAACCCAACCGTTCTCAACACTCTATATAAGCATGTACATTATTGTAATATACAAGAACAGTATTGAGCATAATACAACAATAACGAAATAACAGAGATTGGTTTGAATTCTCGCATGTTTTCTGTGTATATATGTTTCTGTGTGTAGTGTATTCTTGCTTTGCTCATTCTTAATATGCTTCTTTCATAACAATACTCAATTCAATCAATCGAATTATTGTCCTCGTTGTGCGCATGGGCACCCGGATCACGACCACTTTACTTGTAGTTGTGCTAGTAAATAATAAACAAAAAAAACTAATAAGTATAAAACTTTAGTAAATTATAGATTTATAAATAATTAAATAGTGAATTCTTAGTTGAAGCTTATTTCAATCTTAATTGAGATGCATTGAAGCTTATTTCAATCTTAATTAAGATGCATTTAAGCATAACAAGTTAAGAGGACCATGAAATGAATCTTCATTGTACACTTGTTACATAATATCTAAACACCTATGGGTGTGATGTTGGACTTGCTTGATTGGATCAACAAGATTAACCTAAGTGTAATAAGTGTACACACATGATTCATTTCATCGTCGTGGTCGTATCTTATTATTCTTAAATGCATCTTGATTAATATTTAAATAAACTTCACTTGGTTGTTAAAGAAACATGTAACAATTTGTTTTTGTTTTGTCATATAAGGTTTTGTTTTTTTGTTTATTAAATAGAATTTGTTTTTTGCTTTATTTGTGGATATACTACTTTACTTGCTTGTAAATATACTAGTATATTTAAACTACTACAAGCACACAACCCCTACCCATATCATATATGTACTTAAAAATTTTAATTTGATTATTTAATTTAATTAATCAAAATTGTGATTCAAATTTAATTACAGTTTTTTAGTTATATTTTGAATGCTATCCTCAAAATCTTTCCTCTTGAATTGTGTAATTTCACATTTATATTCAATAACTAAATTAAAATTAATAAAAAAAAATATTCCTTCTTCTTCTTATTTACAATAATATTATTATAAATATTTTAAAAATATATTATTTATATAATATAAATATTAATAAATTATATTTTTTCACAATTCATTATTTAAATCTAGCTTTAGAAATTCCAAATTAATCTCCTTTCAAATGGTTATGGAGTTTGATTTATTACAAACTATTAAAATAATATAGCAATTTATACTAAATAGCTCATCCTTATTCCTTAATAACTTACGTTTCGAAACTTCAAACCTAAAAGGGTTAACACCAAACGACAGAGCGTAATATTCTTTTCGAACAAACTATCCCATAGACAACTTTACAGAGACACCGTGTTTGGTGACATATATAATCATTTTAATAAATATAAATTACAATAATAAAAAATCACCGACACTTTATATGAAAAGATTTCAGGTGGAAGCTGAATTAAATGAAAAATAGAAAGAGAAATTGATATTCAGGAAACCCATCGACGATACAGGCAACAACCAGAAAGATACAGTACTACTTCTCCAGAAAGAAGGAAGATCTGATAAATCTCAAATATAGGTTGGTTGTTAATGGCGAATCTCAATCAGTCACCAACCCTAATATTATTAATAATATATAATTTCATATGAGGGTATCGTTCGCCATCGGACGTTCCTGACTATGGAAGCGAAGCTCCGAACATCGAATCTGTTCCTCGCACAACTTGGTATGAACACACAAAAAAGTAAACAGTGACCGACCCAGCATGAGCTTTAGCTTCGAAATGGGACATACTTGTTTGGATAGCAGTTTAAATCGAAATTGCAAACAGATGTTGGACATATTTCTGGACCCATTCCTTCAGCGACGTTTCACCTTACTATCTCCTCACCAACTCTCGCTAATAATGGCTGTCGTATCGTACAAACTAAATAAGCAAACTGTCAAATTCATATGGCTTTGACCTTGCACCAACTCAAACCTTGCGACGTCTCTTCGTTATTGAAATATCTTGTTTTATAAATATCATCGGCCGAGCCATGGATGCTCAGTCACAAATTCGCTCATAGATTTGGCAAGAATACACTAGAGAACTTTCTTTCGAAAATGGCAGCTAGGTCAAAGTTTTCTGAAGCGAGGTTCTGTTTTTTCATAATGGTTGCGCTGATTTCATTGAATGTTGAGGCAAAAACGAGGCATTACAAATTTGACGTAAGATGTCTCGACTATGTTTCATGTTTCATTCTTTCGTTCTTATAGAAATTATGCATCATTCCGGATTTATTTATAAGAGTCTTTCTAGGGTTATTATATAAGCTGTTTTCATCTCTTTTCATGATTTCAGATTAAACTCAAGAACGTTACGCGTTTATGCCATACAAAGCCAATCGTTACAGTCAATGGCAAGTTTCCAGGACCTACAATATATGCACGAGAAGGCGACACGGTCATTGTGAAAGTAACTAATCATGTGAAATACAATGTGTCCATACACTGGTAAGTAGGGCTACAACTTGGATATTGAGCCGGATTTCATGTTTTTACAGACTCTGCACAAAGATTATATATTTGTGCCTGTACTGTTTCTGTTTCAGGCACGGGATAAGGCAGTTGCGGACTGGTTGGGCTGATGGGCCTGCTTATATTACTCAGTGCCCCATTCAAACAGGCCAGAGTTTTCTTTACAACTTTACCATCACGGGTCAGCGAGGTACCCTGTTATGGCACGCTCACATTCTCTGGTTACGTGCAACATTGCATGGACCCATTGTCATTCTACCCAAAAAGGGAGTGCCATATCCTTTCCCCAAACCTGACAAGGAGGTTACTTTGGTTCTAGGTAAAAGTTCAACTATACCTGTACCTATACCTATACCTATCCCTGCAACTGCTATTTGTCCGCATTTAGTAAGTTTTTTTTTTAATATTAGTTTAACCTAATCCACAGTCATGTCATGTTACTTCACTCACACATCTCCTTACATGTAACGTAGTTTTTATTCATATATGCATGTACATCCTTTGATGACTGCTTTTCCACGTTAAATGATAACATCATCTAATTTCTCATGGAAGTAACATACATCCTTAACCACGAAAAATTTATTAACATAGAATGACGAACGTTCTGCTAACCATATTCCAACTAAATGTTATTATTTGTGGGGGGAGGGATTCATTTTACCCAGGCTTACAAACTAAAAATCTGTTCACAAACTTTTTAAGTTATTTTTTTTCAAGTATTTATATGGAATTTGAACTAATGATTTTCTATTTACAATTTCTCATTTCGATTCTTCTTTACCAATTATTCTAACAATTCTTGACCCTCTCTAAGCTACCCTTTATAATAAGAGAAAAGATTAATTTAAAAGTGATGAAAAAATACAATATATAAATTAGTATGTTTTATTTCCTTGCTAATACTAGGTAAAGTTGATCAGATAAATTATAGTTACAGTATATAAAGTAGATAAGATATAAATTATAGTTGTTTTTAAGAGATGAAAAAATAACATTTATAAATATTGTGTTTATTTCCTTGTGAGGTAAAGTAGATAAGATGGATTATAATTAGGTTTTAAGAGATAAAAAAAGGACATTGTTTATAAATTCAGTTCATGGTAGTGGTATATTGTTATGTTTAATTTTCAACTTCTGTTAGTTTTTATTTTTTAATTAAATAGTATTTGTTTTATGTTTATATTAATTAGTGTAATGCTTATGTTATATCATAAATAAATAAGGATAATAATTTGGTAATTAATTTAATTTATATTTAACTATGATTTTGTTTAAGAGTAATTCAGCTTTACAAAAATAAATAGTTACTTAAATAAATATTTGTGACTCTGCTAATTACAAAAATAATGCCTGAATATGATTCGATATTAATTTCTACAATGTTACAGGTGAATGGTGGAATGCAGATACGGAGACAGTCATTAACCAAGCGATGAATTCAGGCGTAGCACCTAACAGTTCGGATTCTCACACAATAAATGGGAAGCCAGGGCCACTCTTCTCTTGTCCTACTAAAGGTGATATTGCACTCTTTTTCAGCTTGATATTTGCAAGTTGGATAATCATATATTAATTTCTCAAGGTGATATTGCACTCTTTTTCAGCTTGATATTTGCATGTTGGATAATCATATATATTAATTTCTCAAGGTGATATTGCACTCTTTTTCAGCTTGATATTTGCATGTTGGAAAATCATATATATTAAGTTCTTAGACCAAACGTAGAGAGACATTAATAACTTTGAAATAGGTGGCATTCGATTGATTGAATCCCTGCGGTCTCTAGAATAATGATTCTAATGATTATTATACAACACTTTTCAGATACTTTTGCGTTATCAGTGGAGCCAGACAAAACATACTTGCTCAGAATCATCAACGCTGCGCTCAATCAGGAGGTCTTCTTCGGCGTGGCAAATCATCATCTGACAGTAGTAGAAGTGGACGCAATTTACACGAAGCCTTTCGAGACGAAGGCAATAGTGATTGCTCCTGGACAGACCACCAATGTTTTGCTCCACACAGACAAACAGACCGGAAGGTATTTCATGTCTGCCCGAGTATTCATGGATGCACCCATATCGGTAGACAACATGACCACAGCGGCTATATTGCAATACACGGGAAGCTCAAACTCTTTGAACCCTGTACTGCCTCCAATTCCTGCAGTCAACGATACCGCGTTCTCATCAAATTTTAGCAACGCCCTGAAAAGCCTAAACTCTCCCCAGTATCCTGCTAAAGTTCCCCAATCTGTAGACCGCAATCTTTTTTTCACCGTTGGGCTAGCCCTAAATTCGTGCCCAACCTGCATCAACGGTACGCGCCCTTCTGGAGCTGTGAACAATATAAGCTTTGTTATGCCCACGGTTGCTCTTCTTCAATCGCACTACTTCAATATCAGTGGCATTTTCACTGCAGATTTCCCAGATAATCCCCCTGTAACTTTTAACTACACTGGCACACCCCCAAAGAATCTGCAATCCTCAAATGGAACCAGACTGAGCCGCTTACCCTTCAATTCTACAGTCCAGTTGGTGCTCCAGGATACAAGCATGCTGACACTGGAGAACCATCCAGTCCATCTTCATGGCTTCAATTTCTTCGTTGTTGGGAGAGGGTTTGGGAACTATGATTCTAACAAGGACCCTGCCAAATTCAATCTTGTAGATCCTGCTGAGCGCAACACTGTAGCTGTGCCCACAGGTGGCTGGACAGCTATCCGATTCAGAGCAGACAATCCAGGTAACCTAAACTTTATCAGATTGATCATTCTTCTTTCGCTCTTCTTGAATATTCAATGTGCTACAACATTTTGAATGATTCTTTTTTCATTGAATATATATATGATTGGTAATTACCTGCATGAATGAATGCAGGTGTTTGGTTCATGCATTGTCATCTAGAAGTGCACACTACCTGGGGTCTGAAGATGGCA
Organism: Pseudotsuga menziesii; assembly: GCA_001517045.1. NCBI lineage: Eukaryota > Viridiplantae > Streptophyta > Pinopsida > Pinales > Pinaceae > Pseudotsuga > Pseudotsuga menziesii. Next base: position 203,253 of record LPNX010879524.1, on the reverse strand, counting down.
TTTCTGGTAGAGAACGGCGATGGACCGGACCAAACCATTCTGCCTCCTCCCAAAGACCTGCCTAAGTGCTAGCTGCCTTACATTCTTATCAACGTCTTCAAGAACTTCGAGATTCAGCGCCAGATCTTTAATAACTTTAAAATTATTGTAACAGATCTAAAATAATTACCTATGTGCTCGACTTCACCTATCACTGGCGTAGGAGAGTACATACTGATCTAATCAAAGCTAGAACACGGTGTTTTCCCTTGAGCAGCAATAGCTCTGGAGAGTTTGCGATCTCGTCTAAGTTGATTCTATGAGAGTCGCCATAGTTTCTAAGTTTCAATAAGTTTTGTCTTTGGAGGCTGGATTTGAACTCTGGGAAAACGAAGTGAATAGATCATAGTAATAGAAATGAAACTTCAGATTCATTTAGAAAGCTTGACAAATATTGTCGAACTTTTATATTTTGTGTTACAAGGAAAAGAACGGAAGCACGTCTTCTTATCTTTGTTCTCTCCATGGAAAGTTTGCAGCTCTTTCAATCTTCTTTGCTTTCAACATGTATCCAGATTAGAGAATTGCATGTTTCACCGCAATTTCTCCCAGGGACAAAACATAAAGTCGAATTGTTGAAATGGTCGCAGGCACTCTTGCAAATTTTCCATCCATGGAAATGAAAAGCTTAAATCTTCATGTGTCCAACAGATGGAAATTGTTATTTGCACATCTAAAAAAACAGTAAGATAAAGACTTCTTAAGATCTCTGGTTAAGAATGACAGAACGTTTGTAAAGTTTATAAAGAGATTTAGACGTGTGTCAGGGAACATCCATTAACATCTAAGGCTGCCTTCCTGATCTTGCCTTCACTTTTCTGCGTTGTTTTATAGATCCTCTACAGGGGTCTCGGTGCAAGGCTCAGTAAATAAATAAAGCTGTCGATATTTGGTTTTTATATTGAAAAAAATCTTGAATGAACCATGAACCAGGCTAGTTTCCCGATGACGTTGATATCATCGAAAGATATGGGGTGTTGTTAAATATAAAATGACTTTCCCAATAAAGTTGCGATCATTTCCAAAGATCATAAAGGTGTTTTAAAATATAACAAGATTTTCTTGTTCATGTTTTTTAAGCAAAAGTGGGCACGTTCATAAAATGAAATGAATCAGTAATATCCTCCTTGAGGTTGTTATAATATGGTCACTTTCGAATTTTTAAAATATTATTAAGTTCGTATGGTAATGATCATTTAAAATAAAATATTTTTTTGAGTTTTAATAAAAATAATAATTCAATATCAATTTTGATGTATTCTTAAAGCTTTATTAACTTACAATATATATTTTAAAGATATATTAATTTATAATATATATATTTTAAAATTCTTGTTATTGTTATGTTGTATGGTTATGAAGTATGAAGGTGCAACATTTTTAGAGAATTTTGAAGGAAGATATTTTATAATTTATAACCTCAAAATTAAGAGAAATAGTCCTTATCCTATTTTCCTCATAAAAGTGGGTCTCGATCGAGAGAATGGCTATAACTAGGTACCTGATGTACAATTGATATAAGACTTCCTAAAATTGATATAAACTCAAGTAAACACCAACTAAGCCTCAAGGAGTGTTGGTGTAAAGATAAGATGACTTGGTTAAACCATTGGGGTATTGATGAAAACTACATTTTGGAGAACATTGATAATGTCAAAAATATTATTATTTCCAAGTGAAAAAAATTTAATCCTTAAGAGAAAATTAAGATACTATAAGGAGGTCATTAATCTTAACTTGGGATATTGGAAGTATCTCTCAGTAGTAACTAGCTAAGTGAAGAAAATTAATATAGCCAATATTAGAACGAACTCTCATGAATTCCATATGGGCAGAAAGTGTTTGCCATTTGTGTGAGTTTATGAGCATTGATGATGAAAATCATTCTCTTAGAGTGCCTTCCTTACACCCACATTAATTGTAAGTTAGTATTCCATACAATACAACCCTTTATAACCTCCTAACTTGCCAAAACTATAATGAGCTTGGAAAGCTTCTTAGTAAGCTTTATGAACATAAAAACAAGATTTTAAAGTAAACCAATCATTATCCTTCTTAAGATAGGATAAACCAAAATTGTTCTCACTAGAAGTTACTCATCATCATCAATTTATAATATATAAATTTTATAATTAAAAATATTTTTTATTTAATCAAATTTGTTTGGCATGGTTGGTTTGATTACTTTTGACTAGCCTGATTTTTAGGATCAGAGAGAAATTCAACAATATTAAGGGTTAAATTTTAAAAAAAATACTTACTTTCACTAAATGAGACCTATGTAATGAATGATTGACCAAAGTACACTTGGATTAATGAGAGAAAATTAAAGCAACTCCCAAATCCAATTAGTCTAGGACTTTACATCGGAGCTGTTTAATTAGGGGACTTTTGACATTTAAGTTGATTTTCTGCTGGAATGGTGAATTTAATTTACAAAATCTATAATTTTTGTTGTTTGTTGGGTGATTTTAAGCTTAGAAATGAAATCAGGTGACAGAAAACCCCAAATACCCACACTCTCTAAGATTTAACAATCTTTTTGAACGTTTTGAAATTCTTTGAAAATTCATGATAAAAAACTAGTAAAAACCAGCCGAAAGCAGAAAAAGTCCCTCTTTAGAGAAATCTGTTTAAATCTAATAGAGTTATGAGGTACGGTTGAGTACAAAAATAAAAGAATAAATTTGATATACGAATTATGCCTACGTACAGCCTCACATTTCTCAAAAGAATGGTGTACGGTTTAACAGGGGTCGAAGACAGCCCTGCGTTCTGCATTCCAAAGGGATTGCAGACAGCCTACGGTCATCGAAGAAGTTGAACAAGCTGCCTGATACCTCCAGTGAGTGTGGACAATAATGGAAAGAACAGGTTTTGCAGTGAGTAGCTTCAACAATCAGCAGTACTGTCAATCAGAATGGGAAACTCCCTAAAATTGTCCAACATTAGTTAATGTCGGCTTTACATATGTAGAGGAGAAAGAGCTGTTGGTATTATCATTAGTAAATTGTAGGTGCAGAGCGTGACAGTGTCGAGTCTCACTAACACACAAATCTCAGTGGAAAAATAATTAAATGTTTTATGAGGTTTATGTATATGAAAATTTGTAGCATAGGTGGAAAGACCAGCAACAACCATAAATAATTTATATGTACAGTAAACACACAGAATTTTACTATAATTAAATGTTTTATGAGGTTTATGTATATGAAAATTTGTAGCATAGGTGGAAAGACCAGCAACAACCATAAATAATTTATATGTACAGTAAACACACATAATTTTACTACTTTTGAAGCCCAATTGGAAAACCAGCATTCATGGAGATTTTTAATTAGTCCGAAATCTAATTCATTAATGAGCAATAATATAAAAGAAATACAAAAAAAAAACTGTTTATTTGTACTCACACACAACATTTGCTTAGAGACAACCTTTTTCTTCATGGATGGTTGCCAACCCATTCCTCCTTCAAGCAATTGCTTCTCTTTGAGTCTTATTCTCCGATCTTTTTTCCTCTTCTCTTGCCCCCATACAGTGAGTGTCGTTCTCTCCCACATCCTTCATTTTTTGGCTAACCTTGGAACTTGAACCATTAGAGTGGTTCTCTTCCACATCCTTCATTTTTTGGCTAGCCTTGGAACTTGAACCATCACAGTGGCTGGTTTCCACTTCCTAGGACAAAAAAAAGACTTTTCTCACTTTGTCAAACAATTAATGTGCTAACAAATTATTACAAGAGAGGTTTTTTTTAATGAGGATCCCATTAGAATCACACCTACCCATTGGGAGGCTTTTAGTCTCGAAAAGTTCAACCATGTAAGAGATGGAAACACGTGGCCCCCATTTGTCTCGACATATCGACCATTCTTTTGCTACAAAAAGTGGCTTGTTGCTTAGTTGATACAGGGTAGCTTGCTTGCTTGTCTGCCTTGCTTTGTTTGAGCGATACTTGTTTTCTCTCCTATAAAAGGTAGAGTCACTATCCCACATGTATGGGATGGCGAACATCACATCACATGTGTCGAATGGTGCAACTCAACATTCTACCTCATCAACATAGCTAGAATTAATGGTAAACTAAATTTTACATCTTGGGGATATCTTCATAACATATTTACCTTGCAACCATGTAATAAAACTTGGCTATACTAAATGTGTTTCCAACCAAAGCTCGTCAACTAATGTTTCAGAAATCAAATTGCATTCAGAACTACTATGAAAGAGAGCATTTACCTTTTGGTTCTTTACTTGAACTTTGATTCAAAACATTGCATTTTTTCTCTCCACTCACCCGTGTTTGGTGCAATGTAGTGGAGACTATGGGTTCGTCCAAATCGAAAGTGCCTTCTACAATTTCTTCCTTTGTTTCAATGATTGTTGTTTTCTTCTCCTTGGTGTAACAAACTGATTAGTTAGTTAAATGATCGGTGCATTAAGAGGCATGCCGATTGGCGTGCTCCTTCACTATTATATATCCATTTGTGCAATTCATATTTCTAATCATCAAATTATTAATTAATATATTTATTCTTGGAAAGTCATCTTCCAATTGGTATCAGAGCCCAGTTCGTGGATCGTGAAGAAAGGTTGCTTGTGTTTCCATTATGACAGGTTGCTCATGGACCATGAAGACATGATTCTCTTGTTCTGCATCTCCCACACCCTACTCCACTTCCTCCATCTGTAGCATCTCTACCCACTCCTCTCTCGCACTTCTTACAGAGGCCCATGGCTTGCCCTCTCCCACAGCTCTTCCGCTCTTCACCACCACTATATTTGTGAGACATCTGGTCTCATGTGTTGCAACTCCATTCACACCTCCCCCACCTCTCCATCTTGTGTCTTGTCCTTGCGTTTCTCCTAGCTCCTCCTTGCACACATTCCTTCATCTCTCCAACCTCTGTGTGCCACTTCTTCACGCCCTCTCTCCTCCATAACTTTCCCTCCAAAACACTGCCACATCTGGATGGAGTTTCCAACACTTGTCATCAGTATGTCCATCCACATCAGAGTGTTTACAATGCCTATTAGGTTCCACTTTTTTTCAATTGTGGTGGCAATATTCTTATATTTTCCCTTGTTGGATTCGTCTTGGCCTTTGTGCTCATGTCCTCTCTTGGTATCCATCTCAATATAGAGATCCTTTTTCCTTGCCTCATCAATGATTTCGATTCTAAGAAGCTATAACTGCCTTGGGAAATTGCTAAATAGACCTCCAAGGTACTTCACCATGACTCTCATCTATTTCAAATAAATTCCCATCCTAATGGATTTGTAATGAACCTAAGGAAACAATTAGGTCCACTAACTCTATATAATAAGAATTCATACAACTAGTTGAGAGGTGGGAACATTTTATCAAGTAAAAGAGGGAATAAATTGGGATGTGCAGGTGAAACCAAAAGACAAGGCTGGGAGAATGAATGTTATGATTCCTAAGTACCTAGATGTTGGGACCTTTTAGTTTTCTAGCATCAGCCAGGCTGAATTCTAATACCAGGATTCTAGGAGTCCCAACCAGTGCGAACTAAAATTTTAACAATTGACAATCAATTCCAAGCAACCAAAGGTTAAGGAAGGATTAGGAAGGTTATAGATATCTGCTTAAGATTCTGACATCAGTATTTGCAGGTTTAAATTAGTCCAGAATATTTAGAGAGAAAGATAAGGGTCGCACTATGAAAACTAGTCACTAGGACTATGCAGCTAATCAAACTTATGTGATTTCCAAAATGCATAAAAATATTACTAATATTTAGTTTCAGACATTGGAGATCATCATTATCATGTTAATTAAATATTGGAATAGAAAATAAATGAAATGGACATGTTTAGACACACTAATTGCTTTGAACTGGAAAACTACTCATTTTTGCATAGAACTCTAGGCAAGGTGTAAAAGATTACTATGGAACTTAATAAAAATAGTTCAGAATGTTGTATAATATGAAAAGACATTAAATAATATCATAATAGGGACATGAGAGTCAAAATACATCTCACAAGAAGCTCATAGGTATCCTCTCATTGAAAAACTCCCAAAAGTAAGGCTCCAAAACTAGCAAACCAAGGAAAATCGAAACCTAAACCTCCCAAACTATGTGAATGACCTGAAAATGATATGAACCCAATATTAAACAATATATTGGAAATCATTACATGAAACATATAATATTGGGGTTGAAATTCCCATTACATTGCTAAAAAAATTGCTAGAATATCATAGAATGGAGAGAAAGAAGGAAGAAGAATGAATGTCATTGATAGGAGGCCTCCAACCTCTTCTTAATGATATGATAATTGGTTGAAGGTGACATAAGTAACTGCAACAAATCATATTCAATGGATGCATTGACATGAGAGACCAAAACACAAGCTTCACTTGCTGAGGGGCACACCACCCAAAGCTGTGGTTGAGGCACATCACTCAACCTCTAAGGGAAACTCTCAAACTCAAAACAAAAATGATAAAAAGTTGTGAGAGGGGTGTGATATCATTGTTTTATAGCATAAGTAGGTTTCAAGGTTGAATTTGGTTCAATAGGTGCCCCACTTCACTTTCCCAATGCACCCTCATGAATGAATGAGGAAACTTGCTTGCTTTCTTGCTTTTCCCTTGACATGCATTTTTCTCCCTTTGGAAACTGCGCCCTCCAAGAGTTTCCTTATTTTATAATGAATTTATTTTATCCTCTTTAGAAATTGTTCCCTTCCTTATTTTATCATGACTTACCTTTTTTCCTTTTTAGAAATTGCGCGCTCCAAAAGTTGCATGCTTTTCATCCAAACAACTTTTCTGCACTTACCTTCTTTTTTCACTGCTTTTCTGGATGACTGCTTTTTCTGCCAATTTCTATATTTTTCTTGGATTTATGGATATTTCTTTATTTTCCCCTAGTTTCCATTTACAGTGACAACTCATTCGGCCCACGAGGCCCCATGCACCATCTTAGCCACCAAGTACATGTATTAGGTGTGAAAATTAAATAAATTCATATTTTTAATGATGAGATATTTTTAAGCCCACTATGAGTAATTATTTTATCAGAATCACCGCATTATTAATTACATTATTATTCCACTAGGAATCATGGGATTCTGAAGGGATAAGGGTGTAACATGGTGTTATTAAGAAAAATTTGGGGACATTACAGTCCTCCCCTCCCAAAATTGCTTGGCCTCAAGCAAGAAACAACTCCAACCATCTATGGATCCAACCAGTGACTTCAATCCTCAAGATGTGTTGTTGGCTGTCTAGAATTGGAAATACTCAATCTCAATATAAATAACAAAGGTCTACCATGTTTCTGTTGCACCACTATGATTATAGTCATTTCCCCCAATGTCGAACCCTTCTTCCGGAAAAATTTCACCTAGTTAAGATAACTGAATAGAGTTCTTGGATCATAGTGCCTCCTCTGCAGCGATCTAAATTCTACTACCAATTTTGGAAAGTTGTCATTCCAATAAATGCCAGGGTCCCACAACCATATTGGAAGCCCATCACTTCCCTTTCTTTCAAAAACTTCCACCATTAGGTTCAACAATATTCGAACATCTTTCTATGCAAGTTGATTCCTGTCATGCATTGTTGCATACCACATTCTATGAATGCAAGATGATAAATTTTCCTCATATATGCATACCCAATCCTTGGATTTTTTGTGTACCCAACACATCCACTAGTTTCTATGCATTTCTTTTCATCTTCTCACATAATATGCCAATGCCATAAGCATCTATAAATATGCCACAAATGCAAAGGAAACTCTTACCAATGCGAGCCAAGATTGCACACCCTTTAGTGTCCATCTCTGTTATGTATCTACCCATCCAATCCATGGATGAATATAAACATTTTCTTGTTGATCCATATAGGATGTGATCATCCATATACCTCATGATGAAGTCTTCCACCCATAAAGGTAGATCATGCAGTATTTCTTCCAAGACTTGTACGTCAAATAATGATTCACCCATGCAAGCAAGCACGGTGCACCCATGAATATTCATTTCATTGATATACTTATCCACCCAATCCTTGGATAAAAATACCACTACATGCAGACTCAAATAGTATTTCCTCAGTTATTTTTCCCATATCTAAGTCCTTCTCATGACTCTTCTTCAAATCAACAAATGCTTGGACAAAATTTTATTCATCTTTCCTCTTCATAAGAGAATTCAAATCTGAATTTTTCTCATGATCCATCATCACTTGAGGCTCCTCTACAGAACTATGATTGTAATCATCCATATGAATCTGATTTATAATGGCATTGGAGGAAAAATGTATCCCTCCCAACTTCATACAAACTGCTCTTCAAACTGGTAGGAAGGGAATATATGACAAGTGGAACCCTTACCTTCATGTGCACTCATATCCTTGCTTCCATATTTGACCATTTTCAAGAAGATTCATTTGGGGGTACAACTATATAGGTTGACATCCATAAATTTGACTTGTTTCTCTTGGATCATGGCAAGTCCTCACTTTTTTTATCTGAATTGTGATAATATATTTTTCATGTCTGCAATCATTGGTGAATTCAATAACAACAAAATAAACCATTAATAAAAGAGAAACACAATTTGTAATCAAGAAAAATCTAGAAGAATGAAATAAAATTGAAGATGACTTCAATGATAATTATCAGTGCCTAATAAAATTCCAACTCCTTTAAGTTAATCCATTAACTTGATTTCTAGCATAAGATATAATGGTTTGTGTATGAGAGTTGATCCTATGTTCCCTCCATAATTTTATGTCATGGTTTTATTGATTGTTTCACTTTGCCAAATTTTATTACACCTTGTCGAGTTTTACCTATATTAGTTATTAAGGTATAGTAAATTATGTCATATCACCAACCGTACTTGTCATGATGTACATCAATTCTCCAAATTCCAACTTTCTCTTTAACTCAAATAATTTATTATGGTCGCTCTTATAGAGGAAAAATAAAAAAATGAGAATTGTTCCACATGAATCCATGCAATGAGATGAGTGTGTCTGTTTTCCATGTTAATGAGTTGTTCCAATTTTAATTGCTGGAGAAAACTATGTTGGCAACAACAATTATGAACAACTTGCACAATTAAACTCTCAAATTGAAACTAAACATATAGAAATTCAAACCAACAATAAAATGCAACACCTTGAATTAAATTATCCTTCACTTGTTGTCTGCAACCCTCTTACTGGACTGTTTTTTTATATCCTTCTGATATCTATGCTTAACTTAAACCCTCTCTCTCTCTTAATTTATGATCCCATTCCTTGGTGACTTGTTTCTTGAAAGAGAAGTTCTGATCCTAAATGTGTTCGAGTACCAGGAAGGTCTAAACCAGTATCATAAGATAATAAGTTCTGATTATTTTACTAGTCTTGAATTTTGCTTTTGTACCAAATTGTTACCGTGCATCTCAAGGACCAACTTTAGCACAAGGATAATGGACGAGTGATAAAGTTGAAAGAGATGAAAATTATTTTTAAATTATCTTATTACTTCACATCTAACACAATGTTGTAAACTTTACTTAGTTTTTATTGTTGTACGATTATGCATTTGGATCGCATCATCTAGTTTGGATATTCTCCATATATATTGATGATAAAAATATATGAAACAGTGTACCTTGGGAGAGAGAAAAGATTAAAGTCCTTGGTCTTATTGGTTCTATGGGTAAAAAGGTTTGGTTATTCACTTTATATGGTGTCAGAGATTAAAGAATTGGGTATGGATGGATTCCATTTTTTCTAACATGTCCCCACCAAATTGAACAACAAAAGTGTTGACCATGCTAAACACCTAGGGGATCTAAGTGGCATTAATTAATTAGCCTAGGGAAATTGTGATAAATAATTATTATTGAGGCATGTAATTGGTTTTTATTTATCATGATTATTTATTTTGTAATTTAATTATGTGGAAATAAGATTTCCATGTCATGGGGGTGCACTTGGGAAAGAAAAATTTCCAAGGAGAAAGAATTGGAAACTCTATGACAAAAGCAGTCAAGGAGGAAAATGGAAAGTGCCCAAAATCCAAAGAAAAGAAGTCATAGGAAAAAGCACAAAACATTTGGAAAAGGAGAACGCAGTTTCCTTTTGGAGACTTATAAAATATTTCATAGGAAAAGTAGGAAACATTTGACAAAGGAGGGTGCAGTTTCGTTTTGGAGACTTAGAAAATATGTCATAGGAAAAGCAGGAAACATTTGACAAAGGAGGCCACACTTGCTAAGTCGTATGAATGACTTGGATAGGGAAACATATTCACATGGCCGCTACATTCCAATTAATCAAGGAGGGTGCATGACTTGGCCAAGGTTAGGGTTTCTATGGGGATGACTTGCTCTCACAGGTCACCTATCACTACACCTACTAAAAACGTCACCCATGAATATATTTAAAGGGGATTCAAGCTCCATTTATGAGTTTGGTTGATGATTAATTTATTGATGCTTATGTGAAGCATAGTCTACTAAGTGTTGTGCCTCATCCTTTGTGATATGAGCCCCAAATCCTTCCTTCGCCACTCTTCCATTCCCTTTCATTCCTTATTTTTAGGTGTGGAGTGCATTGATCATCCCATGAGATCAGATCAATTACTTATTGCAGCCCTCATCATCAATGAAATCGAGCTCTAGGGAAGCCCAAGCTTCACCTACACTCCCATCCATTCTCTTGTAAAAGTTTGGGCATCTCACCCACTATTTGAGCCCCATTTTGGAGTGCTCAGTCCTCCACTTCCCTTTTGATGTGGACCAGTCAAATAAATCTGATAAATATCTACAAATTTATGTAAGAATCATATTGTTCAATTATATCATATGTTAAATATTCTATCAATGAGATTTAATTCATGCTTAAATGAGGGTTTTTTTATCAAGTAAATACAATAATAAAGGAGTCAAGGCCATGACCATGAGTCTGAGTGGTGTAATATGTGGATATAATATGTATTAGGCTATGTTAATTTTGTATCTCAGGTCTAATGCATTTCTGCTATGAATTTCATTTGTTTCTTTACACCCTAACTAGATGACTAGGCTAAATTGACTAGTCACAAGTGAATTTGACCACAAATTTCGACAGCCTAAATGTCGTAGTTTCGACATATTGATGTTGGAAATTCGACAAGCTACTTTCTTTTAAACTATCAGTGAAATTTTGCATCAATTTATGACGTTCAAATTACTCATTGGATTTTCGACCAACCATCGTCGCAAATCCGACATGCATGCCACTTCCACTCGGTCGAAATATCGACGTGTTTCCATTCCTTTTTGTCAGATATGTGATGAGTAGGTGCATCAAATTTGATGGATATCCGACGCCGAATGCTACTTCAATGCCATCGGACTAATGGTGTGTTCCCCTTTCTCATTGTCATATTTGAGACGACTATAGGTGTCGAAAGTGTAGCTTAGTTGTTGGATTTGATGTATATTCAACGACCTCCTTCACCAAATAAAGGTCTTAAATTCGACGACATTAGTTTCCGCCCTCAGAGATCTAAGGACTAATGTGTTGGTAGTGTAGCAAATTCATTGGATTGGATGGATATCCGACAACAAATGATGTCAAAAAACTGACGACCCTATTAAAATTTATAAAAATAAAAAAATGGAAATCTTTTCAAATAAAAAATAAAAAGATTGTTGAATTTGAATTTGAAAGTCAGATTTTCTTGCATCATTTTAAATGTGTATTTACTATTTTTAATGATGGAGGAGAACAACTTCCCTTGACTCGGAGTCTTCCATTTATTCTAGTTGTGGAGATTACGTACAATTTTATGGAGATTGTTTGTTGTGGAGGGCGTGTTATCCATAAGAGGGTTTCCAAATTTGGAGGAGTTAATATGATCCCTAGAGGGTGTGTACAATCATATTTGTGAGGTTGAGTCTATTAGTGGAGTCCATATTCCTTTTTGGTGAGGTAAAAATCACTAGTGCAATCAAAACAAATACAACATAGATCATTTCTAGATAAGAGAGTGCCAACATTCAGTCACCTATGTTCTAATGTATAATATGAATGTGATTAACCAAGTTGTGTTTTTGTTAAATTTTCATTGTTACAATGACATAATTTCTCTACATATGGAACTTAACACAATAGTGCATTTATAATGCTTCTATGTTGTTTCAAAATTTTTATCCTTCAATGCAAAACAATGGCGAGATCATAGAGTCTTGTACCTAGTGTGAGATCCCTCTTCTCACCTTGTATATGCAAAATACATACAAAGGAAAACATACAAGCATTTGAAATTGATGCATAGATTGATGAAATTTGCTAAGTTCTCAGATATGTAATTATACATTAAAAAAATCTTTATTTCTAGCGTGATTTTAGTTTGATGATGACTTTAATTTTAGTTTCATCTCATCAACATTCCAAACCAAGCACTCGAATCAAAGTCACAAACTAAATTTTAGAGCAACTACATATTCTTCTGGAGGGGACATAAAAAATAACGCTTGCAATTCGTCCAATGCATTTGGAACTAGGGAGAAATATGATTGTTTGGTAACAGATTCTGACATTGGAGTACCATTGGTATACTCTAGTGGGGATTCTAATGTAATACTTGAAAAGGATAAAAAATTGAGTAGTAAGATATTGAATTTGGTTATCATGGAATGCTTGCTTCATTATATCTCCTAGAAATTTTTGCTTTCACTAAATAAAGGGATTTGCAAATAATATCCTTGTGAAATTAGCAACTATATTATTTGAATTTTGATTGATGAATAAAATGTGAGGAAGGAAATATCAATCATATTTTCTATGAGTATTTTTGCAAAACATACATGCAACAAAGCTATGTTGGCGATACAAATTATAATTTTTTGGTACAACTTACCTTGATTTGTGGAGCTTGAAACTGTCTTTTTTTGCTTTACCTTTCAAAACATCTTTCTACATACTACAAATATTTTCATGTTGCAACAATTTCATGTTAGGACCCATCAAATAAATATTTGCATGTTTATGAAAATAACAAAACGAATCTAAAAAAATATAGTTTTGGTAGTTTGTCTCAATGAATAAAAAAACAATAGTAATGAACATGTTATGGTTGATGAACATTTTTAATTTAACAATGTAAATTACAATAATATTCAAGTAAAAGAATTGGTAATAAGAGATAACCCGAGGAAACATGGAGAAACACAACACTATGTATATAAGGCCATCGATCACATCAAAACACCAATTTTTGCTCTGAAATATGAAAATGTTTCTCAAGGCTATCTGTAACAAGTTCCAATGGATGAGTCAAATAGCAAGAGTAAAATTTAAACAATACAATTATAGAAATAACTATTTTTAATGTATAATTCCTTACCATTTATTGAGCTCCTCTCTATTTCGAGAATAATTTAATATTCTCTACTAAACAGGACCAACCACGTGAAGGTGGAATCTCTTATGGACCCTCCCCCCCTCCTCACATCACTCCCAATTCCCCAAACCCAATGCATCTACTTGCAAATAAAAATTTAGTGCAAAATTATTCATTTAATAGCTGGAAAAAATTTTCATTAAACTATTCACTCATTCGATAGATGAAAAAACATTCATTAAACCATTCATTAAATCATTCACTAAACCATTCATTCAGTCAATACCCGATAAAACCATTCATTAAAGGGTTCATTAAACCATTAATTCGTTAAATATCGAAGAAAACTGTTAGATTTTTAACATTTAAGCTATATGATTTTAGGATCTTATCTGAGAGAATAACAAGCATAGCAATCAATCACAAGAGACAATGAACATAAATATTTTCCTTGGGGAAACCATAAAGGAGAAAACCCCGTAACTTCCTTAGAGATAGAATCAACACCGAAAGTAAAACCCAAATATATAAAGATGATCTTCCGACAGCAGTAGTCTCTCTGTCTCTTGTCCCAACTTCTTCTTTCTCTCTCAGTTATGCTCTACAACTGATTGTGAGTGAATGTGTGTTGAATAGAGAGGCTCCTTCTCTATTTATACTAATTCCCAACTTGATAATAACTCACTAGGGCTGACTTCTCTAGTAGAGTCTAATAACCCTAGGGCCCCACAACTGCGAGGACTTGAACCCTTGATCAATACGGAGGGTTACACTCTATGACTTTACACGACTTGTTTACATTATTGAATCTCTCGATAGGAACATCGGGGCATGGCATGACTCAATTACATTACAAATAATTCCCGATAGAAACATCGGGGTACAATACATAACATATACAAGTGAATACATTCTGAAGTTATAAATACATCAACACTCCCTCTTAACTAGGAAGGTATTCTCTCGACACAATTTATCAGCACAAGTCTTCTTCTCTGGATCAAGTCTAGATCATCTGTATCATCATCAAGTCATCTTCAATTCATCTTCATCTTCAAGTCGTCTTTCTTCTTTAATTCATCTTCATCAAGTCTAGATCATCACTTGATCTTGATCATAACGGGATCATCATCAAGTATGGATCATCACTAGATCATCATTTGATCTGGATCATCACTAGATCATCATCAAGTCTATATCATCACTAGATCATCATCGAGTCTGGATCATCACTGGATTTGGATCATCACTAGATCAGGATCATCACTGGATCATCATCAAGTCTGGATCATCACTTGATTTGGATCATCACTATATCATCATCAAGTCTAGATCATCACTGCTGGATCATCACTGGGTCATCATCAATGGTGCTATCTCTCAATTCTACTCGTCATAGGAAGTTCTACAGAGCTAGCCCTTTTTCATGCTGGTTGTAGGCCTAGCCTCCATGTAGGTATTCATCATCTTCAACACTTATATCTGACCATGGAATGAACCATGTCAGAAGGGCCTGCCCATCACTTACATCTAACCATGGGAGGAACACATCCAAGGAACCATGTCAGAAAGGCATGCCCAACACTCACATCTGACCATGGGAGGAACACTTCCAAAACTCATGTCAAAAATTCCCAGAACTCACATCTGACCTCATCTTGTCAGAAAGGCCCAAAACTCACATCCGACCTCATCTTGTCAGAAAGGCTTTGCACTTACATCCAACGTCATCTTGTCAGAAAGGCTCTACACTTACATCCGACCTCATCTTGTCAGAAAGGATATGCACTTACATCTGACCTCATCTTTTAAGAAAGTATCTACACTTACATCTGACCTCATCTTGTTAGAAAGGCTCTGCACTTACATCTGAACTCATCTTGTCAGAAAGGCTTTGCACTTACATATGATCATGTGGGAACACATCTCACAATCACATCAGAATGGCTATGCACTTATATCTGATCATGTGGGAACACATCCTGCAATCACATCAGAATGGATCTGCATTGATCATGTGGGAACACATCCCACAATCACATCAGAATGTCTCTGCACTGATCATGTGGTAACACAACCCACAATCACATCAGAGCATCTCTGCACTTACATCTGATCATGTGAAGCTTAGCCTTCCACCATGTCAGAAAGGCTAATGGACTCATCAATTCCCTTTGGAGGGAACCTTGATCTGGATAACACCAAGCTTCTCCCTGAAGTAATCAAACTTCACTCTAGCTAATGGTTTGGTCATCACATCAGCTATCTGCTCATTCGTCGTAACATACTAGAGCTTCAGTGCTCCTCTCTACACCATATCCCTGATATAGTTATATTTCATCTCAATATGCTTCGACTTGTCATGGAACACTAGGTTATTCTATAGCTTCACACAACTCTGGTTGTTGCAATATATACAAGTAGCAACCAGCTAGAGATCAAATAAATCAGACAATATCTTTCTCATCCACACTGCCTCACAACTAGCCAAACAAGCTGCAACATACTTTACTTCAGCTGTACTCAATGCCACACAGTATTTCTTCCTGCTAAACCATGAGATCACACCTGATCTCATACTGAAGCAACACCCTGAAGTGCTCTTTCTATCAATGGCACTTCCTGCCCAATCTGAATCCACATAACCTTCCAGGTTAATCTTCTGATTCGCTTCATACTTGAGCCCATAATCAATTATACCCTTTAGGCACCTCATAATATGCTTTGCAACAATCAAGTGAACATGTCTCGGTTCTGCCAGGAACTGGATCAATGTGTTCACAACAAATAAAACATCTGGTCTTGTATTTGTTAGGTACATCAAGGACCCAATCATCTGACGATACATCGTAGCATCAACTACTTCTGAGGAAGCATCACTAAATAGCTTCAGGTTTGATGCCATAGGTGTGGTCATGGCCTTATAGTCCATCATCCTGAACCTCTTCAGGATCTCTACTGCATACTTCCCTTGTCCAAGGGGGATTCCATCTGCATTTTGCCACAACTCCATGCCTAGAAAGTTATGCATCATACCCAATTCCTTCATTTTGAACTCAGCAGCAAGCTTCCTCTTTGTATCAGCAGTCAACCCATCCTCACCTGTCACAAACACATCATCTACATATAGTAGGAGTATCACTGGGTTCCCTTATTCAACCTTGTAATAAAGGTTGGAATTCGCTTTACTTTTGGTAAAGCCCAAATTGGATAGGAAGATGCCAATTCTGCTGTACCACATCCTGGGTGCCTATTTCAAACCGTACATGGATTTCTTCAATTTACACACATGAGTCTTCCTATCATGTGTCTCGAAATTGAGTGGTTGCTCCACATATACTTCCTCTTCTACTACACCATTCAAGAAATATGTCTTGACATCCATCTGGTGTACTTTCCATTTCATTACTGTAGCTAAAGAAAGTACTGATCTAATGGAAGTATATCTAGCTACAGGTGCAAAATTGTCTTCATAATCTATTCCTTCTTTCTGGGAGAAGCCACGAGCCACAAGTCTTGCTTTATATTTCTCTATGCTACCATCTGCAACATGCTTGATCTTATAGATCCATTTGGAAGTCACAACAAATTTTCCCTATGGTCTTGGGACAACATCCCAAACATCATTCTTCATGATCGACTGATACTCCTCGATCATAACATCCTTCCATTCTTTCTTTTCTGCTGCTTCTTCATAGTTGGAAGGTTCTTTATCGATGATGCCACATAATAGTGCTACATAGCCGAAGTAGGACCTAGTTCTTTTCCTTTCTCTGCGCACTTCTTTTGAAGCCCCATATCTCTCTGCACCTTGGATAGCCTCTCGTACCCATGCAGGTTTCCTCTTGTGAGGATTATTCTCTTGGGGTAGATCTATAGGTTCTTGAGGTTCTTCTATTTCTCGATATTCTTCTGGAATTGCTTCATCCATGGTTGTGTCTCGAATCCTGGGTATTTCAGTTTCTTCAAGATCTTCAACTGGTCTCTTCCTAGATTTGTTGCAAGTTGTGTCTTCATCAAATGTTACATCTCTGCTGATGTCAATCTTCTTGAATCCTGGAAAGTATATTATGTAAGCCTTCAAGATTTTGGAGTATCCCACAAATATACCCTTCCTTACTGAAGTATCTAGCTTTGTCCTCTTTTCTTTTGGAATGTGATTGTATACTGGGAAACCAAATATTCTGAGATGACTGAATTCTGGTTTCTTGCCGAAAAACACTTCTTCAAGTGTCTTGTTTTGATTAATCTATGTGGAGTATGGTTATGTACATACACAACTGTTCTAGCAGCTTCTTCCCATATATGCATGGGAAGATCTTGATCATGAAGCATTTCCCTTGCATCTTCCATGATCGTTCTATTCTTCATTTCTGCAACCCCATTCTGTTTTGGATTATATGGAGTAGTAAACTCCCTCTTAATCCTTGAATCTCTGCATAATTCCTTGAATTCATTTGATTTGAATTATTCGCCATTGTCTAATAAAAAAATATTGATCTTCTTCTCTATGTAGTTTTCGATCAAGGCTTTGAATTCCTTAAACTTGTTGAATGCTTCATCCTTTTTTTTCATGAAGTATATCCATGTCTTCCTAGAAAAATATTCAATGAAAGAAACATAGTATACATACTTGCTTAATGAACTGGATGACATTGGACCGCATACATCGAAGTGAATGATTTCCAAGATTCCTTTAGCCTTGCTTTTTCTACTTGGAAATGTATTCTTTGTCTTCTTTCCTTTCACACATCCCTTGCATACTCCTGCATGTTTTTCTTGTATTTTTGGAAGACCTTCAACAAATTTTCTTGCAAGTGGTAGTTCCCTATAGTGCACATTGTTAGAATAATCAAACCCATAGTATTACCCACTTAGACATTAATTCATTTATTTTTGTCTTATTTGCCTAGTCCATGAGTCCCACCATGTGCAAGTTGTTAATTACCTATCCATAGAGGTCAAACTTGCCATACTTGACTCATGTAGCACTTGGGAAAGCCTTAGGAATCAAATCTGCTTTATTCCTGGCCTCCTAGGCGCCCTTCTATTTTTTCTGCTTTATTGACTGCTTTTTCAGTGTTTTAAGGCACATAGGAAAGCAAGACTAGGTGAGGTGAACTTGTTTTATTGCCCTTTCATCCTCCACTCTTTCCTCCATGAAAAAGCATGTATGAGCTTCCATTCCACCACTCATTAGCTTGCCCATGCGCCCTTGCCAATTCGTAAGCCTCATGACAGATTTGGGATCAGCTTTTTACACCTATGGGGGATTTGCCTATTTTGGGTAAGCCTACTTTATGCTAGTTTTGGATGCCTCCTTATGCATTCAACCTATTGATGTATTATATATATTCAGCAACCTATGTTATTACAGGTTTGGCTATTGTACACTGAGTTAATATAATTTTGTGTTACAGCTCCATTTTCAGTCTCCATTGTTGACAATTTTGCATGATCAATTGTAATTTGTTGTGAGTGAAATTAATCTATTGCTGGTCAGAATTTTTACATGGTATCAGAGCCATTGTAGGTTGTTACTCTCCTTCAAAAATTGTTTTGCAGGTTCGACATCAAGACTGGGAGCCTTCTACTGACAGCCGGGACAGATTTTCTAAAGCTATGGATTCACAGAAAACTATCTTGACTCCCTTCAACTTTTTTGAATGGAAAGCAGAGATGGATATCTTGTTGAGAGTGAAAGGCCTCTACAGGGTGACTATGGAAATAGAAGCATAGCCCAATGCAGCTGCAGAGAAGATCAAATGGCACAATCGGAGAGATGAGGCCTATGGCCTCCTATGTCTTAGTATTTCCCGAGACCTCCTTTTCCATCTCGATGGATTAACTTCACTGGATCAAGTATGGGAGAAGATTTCTGATCTTTTTGGAAAGACAAATGAGATGAGGGGACATCATATCGAAAATGAGCTGATTTCTCTGAGTCCCAGTAGCTTTGAATCCCTGCAGCTATATTTCTCCAAGTTCAAAGCACTAGTTTTGCAGCTGAAGCAGTGTGGTATCGAAAATAAAGATGATCAGCTGGTATTGGCCATCCTCTCGAAGCTAGGACCTAACTACTCAGTCTTTGTTTCGACCTTCTATGCCACAAAACTCACAGCTCGAACTTGGAAGATGCCTAGCCTTGCAGATTTCATGGAATCTGTCACACAAGAACAAGACAAGCTGGTGATGATGGGCACCATAAAACCTTCCAAAGACCAAGCTATGGTTGCTGGAGATTCGAGGGTGGATTCTAAAAGCAAAAAGAAAGCTAAAAAGCCACCTGAGCAA
>LPNX010879524.1:163520-181466 GCA_001517045.1 Pseudotsuga menziesii | reverse complement strand
TTTTTTTTTACAGTCCATGTTTAAGGGAGGATTTTCCCAAGTTGGTTTTGCCTCTTTCCTTGGTTCATATGGACTTGCAGTATGTAAAAGGGTGACTAATCCGTGTTGCTAGGCCCTATATTTTGATTTATTACTCATAAAGTCAGGCTTAAGGGGGGGTGTTAGAATAATCAAACCCATAGTATTACCCACTTAGACATTAATTCATTTATTTTTGTCTTATTTACCTAATCCATGAGTCCCACCATGTGCAAGTTGCTAATTGCCTATCCATAGAGGTCAAACTTGCCATCTTTGACTCATGTAGCGCTTGAGAAAGCCTTAGGAATGAAATCTGCTTTATTCCTGGCCTCCTAGGCACCCTTCTGTTTTTTCTGCTTTATTGACTGCTTTTTCAGTGTTTTAAGGCACATAGGAAAGCAAGACTAGGTGAGGTGAACTTGTTTTATTGCCCTTTCATCCTCCACTCTTTCCTCCTTGCAAAAGCATGTATGAGCTGCCATTCCACCACTCATTAGCTTGCCCATGCACCCTTTCCAATTCGTGAGCCTCATGACATATTTGGGATCATCTTTTTACACCTATGGGGGGTTTGCCTATTTTGGGTAAGCCTGCTTTATGCTAGTTTTGGATGCCTCCTTATGCATTCGAACTATTGATGTATTCTATATATTCAGAAACCTATGTTATTACAGGGTTGGCTATTTTACACTGAGTTAATATAATTTTGTGTTACAGCTCCATTTTCAGTCTCCATTGTTGACAATTTTGCATGATCAATTGTAATTTGTTGTGAGTGAAATTAATCTATTGCTGGTCAGAATTTCTACACACATGTGCAAGCCTTCTATGACAAAGTTCATTTGGTTCTATTGATTCATGAAACAAAGCTTGTTTTTGTTGGCCCTTTAATTTGTATAGTCCTCCCTCTTGTTCTCCAATTACTATTGCATCATCAATAGTCTTTCCTTTTGGCCACATGATGACTTGGCCATCTATAAATGCAACTCTTATGCCTTTTTCATCTAATGCAGAGATGGAGAGGAGGTTCTTCTTTAGTCATGGTACAAATAGGACATCCTTCATTTTCATAGACTTTCCAGAGTCTAATTTGTAGGAGGATTCTCCACTACCTTTTATTGGATATTTGTAGTCATCCCCAAGTTTCACCTTGTGGGGAAATTCATGTTCTGATAGTTTCATAAAGGATTCTTTGAAACCTTTCATATGTTTGAAAGCCCCACTTTCAATAAGCCAATCATTTCTCCCATGTGTGACAGTTCCCGTGAGAGCGGAAATCAAAACATATTCTTCATCACTTTATTGTTTGATTCTCTTCTTGGAAGGCTCATCATCTTCTGCAACATGAGAATGATGTATTTTCCTATTTCCCTTCCTTTTGTGAGATCTATCTTTGTTTCTAGTACAATCTCTTACAAGGTTTCCTCCTTCATCACATGTATAACAAATGAACTTAGGCAAATCTTTGTTATATTTTCTAGTATTTTTCTTCTAGACAGAGTGCTTACCTTTGTGGTGGTATGTTCTTCTTTTCTTGGATTTTACTATGAGAGCTTGATATTCACTTCCCATATTTTCTTCTCAACCTAATATTCGAACTTCTTCTTGTGAGCATTCCTCCCACAGTCTGCTAAACTAGACTAGCTTCTTCCTGGAACAGATCCCTTGAATGAAAAAGTCCCATGCCCTAGGAAGACCATTCAAGGTGGTCATCACAATTTATGCATTCTCTACTTCTTCATCTACAACTTCAAGTTGTTCCTTGATCTGAGAGACCCTTGTAAAGTAAGACTATATGGTCTCCACATTCTGGATCTTTACATTCTTCAATTGGTTTCTCAAAGTCATCTTCCGGTTTATGTTCTTCCCTTCAAATAACTTGGTCAGGGAATCAAACATATCTTTATGTGTCTTTAGAGAGGAAAACTGTGGTATGAGGTGATCCTTAATTGAATCAGTAATAATCGTCTTAGCCATGATCAATTTATTTTTGTGTAAGGCCTTAGCCTCATCTCCCTCTAGAACTAGAATGTCTTCATTAATGTAAGAGTCCAACTCATTTTCTTCCAGGACCAGGGAGATCCTATACTTCCAAGCTTGGAAGTTATCAGCTCCCTCAATCTTGGTATGATGAAACATCTTAACAGAGAGCCTCAAATGGAAATGCAAAAGATTTAGATCTTACTAGGTTAAGATGTCGAAACTGGATCTAGAACTGAATTTCTGTAGAGCTGGTTTTCTGGTTCAGGGTAGATTTAGGGTTCGACTTTCCCAGAGTTCTACCCAACAAAAAAATTTGATATTGATCTCTAAACTTTGATTTTGGGGAGGAGATAAATCCAGACCTGGGCTCACTCAAAAATCCCACTTCTAGGGAAATCCCTAATTTCCCATAGTAGTGTCGGGTCAAAAATTGAAAATGCTTAGAATCAAATTCTTCTTCGATAGAAATATGCGCCCTGGAGAGGAGAGTCATCCTAGCCTTACTTTGCTGAAAATATATGGAGAGAGATCCAAAAAGTAGGAAGCCCTAACTTCAACAGCTTCATAGTGTCTTCTTCTCAGGTTAGCTCTTATACCATGTTATATTTTTAACATTTAAGCTATATGATATTAGGATCTTATCTGAGAGAATAACAAGCACACCAACCAATCACAAGAGACAATGAACACAAAGATTTTCCTCGGGGAAACCATAAAGGAGAAAACCTTGCAACTTCCTTAGAGATAGAATTAACACCAAAAGTAAAACCCAAATATATAAAGATTATCTCCCGACAGCAGTAGTCTCTCTTTCTCTTATCCCAACTTATTCTTTCTCTCTCAGTTATGTGCTACAACTGATTGTGAGTGAATGTGTGTTAAATAGATAGGCTCCCTCTCTATTTATACTAATTCTTGACTTGACAATAACTCGTTAGGGCTGACTTCTCTAGGAGAGTATAATAACCCTAGGGCCCGACAACTGTGGGGACTTTAACCCTTGATCAATAAGGAGGGTTACACTCTATGACTTTACATGAATTGTTTACATTATTGAATCTCCTGATAGGAACATTGGGGCTTGACATGACTCAATTACATTACAGATACTTCCCAATAGAAATATTGAGGTACAATACATAAGATATACAAGTGAATACATTTCAAAGTTACAAATACATCAACAAAAACCATGCACAACGTTGTCTTATAAAAAACAATTACTCAAAATTTCTTCAAACACTTCTTTTTTAATTTTCTTCTCTTTACAAAATGAGCAAGAAGTGCATCTTCTAGGATTTGTTGTTTGGTTTCCTTAGTAGATTTCTCTCAACGTGGATCTTGTGGCAAGGAGCTCGGAATTGCTGCAATAATGTGAAAAAGTTGCATTAATTTATTTATGTTTTTATAATTATAAGTATTTCATTTAAAAAAATATTATAAATGCGTTTTTTTGCATGGCGTGGGAACATCATGTTCTTCATTATCCTGTCCAGGCTCAACCTATACAGTGTGACCATCTGCATGCTTTGCAGTTGAAATATGGAGAATTACAATTAATGTTCACCATTTGCAATTATGTATACAAAACAATAGCATATTAATAAATTCATTACCAGGAATCGAAGCATGATATTCGACCAGTTGGTGTACATCATCGACATTAACAAGATCATTGCTTTCCTTCTCAAAACATAATAAATATTTTATGCAAATTGTTTATAAGGAATATATTTCATGACAATTAATAAATTTTCATTAAACTATATAGTTTTTATATACCTGTGCACCAATTGGATCACCAAAAGACCATGTATGCCTAGAAAATCTTTTTTTCTGTTCAACAGTAACTTTAAAGCCATGTTAGAATCCAAGATTCAAGTATTCCTGAGTGGGCACTTCTTTGAATTGGTTAGCTTACATATTTGCATAACTCCATTAATTTTACATTTTGCGTCGAAATAAAATGAAAATAATTTTCTATTTATTATTTGGATCCAGTATCGAGTATTTGATACTTACAAATTGTGCCACAAAATTCAAATAACCATCAGGCCCAAGCTTGTGTTGACCAATTTTATCCAGTATTGCCTTTGTGGCCTTTGATGTGTCTAATAGCCTAATCAAGTGTTTAATTACGTTAGTCGATGTTCCAAATTTGATATAAAAATTAATAATAATAAGGCTTACCATTACATTGTGGAATGTATTGCATACCTCCTTGTGTCTGGTGGTATCTTTCATGATTTTCTCGGAGCCCTCTCTTTTCCATCTTCCACTAGGGATTTCCACTCTCTTGATGGAATCATCAGAGGGAGCTCATAAATAGGGTTCTTTTCTATGTGAACCCTATATTGATCTCATAAAATATTAATATGTTGTCCAACCTTCTTTAGGACCTTCGTTGTATCAGAGGCATCTTTGCTGAACAGGCCAACCAACCGATTAGTCAGCTCATCCTTTAAATATTTTGTTTGTATGTCCCACCCTATGAGGATGGTGGGCCCGAAGATATCCAAGATCAAATCAAATATATTTTTATAAAATACATCATTTCCTACAAAACAATCATGCCATCATTAGTTTAGAATTTTTTTATCGGTATATTAGAAACAAATTATAAAAAAATAAATTGAATAATCTATAATTACCTATAATCTTCTCTATCTTTATTGGAATGAGTTCCTCATTCACCAAAAATGTTGTCACTATTGAACCCATGCTAGTGACATGGGAAGATATAAGAAATGTTGCTTCAAGATCAGTATTAGTTTCAGACCCTGCCTCCACCCCTTCTTCTGCATGATCTATTGTGCATCGGTCAGCATTGACTGCACCCCATGCTGGACTCAAGGGTGTCACAGAATGTGTTGCTAACTGTTTAGTTGAAAAAACAGGTGCAGTATGTGGTGTACGTGGAGTGTTTTTCTCACTGGGCCCAACACCGCCTTCACCATCAATGTGTGGTCGCAAAATTTTCTGTAAATACAAGCCATTCAATTATAAGTTCACTATCATATAAAATTAAAAATTATGAAGTTCTAAATGAATTCATATTATGATTCCTCAACTTACTTTCAAGGCCTAATTTATCTGGATCAACAATTGAACCTTTTCTTTGATCTCATCTTTTTGCAGAATTATGAATGCCAGGCGAAGCATATTCACATGCTTTTTTTCAAGGTCTTATCTAGCACCTTCACCGGGTCTATAGAAGAACCAATGTCAGCATCATTCAACAACTCGTTGACATAAAAATCTATGGACTACTGTGTTGTTGTTTCATAAACTGAATAATTTTTCTACAACAAAAATATATAAAACATTGCTTAATTGTTGAAGCAATAGTCTGAGCAAAAAAATATATTAACAAAAAATATCTATCATGATATATTCCTAGAATTCCATGTAGGTTTACTTGATGCCTAGATGATGGTGTGGTCTGATCAACAACTGGAGACTTTCCCCGATCATCCACCTGCAAAAAAAGTAGACAACATTATCATAATGAACGCAATTATAAAAATGAAAAAATACATAACAAAATAAACATTATGATACATGTTATGTATGTGTACAATTTTGAAGTATTTAAATTGTAGAATTACATTCAGGTTTACCTATTTCCCTGAGTCTGTAGTCATCTGATCAACAGCTAGGTGGCTTCCCTGATCAACACTCTACATGAAATATAGACAAGATTATATAAACCAAATGAATATACTATTGAAAAAACATAATAACAAAACTGTTTGTACATATTAATTTTTACAATGGCATCAAGATATACCTTCCACCTAGAGGCAGGTCTAGTAACATCTACTACGAGGGAGGTTCTCCTGATAGAAACCTGCATTAAAAACATACTACAAATTACCTAACGAAACCAAAATACTCACTAAAAA
Source organism: Pseudotsuga menziesii (assembly GCA_001517045.1). Classification (NCBI taxonomy): domain Eukaryota; kingdom Viridiplantae; phylum Streptophyta; class Pinopsida; order Pinales; family Pinaceae; genus Pseudotsuga; species Pseudotsuga menziesii. Next base: position 175,557 of record LPNX010879524.1, on the reverse strand, counting down.
AATTTAATAACATAAAATTTTGACGTATACATGTTTCTTTGAGGATGGTGTGCTCCTCTCACTCGTTGCTGGGGTGATGCACCCCCGATCACCTCCCTTTGAAGTCATCATAGGAAATTTAATAAAAAATATAATTATTTGCTAACGAAAAATACTAAATATGTTAAAATAATTAATAAAAGGTTGGGTAAATTGTTGTATGTACCACATCCATACTAATTGTGTTTGTATCTACTCAATTCAAATTGTAATTAATAAGCAACTCTTCTCCAATAGCTATTGATTTAATGTCACATACAAAGACACAGTTTCCTTCATGCCCCTCAAATATGTAGTTGGGTTGTTTAAGTGTAGACCCTAGCTTTGTATTGTGTTTATAAACCCTGCAATATTCCCAGTTGTCTTTGGCCTTCCGTCAATGTACAACATTGCTCCTTTATTTTGATCTTTGTCTTTTAGTTGTAAATAATTTGCTGACAACCCATATCTACGCATACTTCGTGTATGTTGGACCAGGCGCATCCAATCATTCTAGTTGTAAGAGGTTCCAACATACTCCATCAATTATGTACATCTATCGTAACCAAGCTTTATGCCATCTATGCAAAACAACCCCAATCTATGTAATGACGATGGTGCAATTCTATATATCCTCTCATTCACACAAAAATCAGTGCTAACTTGAGGAATATCCCTAGGTACCCATTATTTCACTATATGTTCATACATTAAGGTCACCTCGATGTCTCCTATTGTCTCATCATCATAGCAATGTGACCCCCCTCATGCAAGAAAAAATTCTATGCGTTTATTGAATTTTCTTCTGATATTCTAACATCTAGTTGATCTAGCCCTTATAAATCTACCGGATGTCTCACTTTCCTCTATCCTTCCTAAAATCCCCTTAATCGAGGAAGAAAGGTCCGACAAATACCCGTTTGGTTCTACCTGCAATGGCCGAAAAAAAAACTTGGCAAATAAGAGAAAAATACCAGCAAAAACTTGGATAGAATTATAAGCATGACATAATAGTGATATCATTATATTGAATAATATCAATAATTCCCTAGTATAATAGTTCATCAAATAGTCCTTTAACAAGAGATAGATATCAAGTGGTTCCGTAGCTAATGCTTTATTGTTAGATTTTTATCATTCAAGCTACCATTACGATCTTTAGGATAGTCTAATAACCCTAGGGCCCCACAACATTGGGGACTTTAACCCTTGACCAATAGGAGGGTTACCCACAATGACTTGACATGACTTGTTACATTATAGAACCTTCCGATAGAAACATCGGGGCATGACATGACTCAAATACATTACAGACACATCCCAGAAAAAAATCGGGGTACAATACATAAGATATACGGATGAATACATTCTAAAGTTACAAATACATCAACACTCCCTCTTAACTAGGAAGGTATTCTCTCGACACAATTTATCAACACAAGTCTTCTCTTCTATATCATCTGGATCATCATCTGGTTCTTTTCATATTCATCTTTAAGTCATCTTCATCTTCAAGTCATCTTCATCTGCAAGTCATATTCATATAGATCTAGATCATCACTGGATCTGGATCATCATCGCTGGATCTAGATCATCACTCGATCTAGATCATTATCACTCAATCTGGATCATCATCACTCGATTTGGATCATCATCACTAGATCTAGATCATCATTGGATCTGGATCATCATCACTAGATCTAGATCATCACTCGATCTAGATCATCACTGGATCTACATCATCCCTCGATCTGGATCATCACTACTGAGTCATCATCATTGGATCTAGATCCTCACTTGATCTGGATCAGTACCATAAGTGCTATCTCATGATTCTTCTTGTCATAGGAAGTTCTACATAGCCATCCCTTTTTCATGTTGGTTATAGGCCTAGCCTCCATGTAGGTCTTCTTCAGCGCTTATATTTGACACCAGGTCATAATGGCTCTCCCAACACTTACATCTGACCTACTCGTCAGAAAGGCACGCCCAACACTCACATCTGATCATGTAGGAACCAATCCTATAATCACATCAGAAAGGCCCAACACTCACATTTATCCATGTGGGAAGACATCCTGCAACCATGCTAAAAAGGATCTGCTCTTTCACCCATGCAAGCACACATACTGCAACCATGATGAAAGAGCTCTGCACTTACATCCACCCATGCGGGAACACATCCTACAACCATGATGGAAGGGCTCTATGCTTACATCCACCCATGTGGGAACACATCCTGCAACCATGATGGAAGGGATCTGCACTTACATTCACCCATGCGGGAACACATCCTGCAACCATGATGAAAAGGATCTGCACTTACATCCACCCTTGCAGGAACACATCCTGAAACCATGATGGAAAGGATCTCAACCCCAGGTTGAGGGTTCCTGGTATCTCACCAAGTAGCTCCATTCCAAGAATGGCAATAACCCTTATATCTGATCAAGTGGGAACACATCCCTCAATCAAATCAGAATGGCCATGTGCTCACATCTGATCATGTAGGAACACATCCTACAGTCATATCAGAATGGCCCTCAGTCCTAGACCAATTATTCCCGGTACCTCACCAGGTAGCTCCATTCCAAGAATGGAAATAGCCCTTATATTTGATCATGTAGGAACCAATCCGACAGTCATATTAGAATGGCTCAACACTCATATCTGACATGGAAGGAACCAATCCTCTCACCATGACATAATGGCTCAGCCCTTACATCTTACCTACTCATTAGAATGGCTCACGAATTCAACAATCATATCTGACATGGAAGGAACCAATCCTCTTACCATGATAGAATGGCTCAGACCTTACATCTGACCATGGAAGGAACCAATCCTCTCACCATGTCAGAATGGCTATGGGTCTCATCATTTTTCCTTGGATGAAACCTTGATCTGGAGAACACCAAGCTTCTCCCTAAAGTACTCAAACTTCACCCTAGCCAATGGCTTCGTCAATACATCAGCTATATGTTCCTCCATCACAACATACTGGAGCTTCACTGCTCCTCTTTACACCATATCCTTGATATAGTGATACTTGATCTCAATATGCTTCGACTTGTCATGAAACACTAGATTCTCTGACAACTTCACGCAAATCTGGTTGTCACAATGTATACAAGTAGCATCCAACTGGAGATCAAATAAATTAGACAGTAGCTTCCTTAGCCATACTACCTCACAACTAGCTGAACAAGCTACGACATACTCTGCTTTAGCTGCACTCAGTGCCACATAGGATTGCTTCCTGCTAAAACCAAGAGATCACACCTGATCCCATATTGAAGCAACACCCTGAAGTGCTCTTCCTATCGATGGCACTGCCTTCCCAATCTGAATCAACATAACCCTCCAGGTTAATCTTTTGATTCACATCATACTTGAGCCCATAATCAACTATACCCTTCAGGTACCTCACTGCATTTTTTGCAACCATCAGGTGAACATGTCTTAATGTGTTCACAGCAAAGCAAATATCTAGTCTCGTATTCGTCAGGTACATCAAGGAACCAATCATCTGATGATACATTGTAGCATCAACCGTCTTTAGCGAAGAAACACTCAATAGCTTCAAGTTCGATGCCATAGGTGTGGTCATGGCCTTACAGTCCATCATCTTGAACCTCTTCAGGATCTTTACTGCATACTTCCCTTCGCCACACCTCCATGCCTAGAACGTAGTGCATTGACACATAACAAGAGCATCACTGGTCTTCTGCCTTCAACCTTGAAGCAAAGGTTGGAATCCACTTTACTCTCAGTAAATCCTAGAGTCATCAGTAATCTATCCATCCTATCGTACCATGTTGAACCTCAAGATATTCTATAGTCACTCCCTCTAAAGCAGAGCATCATACTCCCTCTGTCTTCTATACTCTATGTACTGAAACATTCTGTACTGGAGTGACAAGTAGCTTCCTATGCTACTAATATTCTATGTATAAATCTAGTGTATAGACTTTCATCTTCAACCTTGTAGCAAAGGTTAAGATCTTCATCAAGCTCATCATGTATGTGTTATCCCATGGGTGTCTTATGAACTCGTACAAGGCCTTCTTTTATTTGCACACATGATTCTCCCTGTCATGTGTCTCAACTCCCACTGGCTGCAAATGTCTCTTTGTAGTATATGCCTTGTATCCCACGATGTTTCCATCTACTGCATGATGGAACTTTTTCTTGAACCTTCCCTTTCTTCTTGGTTACTTATTCATGGCTAGAAGGTTCTGCATCAATGATGTTGCTGCATTCGTCATATTATTCTTCATTTTGAAAATTCGTCACTTGTTCTTCTGAACAAGTCTCATTCTTCTTTTCTTGTAGGCGATTATGTATGTGATCTTTCCTACAAGTCAAATTCATTTGCATGGTTAGAGACATTTCATAAGGAATATTCATAATGGCAAATTCTTATGCATAAATATATGATCATGCAACTACTTTAGCCAATACAACATTCATCCATATCTCACAGAAACTTTTCTAGATGTCTTCCATCTCTACCAGGACAACATTGAGATTGTGCACTAATCCAATATGTCAGTAAAGAGGTTTTATTCTAGATAAGTAGCAATGGAGATTTTTATAGCACCATGAGCTACTTACCCATTACATGCATATTAGTAGTATACTATTATTAATGCAAACATTCTATCATGCATAATACATTAACTGAATATAGACAAATGCATAACAAAAACAATATCATGAAATGACAATTGAATACTTATCTTTATTTGTTTCGTGGGTAGACTCCTTCTTGAGCCTTCATCTTCATCATCTTCTTCATTCATCATTTCTTATCCAAATTTTAAGATGGATAAGAGTTTCTTCAAGAGTTGAGTTCTTCGTATTCCTCATCACTTGAGGGATCTTCTTTGGATGGTGAGATCTTGATCTTCAGTTGCTGACATCTTCTCTTCTCTTATGAGTCGAGCTTCTTCTTCTTTCCAGAGTCTGCTGAAAGTAATCACTTATTCCTCGCATGAATGAATTCCATGATCCTGGTGTTATAACTAGATCTTGTTATTAGTTTATATGTTCTTTTTGTCCTAATTTTCAACAGTTGGTTTAAAATGATTTTACATTTTATGTTGATTTTAAGAATTTTGGACAATCAATAATTTTGGTTGGATTTAATGCTTTTAATGGTTGAATTATTTCATTATTTTAGTTTTAAGGTTTGTCTTTTGGGCTTATTAGTTAATATGTACATCTTTAATCTTTTAAAAACTTATAATAAAATTTTATTCCAAGTTTTGATTTATAATCTAACTCTCATTTTTGAGTCCTTTGTCAAATATTTTCATGAGGAGATTCCTGTAGCAGCTTTGTTTTTCCTGTTTTTGTCATTGTCATTGGGAGCAGATTACGAGGAGATGGAAATGAATTCAGGAAAACAAAAAGAATGGTTTTTCCACAATAGACTCATTTACAAAAACTCTCTCAGGTTTTCAACATATGTTATCATTTGAGAGATTCGAATTCATCTTTGTGGCCTATTTTTAGGGTTTGAATTATTTAATAATTTCCTGTTTTAGTCACACATTTTCAGCACGTATTCCAATCAATTGAAGAGGAATTTTGAAAAACCAAGAGAGGTTTTTGTTCATAACATACTCATTTAAAAAAACCTCTCTCAAGTGTTTCACAGATGTCCTGGATCGAGAGACATGAAGGCGTCTTTGAGACCCAAATTTTCAGAAATTCGCCAAATTTCCCCAAATCCGATTTGCTATTTTTGGGTTAATTGGCTTTAAATATTTTGAGTTATCATGTAACTAATTGATGTAATGATTTCAAATTTTGACCTAGAAGGTAGTTATGGAACTACTTTACTTTTGTAATGATAAAAGGAAGACAAACATACAGTTTTGGGGTGGGATTTTTCACTCAAGGAGAGGCTTTTGGAGCTTTGATTTCTCAAGCTAGAACTTATAAGTCTTATGTAAGTGGATGATTGTTATTGATTATATATAAACTGATAAGCCCTTTTACCTGTCATGCTTTTTCATTTCTGATCTGGTTGATTTCTAAGTCTACAGTTTCATTTCTTGTTTAAAGGTTTATTCATGTAAATGCTTGTAGCCTGTGGGTGGAATTAGTATTTCATGTGTAATGTTTATGGCTTATTGGGATGTGTTTGATCCCCAGTTTATCCAACTTGCATAATTCAGTTCTGTATTATCTTGTGGATGTTTATTTCCTCCTTGCTGATGAAGTTTTTAAAACCAAAACCATAAACCAAAACCCTAAAAACTTGTTTTACTTAATTTTATTTATTGAGATTCTGTTGACTTCTTCTTTAGTAGTCTGAGAACAATTTCTAGCACTAACATCTTTGGCGCCATTTGCGGGGATGAAGCTAAAGCATATATTCCCTAGGATATCATTTTTCATCTAATTCTGAAAGGTGAACAAAGTCAAAAAATATTTTAGACTACAATTTTTCACCAGCGACTCCACGATTAAAGATTCCACTGCAAGGAGAATTTTGTTGACAGAAAAATGAAGAAGCCAATGGAAAGACTAGGTATCAGCTTGTTACTTTACTCCATGAGGTTTTTTTCTTATTCATCAGTTCTTTCTTATCTTTCCCATTGCATGTCAAAATAATTATTTTTTGTTTTGTCTATTCCGATGATCGTAAACCTTCAAGTACATATCCCTCTTTGGAAGAAGAAAATATGCATTCTTCTTGTTTTATTGATGTTGATCCTAATCCTTCATTTGAAATACATGTGCAGCATGATATACATATACCCATATCTCTTGAAGCTGATTATTCTGGTCATCTTGTAGAGAATAAAGCTAATCTATTACCTTCTACCGTCACTTCTGAAACTTGTGAACATCTTGTTGAACCTCATTTTCAACTCATAGATTTTTTAGTCTATACCAGACAGAAGACGTTTAAACCTCTTAGGCTTCCATATCTCTTACATCCTTACCCTTCCTACTTTGTTGAATATCTTCCCATTTTACTGGAAAAGACCATATTACAGCAGAGAAGCATTTAGAATCTTTTCATAAATTTTTTGATAATTTTGAAATCATGCATGCAGATGTTGTCATGAGGTTATTTTCAAAATCCTTTGCTAGAGATGTTGGGTTTTGGTTTCGAAATTTAAAAGCTGATTCAATTGGATGGTGGGAAGAGTCACATGATGTCTTTTTGAAGTATTGGGGTAAGAATAAATCTTATGATCAATTTCTTTCTGAATTTTATAGTTTAAAAAGAGAGAATGATGAGTCAATTACTAAATTTAATTGGAGGTTTCAAAGTTTTTATATCAGTATGCCTCTGGAGATCAGACCTTCGGAAAAACTTGCTATGGTATATTATGTTATGGCTCAACATTCAAATCTTGTCTTTTTCCTGTTAGAAAGGAAATCATCATCTTTAAGATAATTGTTTGAGGATGCAAAAGGAGTGGGGGAGAACATCCAAGCTTGCAAAATGCTTCGAGATCAGGCTCATGTTGAAGATATACATGCTTATGAACAGGAAGAAGAACGTAGGTATCATTCAGAATTAAGACAATTTTCTTCATCATTTTCAGATTTTCATATGAACAAGGATATAAATGACGCTTGTGTTGATTCTTCATATCAATTTATTGACTTTTTCGATGATAATATACTTTCAGTGGATTATAGTAGCAATTTCTTAGTTCCTGCTATGAGATTATCATGTTATGAAGAAGAAGTTGCTGCTCTTCAACCTCTTACTATTGATATAAGAAATAAATTGCCATTCTTGACTTATGGTCACTTTCAGAATTTTATTTGTTCAAGTTTTGATCAAGGGTTTTATTTAAAGGTCGAGAAGCAGTTTGAAAAGCCCTTGGTTTCCATTCTTGATCCAAAGTTTAAAAAGAACAGCAATGGAGAGAAAGAGAATGCTTCACTTTATGATGAATATAATGAAGACATTGAAGTTTTAAATCAGAAATTTCATGATCCCGTGGCTTCTTGGATGGAGTTGTATTTTTCAAAGGTTTCTAATGCTCCAGCTTTTGGCATACTTCCTATTTCCAGTCATAAGTATCAGCTGCCTACATAATCTTTATTGCATTTATCACATCTTTTGTGGGTTTTCTCAATCAGTAGCATGCATGGAATTATGATTCTTAGTCAAATGGTTTCTTGGCTTCACCGGAAGTATGATTACACTTGATTGGGTTGTTTTCTCCGATTAGAAGTAGGATTAAATAGCAGAATAAGCTCGCTATATGAGCATGTAGATTCTTTTTAGTATGCTGGTTTGTAGCAGTATTTTGTCATTTCATAGGTATGTGTTTAGAGTTTGAGAAAGTTGCATAGATTTGGTAAATGCCTCCATCACCCAATGAATAAGGCACAAGGGCTACAGGTTCTTGAAGCCTCCCAAGGAGGACTTCATATCGTAGCAAGAGCCAGATGTTATAACTAGATCTTGTTCTTAGTTTATCTGTTCTTTTTGTCCTAATTTTCAACAGTTGGTTTAAAATGATTTTACAGTTTATGTTGATTTTAAGAATTTTGGACAATCAATAATTTTGGTTGGATTTAATGCTTTTAATGGTTGAATTATTTCATTATTTTAGTTTTAAGGTTTGTATTTTGGGCTTATTAGTTAATATGTACATATTTAAGCTTTCAAAAACTTATAATAAAAGTTTATTCCAATTTTTTATTTATAATCTAACTCTCATTTTTTAGTCCTTTGTCAAATATTTTCATGAGGAGATTTATAGTAGCAGCTCTGTTTTTCCTATTTTTGTCATTGTCATTGGGACCAGATTACGAGGAGATGGAAATGAATTTAGGAAAAAAAAAAGAGGTTTTTGTCCACAACAGACTCATTCACAAAAATATCTCTCAGGTTTGCAATAGCTATTATCATTTGATAGATTCAAATTCATCTTTGTGGCCTATTTTTAGGGTTTGAATTATTTAATAATTTCCTGTTAAAGTTACACATTTTCAGCACATATTCCGATCAATTGAAGAGGAATTTTGAAAAACCAAGAGAGGTTTTTGTTCATGACATACTCATTTAAAACAACCTCTCTCATTGTTTGCACAGGTGTCCTAGATCGAGATATATGAAGACGTCTTTAAGACCCAAATGTTCATAAATTCCCCAAATTTCCCCAAATCCGATTTGCTATTTTTCGGTTAATTGTCTTTAAAGATTTTGAGTTATCATGTAACTAATTGATGTAACTGTTTCAAATTTTAGCCTAGGAGGTATTTATGGAACTGATTTACTTTTGTAATGATAAAAGGAAGACAAACATACAGTTTTGGGGTGGTATTTTTCACTCAAGGAGAGGCTTTTGGAGCTTTGATTTCTGAAGTTAGCACTTATAACTCTTACGTAAGTGGATGAATGTTATTGATTATATATAAACTGATAAGCCCTTTTTCCTGTCATTATTTTTCATTTCTGATCTGGTTGATTGCTCAGTCTACAATTTCATTTCTTGTTTAAAGGTTTATTTATGTAAATGCTTGTAGCCCGTGGGTGGAATTAGTATTTCATGTGGGATGTTTATGGCTTATTGGGATGTGTTTGATCCCGAGTTTATCCAACTTGCATGATTTAGTTATGCATTAGCTTATGGATGTTTATTTTCTCCTTGCTAATGAAGTTTTTAAAACCAAAACCATAAACCGAAACCCTAAAAACCTGTTTTACTTAATTTTATTTATTGAGATTGTTTTGGCTTGTTCTTTAGTAGTCTGAGAACAATTTTCGGCACTAACATCTAGGATGCTATTCAAGGTGGCTATCACCACTTCTGCATTCTTCACTTCTTCTTTTACCTCTTCAATAAGTTCTTTGATTTGAGAGACCCTTGTAAACTATGACTGTATGGTTTCTGCATTCTGGATCTTCACATTCTTTAATTGGTTTTTTAAGGTCATCTTTCGATGTATGTTATTTCCTTCAAATAGTTTAGTCAAGGAATCAGGCATCTCTTTCGGTGTCTTTAGGGAAATCACTTGTGGTACAATGTGATCCATGATTGAATCAACAATGATCTTCTTGGCCTTGAATAGGTTCTTCTAGTGAAAGGCTTTTAGCCTCATCTCCCTTTGGAACTGGAACCTCTCTACTCATGTAGCTGTCTAATTCATTTTCTTCAGCGAGATCAAGTACGTCCTTGCTTGGGGGTTGTAAAATTCACCAATCTTATCATCAAGATGATGTGATATATTACTTTGAAATTAGAACCTCAAATGCAAATAGCAAAAGATTAGATCTTACCGATTTGAGGTGTCCGTCTTGGTTCTGGGGCTGGCTGATCTAGGGTTTGTCAGAGAAACCCCAATTTTCAAGACTTGGAATCTTTCATATATGATTTTATATAAATATATATCTCTTCAATTTGAGGTATCCAATGTACTCCTTTTCTGAAAATAGTGGAGGGAAGCTCCCGAAACAGGAAGCCCTAGTTTTCCAATTTCTTCTACAGAAATTCCTGTTACCATTTCTATGGTATCACCAAAATTATGGCTCCTCTATGTTTAAAAAGTCTTATTGAGGTATCCTCACATGTACATGATGCAACACCATAGGTTTCATCAGAATTGGTTTCACCAATTGGGACTTATGATCATTTTCCCAAGGTGACCTGTTAGAGGACTTTTCATAATAGTGAAGTTGTATGGAGAACCATGTGTCCCGAGTTCATATTATAAGTCAAAAAATTGAACCAAGGAAAGTACAGTCCGTGCCCTTTCTGTAAAATCTTCATAAATCTCATTTGGACCTGTTTAGCTAAAGATATAACAATTCTCCCCAGGTGTCCTATTTAGGGATGAATTCTGGAAGAGTCTGGAAACCTAACTTGGAGGGATCATATCTCCTAGAATATAGTGAATATGAAGCTAAATGTTGGATACAGTTTAAATTAGGATTGTATCTTCAGCCCCTGATCCTTCACAAATCTCAAGATATAGAGAATGTACCAAAACTTAGCAGTTTTAGTATTTACGGTTTTTCTAGCTCGGGGTCAAAATAGGGTTTGAATTTGTTGAAGTTTCACCCAACCAAAAATATTGATCTAGGTCTCTAAACTTAAATTTTGATGAGGAGAACAATCCTATGCTAGGCTCACTCAAGAATTCCTCTTCTGTATAAATCCCTAATTTCTCGCACCAAAACTGAAAATGCTCGAAATCAAATTCTGCTTCGATAGAAAGATGAGCCCTTCAATGGAGAGTCAGCCTAGCATAATTTTATTGATGGATTGTGGAGAGAGACCTAAAAATTAAGAATCCCTAGCTTCTATAGCTACACAATGTCTTCTTCTCAGGTTAGCTCTGATACCATGTTAGATTTTTATCATTCAAGCTACCATTATGATCTTAGGATCTTTAACTGAGAGGATAACATGCACAACAATAAAACACAAGCACAACACAAGAGACAAGAGACACAAAGAATTTTCCTTGGGGAAACCATAAAGGAGAAAACCCCACAACTTCCTCAGAGATAGAATCAACACCAAAAGTAAAACCCAAAAACATAAAGATGATCTCCACAACTTTTGTCTCTCTCTCTCACTTGAGAGAACTTTTCCTCTCTCACTCATGCACCCCAATGAGTGATTGTGTGTGTGATAAATAGAGAGGCTTACTCTCTATTTATGTTCTTTTGTTCACTTGAAACCCACTCCAACATGTCGGCCTCACTTAACAATTACTTACTAGAGCCGACATCTCTAGTAGTGTCTAATAACCCTAGTGCCCCACAACTTGTGGGGACTTTGCCTCCTCTGACCAACAAGGAGGTTTATCCTTAACACAATGGTGGGGACTATTGCCCCAACTTACAATGAACCACCTAGGGTTGACTTCTCTAGGATATTCTAATAACCCTAGGGCCCCACAACCGTGGGGACTTTAACCTTTGACAAATAGGAGGGTTACCCATAATGACTTGACATGAATTGTTACATTATAGAACCTCTTGATAGGAACATCGGGGCTTGACATGACTCAAATACATTAT